>JBBBDQ010002143.1:1367500-1475000 GCA_037127315.1 Ascarosepion bandense
AAAAGCGATTAAATTTTATCAACGCAGGTACTCCATATATTGTCCATCACAATTTACACAGCTTTAAAGTCTAATTCTCACGCTTTGACAAACATTATTTTGAGATTATATATAAAATTATATTTACTAATACAATTATTACATTGACAGTTAAATTTTATAGTGTGCAATAATACAAAGCTCTTAAATTTCATCAATATAGGTGCTCAACCTGTCCATCACAATTTACACAGCTTTGAAGTCTACCCCTCAAGCGTCGACAAATATTTGTGCACAAGTCTCTTTGTGTATTAATTTCTTGAAATGCATCTCTTATGTAATTTTTCGAATGAACAACACGTCTTATTTTCGACTATAAACTTTGTCCATGAGTAATCTCCAAAAGAAGAAATCCATTAGGGGCCTGTCAGGTGAATGTGCTGGTCAATCAATCCATTTCTTAGGTAATGCTTCATCAAGATACTCATGGACTGCTATTGAATATTGTGAATGGTCCCATCTTGTTGAAAATGCAACCGATGCACAAACTTATTCCACCTACTGTCTACCTACTTTTAGAGCTCCCCATTGTTCATTTGTCTTGTTCAGCGCAGGATCACACATCAACAAGAGAGAATATGTTGGTTTGAATTTGCGGTTTCTGTTTTTTTCTTTTTTTTTCTTTTTTATCTAAACTTATTTATAAATGGAACTTTGTGTGTGTGCGTGTGTGTGTGTGTGTGTGTGTGTGTGTGTGTGTGTGTGTGTGTGTGTGTGTGTTTCTGTGTGTGTGCGTCCGTTACCTATAGACTCCGAAACGGATGAACCGATTTTCTTGAAAATTTACACAGTTGTAAGCGTCTACGAGTGTTCTTAGCTAGGTTTTGTGTCGAGGTACCCCCCATAAATATCTAAAATCGATAATCGAAAAAATCGGGTTATAGAAGGAGTGGTCCGATTTAATCAAATTTCATACACTCATAGATAAATACATAAGAAACGATATTCAGAAGTTTCAAGGTTGCAGTTCTTACAATAGTGCAGAAAATCGATTATATATATATATATATATATATATATAAGACAAGATGTTTGTGTATGTGTCTGTTTATCTGTATGTCTGTATTTTTTTCAGCCCTTTTATTTCAGTCTTTGCTTCGGATTTGGCTCTAAGTAGGTATAATTGTAGTTCTTAGTCTCAGCCATTATACCATTTACTCAGAGGACTTATTTAGCCTTCAAAATTCAGTTTACGACGAAAAAATCTTATTTGATATTGATACCAGGAAATCAAAATTTGACTTACATCCATTCATTTTTCTTTCAGTCTACGGTTTCGCTTTAACTGGAAACAACTATTGCTTTTAGTCTTTCATGCCAACATCCAAAGAGTCTGAGCTCCAGGACCATGGATTAGTTTTAAAGCTTTTATTACACCCGAGCAACGCCGGGCTATACTTCTAGTTCAATTATATATTCACCAGTGTGTCTACTCACATGTTGCCACGCAGCTCTTCGATACATTTTGAATAAAATTCCGCAGGTTTTGATGTGAAAAAATTTTCAACGAATTCTGTAATCTAACTTTTTATTAGAAAAAGATTTCCCTTATCAATGCGCTTTGCCACAATCGGAAAAGTATTAATCAGTCAGTGCAAGATCAGGTAAATATTTTCCTTTGTTATTCTTGCTATATGCGGCTTTAGTTTATCATGGAGGAAAACAATATTTTTCCTGTAATCCTCTGTGTACGCTGCCAATGCTGTTTAAAGATAAAGTATGTTAATCTATCCGAAATTTATTATTATCTTTCACATATGATTAGTAGTTAAGATGACAATTGGATCCCTAAAACGGAAGTTCCTTTTTTTTTATCGTTTCACCCCATGCAAGGCTGTACTGCAACTGATGGACAGGGGGCTACATAAGAGAGTAAACGTTTAAGCATGAGGAGAGCGAAAAGAAAGACGAATCAGTTACGGTGGGTGTCCGAGAAAAGGCAAGAGAAGGATGGGAATATAGGTGTGATGACAGTTGCAAAGGTAGAGCGAGGAAGGAAAAGAACAAGATACACGGGGTGATGTGGAAAGGACAAGGGAAGGACTGGAGTCAAGTGGGTAAGAGATGGAAATCGACATTACATTTAAATTCCTGGAGGTTGTAGCCGTCAGGAAAAAATACCTGGAAAGGAGTTCCACAAGTGGGAAATACGAGAGTCTGTTGTTTCCTGTTTGATTTCCAATGACATCGTTTTTTTTTGGGGGGGGGGGGGTTCTTAGAGTCTTATGTCAAATTCCTAAACTTGCGATTCCAGTTTTCATCAATTCTTCACCATTTTTTATGATTTATAAATATCGGTAAATTCCTCTATAATTCTACTCTTAGACAAAATTCTTCCTTTTCTTTCTGAATGCCTTCTACTGGGATGAAACCATTTCGATAATCACTGCTGTAAATTTAAAAAATAGACTATATTATTACTATTTGTTTATACCCTCTTATGTTACTTTTTTCTTTAACTATAACCCGTCTACAAAAAATCGCTGAAAGCAATGTAGCGATATTAGTGTCAGCCGTCATCTTGTTAAATGAAAACATCTGGGGGATGTTACAGAAATTGTTTCAACGTTTATTGCCTTGATGATTATCTGCTAAGCCAGGGATCGGCAACTTTTTCGAGAGTGAGGGCCAAAAAGTTATATAGAATCATGGAGGAGGGCCAAACAGTTATGGCTCCAGTGTCATGAAGAAGAACCATGTTATTAAATATGTGAATAACATTTTTATGTGTTTGAGGAAAGCAAGGATTCAATTTATTTTAATATCTGACGGAAATTTTGTTAAAAAAAATTGCATCTTAAAGATAAATGTTTCATAAATCAGTACAGAAAAAAAAATTCAAAAAATTAAAATCGGTTGAAAACACTATTTTATATTCATTTAAAAGTGCCCACTCACGAAAGCAATTTCATAGAAAAAGTAAAAAGGGGGCGGCGAACGCTAATTTTGGCGATCCCTACAAATAAAAAATAAAAGTAAAACACATTCTCCAGGTAAAAAAATAAAAAATAAAAAATTAATTTCCACGCAATATTCAGACTATCAACTGTCATTTTGTTTTGGCTTATCTATATTTATATCCTGACCAAAGTAAGATTCCGGGCCGGACAAGATTCACTCGAGGGTTTGTGTGGCCCGTGGTCCGGGGTTACCGACCGCTGTGCAAAGTCACTGAATTAAACAAGGCCTTATGTTCTTGATAGATTACTTTTTTAGACAAAGATGACAAGGCAAAAACTACTGTTGTCTATGAGACAGTGGTCCCTGGCGACTGAAAACAGAGAAATCCACAGAAAAAGTACAAAAAAAAAAAAGATCGCTCGCCATGAGCTAAAGAAGAAAATACGTCCGTTAGACTTTTCGCATCCACGCCATCGTTTCATCCCTGCCTCGTTCGTCTACTGCAGAAGGTTACAACCGAATAATATTTGCTCACTGCTACCATCGGCTCATGGTTTTATTTCGTGGATAATGATATGGCCAAAGAGTTGTTTTTAAAGGCTACAAGCGTTTGACTGGAAGGAGCTGCACCTTGATAATGAATCTGGTGTCTGGCCTGAGCTGCAACACAACATGACTGTATTAGTGATGCCGTGACAGAATTTCTAAAATGGGGAGTTATCATTTTATCACTATTTCAATTCGGACGATTTTACTCATCTTTGTTTTGGTTATCACAATTTTTTCCGCAGTTCTGCCCTCTGGCCTCACCAAGTGTACATTAATCTAGATATCCTACAGAGTATTCTGAAGTGAAGCATCTATTTAATCTACGTGGCTAGACTGTTATTTATTGCCCTCACTTGGTGAAAAATAATCTGAATATAATGAATATAAAAGTAAAAGAACGTAAACCGTGTTGAATTAGCTGGTTGTCTATGAAAAGGTTTTTGTCTCAAAAGAACGGTCAACAGTTTTATTTAACTGAGTAAAAGTACGATGTATTAACGAACATTAGGATAAAATATATTTTAAGGATGTTTGTCTATATTTCTGAGATGAGTGATTGTAATCATTTATATTATTTGAACTGTTGGCCATATGGCAACCAAGATAACGACAACAGTTCGAACAATGTAAATAATGTAAATACATTAACCCTTTGTTGTATATTGGTTAAAATTGTAACTAATATCCAACTAAGGTTAGAAAAATCTTACAATTGTAACCAACATGCAACAAATGTTAGAAAAAGGTTACAATTGTAACCAACATGCAACAAAGGTTAGAGAACGGTTACGATTTTAACCAATAATCAACAAAGGTTACAGAAAGGTTACAATTGTAACCAATATGCAACAAAGGTTAGAGAAAGGTTACAATTGTAACCAATATGCAACAAAGGTTAGAGAAAGATTACAATTGTAACCAATATGCAACAAAGGTTACAGAAAGGTTACAATTGTAACCAATATGCAACAAAGGTTAGAGAAAGGTTACAATTGTAACCAATATGCAACAAAGGTTAGAGAAAGATTACAATTGTAACCAATATGCAACAAAGGTTACAGAAAGGTTACAATTGTAACCAATATGCAACAAAGGTTAGAGAAAGGTTACAATTGCAACCAATATGCAACAAAGGTTAGAGAAAGGTTACAATTGTAACCAATATGCAACAAAGTTTAGAAAAAGTTTACAATTGTAACCAATATTCAACAAAGGTTAGAGAAAGTTTACAATTGTAACTAATATGCAACAGAATTTAGAGAAAGGTTACAATTGTAACCAATATGCAACAAAGTTTAGAAAAATGTTACAATTGTAACCAATATGCAACTAAGGTTAGAAAAATCTTACAATTGTAACCAACATGCAATTAAGTTTAGAAAAATCTTACAATTGTAACCAACATGCACCAGAATTTAGAGAAAGGTTACAATTGTAACCAATATGCAACAAAGGTTAGAAAAAGGTTACAATTGTTACTAATATGCAACAAAGGTTAGAGAAAGGTTACAATTGTAAACAATATGCAACAAAGGTTAGAGAAAGGTTACAATTGTAACCAATATGCAACAAAGGTTACAGAAAGGTTACAATTGTAAACAATATGCAACAAAGGTTAGAGAAAGGTTACAATTGTAACCAATATGCAACAACGGGTTAACGGTGCTACTATAATTTGACGACACCCTGATACAAACAACATAAACATCGGAAAAGCATGAAATCAAAACATATGATTACACCTAAACTATTTACTGCAACCTGCGAACCCGCATTTTGGAAAATTAATTCCGAAAAAGTGAGAGTGAACATAAACGGAACATATTTAAACCGTCTGCAATTGGCTAATATTTTTGGGTGCAATAGATATCAACTCGGAATGAGAACCCGGAGCGCCGAGTTCAAATTCCAGTTAACTTTTTTGCATTCTGTAATAGTAATGCAGCAAATAGACGTACCTCAAAGAGACAGAAGGTGTGCTCTTTTTGCTACCGGCATGTTGAAGAAAAAAGAATGAAAAGGACGTAAGAATTTTTTTTTAATCGGATCACCCCGAGCAAGGCGGTAACGCCACTGATATGCAGGGGGCTACGTAATAGTGAAAAGATGGGAAAAGAGAAAGCCGGAAACCACATCCTAAACAGGGAACAAGGGATGAGTCTCTTAACCTGTTCAATAGACGTGGGTGGAGTGTGAACCGGGCGATAGATAGATCTATCTACTCCAATTGAAAAAAAACAAAAAAAAAAACAAAGTGAGAAGAGTGGAAAAAATAGAGCCGGAAACCACATCCTAAACAGGGAACAAGGGATGAGCCTCTTAACCTGTTCAATAGACGAGGGTGGAGTATAGCGGGTTTTATGGGGGAGTATGTGGTAAACTCGCGTGAAGTGGCGAGATTTAATACATATAAAAGACCAGATTTGAAGTAGGCAAGTAGTACTGTGTGTGTGTGTGTGTTTTGGCACAGCGAGCGTACATTTGTATACGTGCAGAGATTGTTACCGACCCACTTTAACGTTAGCGAAAACATCCCCTGACGCGCAAATCCTCTTGGGAAATGTATTAACCTATCGTTTTTTCTTCCAGCTATGGGTTGAATAGCAGGACAGACTGAGTTCTGTAGCATTGATTAGCAACAAGTCTACCGCAAAAAGTAACAGTAAACTACCGCGGGAAAATTTTCTGCCTACTCATTCATGTCTTGAAAGAGATATGATCGCCTAGTGGGTATTACATATGGTATTTAACTGAATTTATTAGCAGCAGAAATGTATTGAAATTATTCTGCCCGTATAGTTAAAATGTAAAGTTTTTAGAGGGGCTAAGAAGTCCCTCAAACAAATAATAAAAAGAAAAAAGCACTACAATTAATGTAAAATAAACGTTTGTTTATTTTCGTAAAAAAAATAAAAGAATTATTTTTTTTGTACAAAATATGAGATTGTCCGTACAGCTGTAAAAAAAAAAAAAAAAAAAAAAAACAGAAAGAAAGCAACTGGAAATGTGAGAGGGAAAGGTAGGACGATGTGTAACGAGCGAGATGAGAGAAAGAGAGGGTGAAAGAATGTTCACTGGTACGGATTCTGCCTGTTGTGTGAACTGCTGGATTCTCTGTGTGTATGCTCGAAGCTGTCCGTGTGCCCTTTTGATGTCAGCTTGTCGCTGGTCCTCCTCTTGTCTGATGAGAGTTTCTCCCTTCCTTATATCTCAATGGTGAGGCTCGGGGAGATTAAAAAATAGGTTTCTTATGTCGAGCCATGATTGGTCAATAAATCATATTTTTGACCACGTGGTGTCCTTTCCACTACGTCCGAACTTTTGGGTGCGCCGTCCTTGTTTTTGATCCCACAGGGTATGGTAAGGGGTGAAATCCCGTGAAATTGTATTTTTTTTTTTTAGATACACGTGTGCGAATTAATTTTTATTGCTTGTGTGTGTGTGTGTGTGTGTGTGTGTGTGTGTGTGTGTGTGTGTGTGGAAAATAAAATGAGAAACAGCACAAGTTTCAAAACGTATGCATAAGACCAGGTTTGAAATTACGGTACGAAACAGGTACAATAAAAAGTCTAACATTAGAAATATTGCTAAAGCGGACACAATCAATTAAAAAAATGTTATGCGCCAAATTGCCCTTCAGAAAATTAGTAACGGGCCGCAAAAGTAAATTGCGACAAACATTTCTTTTTTTTATTTTTAGATAAGAAAAAATCAAATTTAGTTTTTTCATATTTTTCCACACGTTTCCTTAGCTTTAGCACCTCTTCATGTGATATATTTTTCCGATACTTCAAAATTTATTATTCTTAAAAGATTTCTTATCCCTCAGCAATAATAGAGCTGCGTCATAAAAAAAGATTGCTTTTTCGGTCGTGCGAACAAGTTATTAATATTAAAATATGAAATCAGATTTTCTCTAGAACCACCAGAGCTCAGAAACACTTTCTTCCATTGGAGGAGAGAGAAATACTGCCTTTCTGCATTACCTACCCAATCATTTTCTTCACTTACGCAGGAGTTGCAATCGGGTATCTTGACATCGCTACAGTGTTGTAAATCTGAATTATCTTTCGACTCTAGTGTCTGGATGAAGCCTGTGAACAAAATGTTTAGTGTGAGTGAGATAGAAATTTAGAGGTAGAGAGAGAGAGAGAGAGGGAGAGTGTGTGTGTGTGTGTGTGGAAACAAAGCCAGGTTTCGTCATTGGCGGCCACAGTCTGAACAGTATAAGACACGCAAATGATACAGTGCTGATAGCAGACACGGAAAGGAAACTACAAGACCTCGTACGCTTTTTCTGATCTTCGTCAAATCTCCCTGATGTAATCAGATCCCAAGTAGGCATCTACGCTGACAATACCACTATTTACTCTCGCCTCGATCAGAAATCTGCCGAGGCTGATAGAGCAAACCTCGCTGCTGATCTTGAAAAGAACCTCCAATCTGTGGTGGAGTGGGGTAGGAAATGGTTCGTAAATTTTAATGCTTCCAAAACGAAGCTGCTATCTCTTAACCACCGTGGAGAATCGAGCATACCTCACATCAACATAGGTCAAGCTAGTCTCCCTGAACGCAAAACACTGCACCTTCTCGGCTTAACTCTATCAGCCGACCTCAAGTGGAATAATTACATTGAATCCATAACTAAATCTGCTACTAGGAAGGTAGTGTCACTGTGTAGGGTCAGGAAATTTTTCTCTTCTGAATCCAGCTTGCATATGTATAAATTTACAATTCGCCCGTGCATTGAATACTGCTGTCACATCTGGTCGGGTTCATTTCGGGGTTCTTGACAAAATCCAACGAAGAATCAGTAATGTAATTCATCCAGACTTGGTAGCTCAACTCCAGTCACTGACGTAATATGGCTTCCTCCGTCTCTTCTACAAATACTTTCACGGGTTCTGCTCTGATGAGCTTAGCTCTCTGGTGACTCTTCTGCCTGAATTTACTCGCACTACTAGCCTAGCGACTAGGTTACACCCTTTTACAATGAAACGGATCAAATGTAACCGTAACTTCTACTCTAATGGCTTCTTTTCTCGCACTTCCCGCCTGTGGAATTCCCTTCCGTATAGTTGCTTCTCTGACAGTTACAATTTCCAAGAATTTAAATGCAATGACAATTGCAATTGCCATCTCTTATCTCATTCCCTGACAACACTTGTATTATGTTCTTTTCCTTTCCTTTCTACTCTCATGCAGCTCTCCTCACATCAGTGTTTTTATCTTTCTCTTATCCATTCTCTGCAGCTTGTTCCTCTTTCTCATCACTCACCTCTTATATAAGCCCCTGCGCACCAGTAGCAGTACTGCCTTGCTTAGGGTGAAATGATTATAAAAAAGAAAATAGCTGAAGAAAGCGGAAAGAAATGACTACATAGAAGGTACAAGAAAACTAAATGCATCGTCATCAGTAAAAAGAGGAGTCAAAAATACCAACTACAAGTGGCGGATGCTAAAACCAAGCAGGCACAGAAATTTAAATACCTGGGAAGTGTTATAATAGAGGACGATAAATGCGACAGTGAGATCCGAAGATGTATTTGCATGGTCAAGGATACATGCCAGAAGTTGAGTAAAGTATTAAGAGACAGGAAAATTTCGCTGGAAACAAAGGAGAGGACTGGATTGCTATGTAATATCTGTTCTTTAATATGGCAGTGAATGCTGAGCCATCCCTTCAAAAATGAAAGGAGAGACACAAAATGTGGCTCTACAGGAGGATGCCATGGACTGAATATGTGAGCAACGACGAGGTTCTGGAAACGAAAAGAAACTAATACGTAACATCAAGAAAAGACAGCTAATGGAAATTGTAATAAGGAGGGTTGGAGAATCTGATACTCACAAGTCAGATACAGAGAAAGACAGACAGGGGAAAGCAACGTGTAACATACTTGTAACATACTTGGGCAAATGGATGGCAGAGCGGAGTTTGGGAAGGGTAACAAGAGAAAGCGTGTTGAGAGCCACTAGGAATAGGAAGATGTGGAAGGCCATGATCGCCAAAGTTCTGAAGGGACATGGTATATAGAAGAAGAACATCAAGAAGAATATGAGAAAATTCTTCTCATACAAAAAGAGATAAAAGGGTTAGATTCAATACTGATCAGTCGTAAATTTATTCTGGTAAACGCAAAAAAAAGTTTCCGCCGCGAAATTAAATTTTTAGAGAACATAATGAGTCCAATGTGAGTCGGATGTGCGTTGTGGTGCAGTGGATATCGGCTCGGAACGACAAATCGGGGAGCCGAGTTCGAATTCCAGGTGAATTCTTTGCACTCGCTTACGCACAAATACCCCTGGCAAATGTACTAAACCGTCTCTTCTCTCTAGTTATGGGTTAAACAATAGGACAGATTGGATTCTATAGCCTTGGCAAGCAACCAGTCTACCGCAGAAAGCAATGGCCACCTTCTGCGGAATAATCCTATGCCCAGTCAGTTATGCTTCTTTTGAGACATGATCGCTTATCACGTATGGTACTTAAATGAATGAGTCCAAAGGAATGTCATATGAAATGGTTAAAAGGCATGAAAACTTTTTTTTTTTACCGTGCTGTTTACTCTGTATAAAGTCAGGGTGTCACTCAATGTAGAGGATTACAGAGGCTTAGTTTATGCGAATATGTGAGGAAGATAATAGTTAATCCTGGACAGCTTAAGATTTCAGTGATTGGGAAAGCAACCTACCGGGAGTCGGTTATGCAAAGCAGCTGTTTGTAGGAAGATACCCTTTAAGTGGAACATACACCTCATCAATGGAAAACAAAAGGAATGAAAGTGGTTTGCTATAATTTGCGTAGCATGGCTGGCCTTAGCCGTGAAGGCTCGAACTGGTGGAATTTAATAAGAATTTAATTAGTTTTATAGTCGATACTGAAGAAGCAAGCCCCCAGAAGGCATGAGAATTCATAAATAACATTATTCTTACGTATGAGAGATTTTCGAGATCCTGTGTTATTGGTTAATAGTTTTGAACTTTTTATAGTAATTGACAAATTTAAGGTGTTATCGGTATAATTAAGTGATATATACCGGCGAATTTAATAAAACTTTTTGAGATAGATACTTGCTACTTAAATATACCTCATATATATATATATATATATGTGTGTGTGTGTGTGTGTGTGTGTGTGTGTGTGTGTGTGTGTGTGTGTGTGTGTGTGTGTGGACAGCGATAGTGAGACTATGTAGGAAGTTTCAGAACTTTTTTTAAACAGTGTCGGTGACATCACCGGCGAAGTGAATGAGAAAACTGAGACGCAGGAAGAAGACGCAGACAACAGGAGAGGAAAAGAAAGAGGAAAAAAAGCAATAAAGTGCCTGGTAAAGAGAGAAGAGGAGAGAGAGAAGTCCTCGGACGTGGCAAAACGAATGCGACACGACTACTCGTGATGCCGAGAGAAGAAGACAAGAGGATGCAACACTGAGAAAAATGATAAACGGAAGACAAAAGTAGCCCCTCTCCATATATTTATCCATCTATCTATCTATCTATTTGTTTCACTCTCTGCCTGTGTGTCCGTCTGTTGTTCTACCTCGTGGTTTCGATTCGTATGTGTGTGTGTGTCGGCGGCAGGACGCGGTTCTTGGCAGACACGAGTTTGTCAACGAGAAGAGTGCGACTTGACATTTTGTTGTGGACGACACTTGGCCGGCTGGCAGATGTCATAAACGGGAGAGGGAGACTCCCACGGGATCTCATCATAGTTCGAGTGAGTGCACACACACACACGGATATATATATATATATATATATATATATATATATGCAAGGTAGTAATGAAATCACTATACATCAGTATATAACATATTTTAACGCTGGTTATCTGTAGATATTTATTGCAGTTCGAAAAGTAAAGGTAATTAATTTACTATTGTTTACCAAAGCATTTAATTTCTTTTAACCAAAATAAGCAGAGATATCTTAATTATAAAATTCTGAACTGTTGATTAATTGCTTTGGCATAATTGTAACTGTATAATGATTTTATTCCACCATATATATATATATATATATATATATATATATATATATATTCTGGTTAAAAGAAATTCAATGCTTTGGTAAACAATAGTAAATTAATTACCTATACTTTTCGAACTGCAATAAATATCTACAGATATCCAGCGTTAAAATATGTTATATACTGATGTATAGTGATTTCATTATTACCTTGCATATATATATATATATATATATATATATATATATATATATATATATATATATATACTAGCAGTATAGCCCGGCGTTGCTCGAGTGGAATGAAAGCTTTTATCTATATATTATCGATTTTCTGCACTCTTGTAAGAACTGCAACTTTGAAACTTCTGAATATCATTTCTTATGTCTTTGTCTATGAGTGTATCAAATTTGATTAAAATCGGACCACTCCTTCTATAACCCGATTTTTTCGATTATAGATTTTCGATATTTATCGGAGGTACCTTGACACAAACCTTAGCAAAGAACACTCACAGACGTTTAGAGTACAACTGTGTAAATTTCCCAAAAAATCGGTTCAGCCGTTTCGGAGTCTATAGGTAACGGACACACACACACACAGACAAAGTTCCATTTATAAATAAGTTTAGATATGGGTGTCCCAGATGTCACGTACCATCCAGATTTTTATAAAAATAAATATGAAAATGTAGTTGTGCCAGTGATACATACATATAAATATACATATGAATATCAATTTTATTTATCATAATAGATACTCAAATTGTTCACCCTCTGCATTAACACATGCATCAATTTTCTTTCTGTGTTTTAAGAATACGATGTACTGATGATTTGCTAATCGTTAGCTCCTGTCTTATTTTCCTTACTGATTTCAACATTCGCCAGAACCACGGGGGATGTTTCTTCATCAGTTGCACTCTTTCGTTGACCACATCTCTCACGGTCAGCAGCTGATCCAGTTTATTGGAAGCGTTTGATCAAACGATAGACAGTGGTATGGCTCAATGGTTTTTCTCGCTCAGGATTATTGCGGTTGAATTATTGAGCTATAGAGCAGTGTATTGCCCCATCTCTTCCAAACATAAAAAAAACAATTTAACTTTTTTTTGTACTGTTAGTTTCTCACCCATATCAGATCAAATATGAAACAGAAAAATAAAAATTAGTATATGGTGCGCGACTTCTGGGACACCATATATATATATATATATATATATATAATTTATTCACATGAAGAAAGTCAACTTTGGACTCTGTACACGTGTAGCGACACAAATATAATTATGCACACTTTATGTATTATGCAAAAGATAATAATAATAATAATAATAATAATAATAATAATAATAATAATAGCTTAAAAGAAAATAAGCCATCTATCTTACATGGATGACTTAAAGTTGTATGCTAAGAATGATAATGAGCTGGAAGGTCTTCTGCAAACTGTAAAATGCTTCAGTGAAGACATTGGAATGAAATTCAATTTGAATCAATGTGCTAAAGCTACAGTTTTACGAGGATCGCTACAACAAACATCCTCAATTAGTTTAGACCCTTCTGTTAGAAAAAAAAACAGAAGAAGCTTATGAATACCTGGGTGTAAATGAGAGTGAAAAATTCACCATAAAAAATGAAAGAAATAGTGCGTAAAGAGTACTATAGAAGGCTACGACTGATATAAAAAACTGAATTGAATTCTCAGAACAGAATTATGGCCATTAATAGCCTTGCTATCCCAGTGGTTCAATATACTTTCAGCATCTTGAACTGGACTCGAAACGACATCATGGATTCTAAAACAAGAAAGCGTCTTTCTAAGCATAAGACACATTATTAAAAGCCTGATGTAGACCGTCTATACATACCCCGTAAAGAAGGTGGAACAGGTTTATTCAGCTAGAATGGTCATACAAGACAACATCTATTGGCTTACCAACATACATAGAAACAACAATGACTGGATGATACAATTAGTCAAACAAGATGAAAACAGAAAAATAAATTTTTTAATAATGAAAGAAGGCAGTAAATACAAACAAGATTTACATTTACTAGAATTTGTAGAAAGGCAAAACAGAAGCCAAGAACCAACTATTGCAGCAAAAATTATGAAAAAGAAAGCCAAGGATAAAGCTCTTGAACAGATGAAACAACGCTGGCAAAACAAACCTTTGCACGGCCAATATCCAGAACGTGCCAATAAATACAATGTAGATAAAGTTAATACTCATCGATGGTTACGTTCACCTGGATTAAAGTCTGAAGGCTTTATTCTTGCAGCGCAAGACCAAAGTCTTTTCACTAGGAACTTTCAGGCAAATATTGTACATAATAATGTGGATCCAAAATGCAGGTTCTGTAATGAATACCAAGAAACAATAGACCATCTAATCTCAGGATGTTCTGTACTTGCTCCAAATGAATATAAAAATCGTCACGATAGAGTGGGGCAATATTTACATTGAACAATGTGCAAACAGTATGGAAAATATGTAAACAAATACTGGTATGAGCATCACCCAGCACCGGTTACAGAAATAGAAGATGTCACCATTCTATGGGAATACACCATCTACACAGACAGAAAAATTGAAGCAAATAGGCCAGACATTATTGTTAAAAACCAGAAAGAAAAATTTGCCTAATAATTGATATGGCTTGTCCAGCGGATTGTAACATAGCAACCAAGCAATTCGAAAAACTGTCAAAATATAAAGACCTGGAAATTTGAATAGAAAAAATGTGAAAATTGAAAACAAGAATCGTGCCAGTGATAGTAGGTGCACTTGGAATAATAAAAAATGGAACAAAACAACACATTGAAAGGATCCCTGGAAACCCCAGCTTTAGAGATATACAAAAAATTGTCTTGTTAAGTACAGCCCACACACTATGGAGAACTTTGTCTATGTAAATCTAGGGATGATAAGGGAGAGATATGAAAAACATGAAATGTAGCCATGACAACACACCATGACTTTATTCCTTAGGTCTTCTGGCAGGTAGTGCGACCACAGCAGAAATCGAAATATGATGAAAAATGACAAAATAATAATAATAATAATAATAATAATAATAATAATAATAATAATAATAATAAATCTACACTTCAACAAAACATTCTGGACTTCTCACACTTTTTTCCTCTATAGCAATTTCTCTCGTTCGAACAACCCCTTTTTCAGTTTTCAATATATATATGTATGTAGCTCTCCGGAATTTAGATTCATGCAACCCTGGATAAAAATGCCATAATTCATTGTCATTTTTAAAATTGCGCGTTCAAAACTTCCCTGCCACGTGAGAAAACAAAAAAAAAACTCCGGTACGTGAGCGTTCTTATAAAAACGTTAAAATCAGTTATTGCAAATCGCCTGAAGACACCACTTATAGCAGAAACCTATGTCACGTAATAACTCGTTCACAAATGGAAAATATTCAAAAGTCCTACAATATAATCATATTGGACACTTTTTAATACAAAGGTGCACTGGTTTAATCTTATTATGACCAGAAACTAAGTAATTAAACAATCAATCAATCAATCAATCAATATATATATATATATATATATATATATATATTATTATTATTATTATTATTGTTATGTCATTTTTCATCATATTTGGATTTCTGCTATGGTCGCACTACCAATCAAGTCTGCGGGAAGACCTAAGGCAGGTGGTGGCGTGTTGTTATGGCTCCATTTCATGTTTTTTCTATCTTCCCCATCATCCCTAGCGTTACATAGACAAAGTTCTCCTTAGTGTATGGGCTGTACTTAATAAGACAATTTTTGAAAAACTGTCAATATATAAAGACCTGGAAATTGAAATAGAAAAAATATGGAAATTGAAAACAAGAGTTGTGCCAGTGATAGTAGGGGCACATGGAATGATAAAAAATTGAACAAAACAACACATTGAAAGAATCCCTGGAAACCCCATCTTAAGAGATATACAAGAAAAAATTATTATTATTATAATTATTTTTATTATTATTATTATTATTATTATTATTATTATTATTATTATTATTATTGATGCTGTTATTGTTATTGTTGTTATTATTATTATTACTAATATTTAAACTTTTGGTTTTTGGGAGTATTTTTTTTATAGTGGATACCAACATCAAGTCGAAGCTCCGTCTATTTATTAAAATCTGTTGGATTAATAGATAAAAAAAGATGCACTAATTCTTTAGAAATCACCTTGCGTCAAGATGCGAAATACAGCAGAGATGAATTGTCGACGGAAGTTGCTCTTGAAGACACTACGGAAGTTGCTCTTGAAGACACTATTCAGGTTTGCTCGATTGGCGGAGCTCTTCGTAGACGTGTTTCTTTAAAACCACGGCATCTCCTGCTAAGTTGAACGCAGGTTCGAATCCGGCACATGACACTTCTTTTCTTTAATAATTAACTTCTTTAATTCTTAAATATTCAGGTCGGTAGGCGAGAATAAATATACTGTATACGACACAATGTCTACAGATATATCGTGTTGAAGACATTGGTTCCCGTCCGATCACCGAAGTTAAGCAAAATCGAGCCTGGTCAGTACTTAAATGGGTGACCATTTGGGAATACCAAGTGCTGTAAACGTAAGGACCAAGAATGGTCCACCGGTCCTCCAGGTTTGGGGGTTGGGTGCAGGGCTAACAACCCTGCCCCGTAAAAAGCAGTTTGTCACAGAAACAGCAACAAAAAGTTGCTGCCCTATTCACCATCTGGGTGTGATGGATAAATGATGATGATGATGATACGACACAACACTTACTGACGCGTGAACCCCGACGTAATATAGATCATAATTCGACACAGTCTTGTAAACATACAAAAGATTCATTGATAACGAATTGTGAAAAGAGGTCGGAATTATAAATCAGAGAACTGAATTTCAATCTAGTTCGTTACAATCACTTACACCTAGGAAAAGGTATGAATCCATTTGCTCCTGATGGCTCTGCGTTAAACAACAGGTTTTGCAATTTAGAGAAGTCATTGTTATTCTAAAAAAAAAAAAACTTAATAAACTATTAAATCGCAAAAAAAAAGAATTATTCTTAGAATCAAAAATATGTTTCGGCTTTTAAAATATAACTCAAAAAGCGTTGATAGATCATAAAGCAAACAACTCAGTCTGAAAGCACTTCGATTATATAAGACAATTTATGTTGAAGATTTTCTTAGAAACGAGAAAAATGTTTCGAATCCAAAAAATCTCACACATGTCAAAAGTATCGAGCACCCAGTGAGGAACAAACTCACTACACATGTTGTAATTGGTCGAGCGAGAGAAGCTACTTAACCAATACCCAACCCTGATATATATTTTTACTGGGCACTTCGACGTGATGTAATGGTTAGCTAGTTAATATATATATAGTCATTATATAGTCATCCGCAGACAGATCTGTTTCGCTGTATCACGACTCATCAGTACGGTTAGGCATCGGATTGCTTTTAACCCAGGATTGAAACCCGACCGACTGGTATCAGTCGGTGATTCTACCTCTGAGCTATGGGCGCTCCGTACATATATATATATATATATATATATATATATATATATATATATATATATATATATATATATATATATATATATATATATATAAGCAAGAGCCATCAACCCACCACAGTTTCGCCCTACGGCTCGTCAGGAAAATTGGCTTCGTTTGATTTCTTTTTTTAATTCCGATTTAAATTATAGCTTAATTAATACTAGTTTCGGCAGAGTTAGTTCTGTTACTATTGGTATTGTTATTAGTATAGTTAATATTATTAATATTATTATTATTATTTTATATATATATATATATATATATATATATATATATATATATATATAAAGGTTTGCCACAGCCTTCTATGTGTAACCAGCGAGAATAATTGCTGGGTCATCAGCCTATAGCATTTCTTTCCCTTTCACAGTATTTTCTTTATCCTCTTTCTTCTCCTTCTCTTCCTTCATTTTATAATTTATTTTAATTTAAATTAATCTCCAGATAAAACCTGACAAGCTGGATCGAAACCGGTTGCATCGTTTTTAAGATACCTAATTGTATTCAAATTCCAGTTGAACTCCTTGCATTCATTTACGCGCAAATTCCCATGGGAAAGGTATTCATCCATCTCTTTCTTTCAGTTATGGTTTAAGTAACAGGATAGATTGGGTGCTATAGCCTTGGTCGGCAACCAGTCTACTGCAGAAAATAATGTCAATCTACTGCGGGATAATCTTCTGCCCAGTCAGTCATGTCTCTTTCGAGACATGATCACCCAAGCGTGTATCACATATGCCACTTAACTGACTGAATAGTTTTTAGCTTTACACTATCATATATATATATATATATATATATATATATATATATATATATATATATATATATATTGGCGTGGAAATTTAAACAGAAAAAGACCCTGATATAACATGGAGTATAGTAAAAAAAAGCCAAATCTTACAACTATGGTAATATCTGCAGATTGTACCTAGAAGAAATGTTAGCCACTATATTATTTCCAGAACAAAAAAAAAAATTACTAAAAAAATTACTAATCACACCTATAAATACATCTCAGTATCATACAAACCTAGATGAAAAGTGTTTTAAGATCCTTAAGTAACTTCTCCCTAATTTTGAAAGTTTTCGGTTGTTTAAAATTTCCAGTCACGCGTTCGTAAAAAACCCTGTTATACGTGTGATAAACGTTGAAAAATCAGATATTATAAATCGCCTAAAGATACCGAAAGGTTGAAACCTCGGTTGCGAAAATAACTAATTTCTAAATGAAAAATATTCAAATGCTCTAGAATATAAATACATAAGGCACTTTTTAAACAACTGAGTAACGGTCTAATTTGGGATGTGTGTTGTGGTGCAGAAATCGGGTAGCCGAGTTCGAATTCCAGTTAAATTCCTTGCATTCATTTACGCATAAATACCCTTGTGAAAGTTATTAATCCTTCTCTTCCCTCCAGTTATGGGTTAAAAAACAGGACAGATTGGGTTCTATAACCTTGGCTGGCAACCAGTCTACCGCAGAAAGCAGTGGCAACCTACTGCCGGATAATCTTCTGCCCAGTCAGTCATGTTTCTTTCGAGACATGATCGCCCAAAGCGTGTATCACGTATGGCACTTAATTGACAGGTCTAATTTAATTATGACCAAAAGCTAATTGTGCGCGTGTGTGTGTGTGTGTGTGTGTGTGTGTGTGTGTGTGTGTGTGTGTGTGCGCGCGTGTGTGGTCCAACCTTAAAGTTTGGGGAAGGTCACGATTAATAACACTGATTAATTATCTTTATTTTTTTTTGTTCTCTACAAGGATGAGCAATTATTTTTTTAGTGTCGTTTTAGGTGTAGATTATGAAAAGAACATTCCTTTTTACAAAATGGCTTCAGATTTTTTTTTTTTTTTTTGTGAACTGCCAACTACTATGATGACAAACTAAATTTTCTGTATGAACCTCCTCAGTGGAGGATTTTAAGTTGATGCCTGTCTTTATAGCATCAAAATCGTGCTTTTGCATATTAGAAATATACTACCATCGATTTCTATACCTCTTTTGTTGTCAAAGAAACTCATGAAAAACTTGATTTTATTTTAAACAAAACTAAACACTAAATGAGCATAAGTGGTCAATTTGTACAGAACTTAAGGTATTCGATATTCAGAATAGATTTTATGTAGGCTATATGTAATTTGTGTTTTGTGTGTGTGTGTGTGTGTGTGTGTGTGTGTCAATGGGACATCTGAGATTAAGTGAACGCTACACACGTACAGATGGCCATTAAGAAATGAGTCAAGAACTGGTTCAAGTACCGTCATACGTAAACCTTTAGTGGCCAAGGAAAACAATTTTTCCACCACTTGGGTTTAATGAAACACTTTATGAAAACCTTGAAACATAAGAATTCGTCATTTTTAAATTTAAAAACATTTCCAAGGCTTGGTGATGTTAAAATTACAGAAGGAATCTTTGTCGCGCCTTAAAGTTAACTGCTTATGAAAGACAATGAATTTGAACCGACTTCAAACGAAGTGGAATTAGAGGAAAAGCTTCAGAAGCGTGTGTTACTGTCTGCTTGGAAGGTACGAAGCACCAAATTACTAAATAATAGTTCAGAAGATTATTGAAGTATACAAAAACCTAGGATGCAGTATGTCACTCAAGATGTCTTTTTTGCACTCACATCTTCCCTAATCTCGGGAAAAATGCAGTAGTCGTCAGCGACGAACATAGTGAAGAGTCCCAGCAAGATATTGTCAAAATAGAAACTCGTTATTAAGGCGAGTAGAGTTTTGTTATGCGAGCTGAATTTTGCAGGACTCTTCATAGAGACAGACTAGACACTAAACATAGAAAAAAGTAAGAAGTAAGATTTTCTTTTAATAAATAAGCCGGTGTTTTCTTATATATTTTAAATAAAATAAATATATTTATATGAACATGTTTAATAACTATATAAGTTCAGTTAAATGGCATACGTAATACTAGCTTAAATTAAAGTAAAATAAAGTCAACTAGACTTAAAATAAAAATTATAAAGGAAAACAAAAATGTACTTTAAAATTAATTGTATAAAAGTTCACACAGCTTACATAAAAGACAGGCGAACCGAGAGTGGCATCCGTGAAATATTAAAATATTCAACTTGCTGACGCCAAGAAGTATGATAATATAATCAAACTTTATAGGGTAGATTACCCACGCCTCACACTGCAGGTTAGTGGTAGGATCATTAAGAAGTTCACCAAAAAATACATATATATATATATATATATATATATATATATATATATATATATATAAAAAACAAGAGATAATACATTTGGGGCCATTTTTCACCCTCCTCGTAATCAGTCAGTCAGTTAAGTGCCATACGTGATACTCGCTTTGGCGATCATGTCTCTTTCGATCCATGGGTGATTAGGCAGAAGTTTTTTTCTCAGTTGGTTTCCATTGCTTTCTGAAGTAGATGTGTTACCAACCAAGGCTACAGAACCCAATCTGCCCGACTTTTCAACCCATATCTGGAAGGAAAAGAAATGGATTCATACCTTTTCCAAGGATGTTTGTGCGTAAGAAACCAATTCAACTGGAAATCAACTGGAATTCGAACTCAGATATATATTCTCATAAATACTAATTTTTTCGAAATTTGGAAAAATTTCATTTGTAAATTACAAACTTCGTGAAAATTAAGTTTCATTTTCGTGATCTACTAAAAGAAAAAAGCCCTAGAAAACTGCATCATACATTTATAGCAAGATTGTTGAACAGCGTAGTTAATGCCTAGAATTTGTCATGCCCCTTGCAGCCATTAAGTCCCGTTTACACTAGAATCAAAAAGTAGAAAAAATGTTCAGTTTATATTTTTATTTTATTTTTTTTTATGTGCCGTGTCCCTTCAGGATGTGTGCGATCATGGATTTCCAATCCTCTTAACACATTTTCTCTTGGTATTTCTCCCGAATCCTGCTCTGTCCGCCTCCTACTCAACCCATCAAGCATGTCACATGTTCCTTTCCCCTGTCTCTTTTTCATTCTATTCATCCTGTGAGTATTAGATTCTCCGAGCCCTCTTTCCTCATTTTGAGTCCAAGAAACTTCAGTTGTCTCATCCTGGTGTTAAGTATAAGTTTCCTTTTCATTTGCAATCTCTTCAAAACTTTGTCGTTGTTCACATGGTCGAACAATGTTATCCTCAGCATCCTTCTGTAGAACTACATTTTTGTTGCTTTGAGTCTCTTCTTCATCTTTCAGGAGATTGTCCAGCATTCGCTGCCATATAAGATGACATATATTTCATAAAAGTCTAGCATTCTTTTCTTTGTTTCCAACAAATTTTTTTCTGTCTTTCGTTAAAGTAGACACTGGTCCGATTTAAACGAGCTCCCAAAAGTTAGATGTAAGTAAAAAAAAAAAAAAGAAAAAAGACAGACAATGTTCTGTATTACATTAGAGTGCAAAAGATAGATATTGGTTGGGTTTATACTCAGTGGCATAGCTAAGGAGGGGGAGGTTGTCGTTCAGGGCGGTGATTTTGGGTGGGGACGGCACTTTTGGTCCGTTGTATAATTGTCATATTGACGTTAGCCAGTCTCTAACGGTTGTCAGTTTTGTTATTAGGCCTGTGCGTGCTATTGATAATTAGGCGATCCTTATTAAGATGGCCTGTCAAATGTTCCCGTTACATTCTCACCGAGGGCGAGATATTTCAATCAGGCAGCAAGCAGTCAAAAAAAGGTTGACGCTGGAATCGGATAAAAAATTGAATCTTTTCTAAAAGGAAATTTTCAACTTTTATCCATGGATTTAAACTGCAAGAAAACCGAATGCATGGTCATCAGCAAAAAGGGCAGCCCAATATGCCAAATATAGGTGAGGGACACTAAACTCAAGCCAGTACAAAAATTTAAATACCTCGGAAGTGTTCTAACAGAAGACGGAAAGTGCGACACAGAGATCTGAAGGCGAATTGGCATGGCGAAGGAAGCATTCCAGAAGTTGAGTAAGGTATTAAGAAATAGGAAAATTTCGCTAGAAACAAAAAAAGAATACTGGATTGCTATGTGATGTTGGTTCTTCAATATGGCAGTGAATGTTGGACAATATCTTCGAAGATAAAGGAAAAACTTGAAGCAACTGAAATGTGGTTCTACGGAAGGATGCTGCGGATATCATGGATCGAGCATGTGAGCAATGACGAGGTTTTGGAAAGGATGGAGACGAAAAGGAAATTAATATTGAGCATCAGGAAGAGACAGCTGAAGTTCTTGGGACATGCAATGAGGAAAAGAGCTTGGAGAACCTGATACTAACAGGTCAGATAGAGGGAAAAAGAGACAGGGGAAAGCAGCGGATAACATATTTGAAGGACCTAATCAGGTGGATGACGGATTGCATGGTGTAACAGGAGAAGGCGTGCTCAGAGCCACCAGGGACAGGGAAACGTGGAAAGCCATGATCGCATACGTCCTGTAGGGACAGGGCACATAGAAGAAGAAGAAATGACAACAGAAAACATCATATTACGCGAACAAACACTTTCATACCAAATTCTTTGCACACTTGCGATAAAGAATGGCTTCGAGTAAATTGGGTACGAAAACGTTTGGAAGTGTAGAATCTTCCACTCGAACTTTTCACCCCTCTTAACAAATGGATTCTCCCTTAAGCAAATGTCTTGACCAATCACCACTTTTGATTTACAGATTCGACTTTTTATTGGTCGAGACACTAAAGATTGAAATGGATTTGATTTTTCCCGTCATGGCTTCAGGAGCCGAAATTGTGAACCAGAAATCTATTTAAGTCGTAATCTAACTGAATTTGAGTCAGTCAGCTTGCAAATCTTTTGAGATGCTACAAGTCTCTACGCGCGTTATATCCCTGACTCAACAAATAATCTCGCTAAAAACCTATAACGGAACGAGGATTGTGTGATGTAACATGAGAAAGCGTGCTAAGATTCACCAGGGATAGGGAGATGTGGAGAGCCATGATCGCCTACGTCCTGAAAAGTCATTTACAATCTTTGGTTCGCGACTAGAGAGCCAGCGGGCAAACCGATGTATGCTTTTTTACATTCAGGATTCATGCGGACAAATCGAACGCCGCGAAGTTTGAAATAATGTATCCCTTATTAAGTTTCCCTGTTAATAGTTTCTTCTGCGGAAGGGCGGCAAAATTGAGGGCCGCCCCGGGCAGCAAAACACTAGCTATACCAATAATTATACTAGAGTCACAAAGGTAGATATAGGTAAATCCGTTTTACACGGGAGTCAAAAACTAAACAGTGTAATGATTTATACTCGACTATTTAAATTATCCACTCGAAAGTTGGCCCTTTCTATTGATATCTATAAAGGTTCTTACTGCCTTCCCTCTGCAGGGTACCGTGTCGGCGTATTCTGAGTTTTCCCTTAGAATTGTAAGCAAAAAACGTAGATTTACCAACAAGTAAATACTTGTTCTTATGAATTGAAACCGCAGGAAAAAAATGATCGATTTGAAGTAACTCGGCTAATGACACAAACGTCATTACAAGAAACATCAAATCTGAAAATATGCAAATTTCATTCATTTTACTGGGGGCTCCTTTGAAAATCGAATAAATTTTGTTTTTGTTTTTTAATCATTTCACCCCAAGTAAGAAAGGACTGCTCCTGGTGCGCAGGGAGGGTACATTTTCGTTGTAGGTCCCGAAGGCTTTTCGCCTTTCAAATTTATCCAAAATAGCATTATTTCTGTGCAAATGTAGATGCTGAACTCAAATCAACTATTAGTTATTGAAGAAACCTACCTTTATTGATCTGAACGTCCAGAAAAAAAATCAAACATCTTGCTCATTTTGTCTCCCGTAACTCTAATGCAGTCATGTAATTAACTACTGAATGACTTTCGGCGTAGGCAACAAATTTCGGCCTAAATTTTTCCTTTCCACTCTACTCTTCATACCTGTATTCTCATTCTTTTCTTACTCATTCTCTGACACCCCCGTAACTTGTTCCTCTTTCTCATTACTCACTTTTTATGTAACCAATGCGCGCCAGTGGCAGTTCTGCCTTGTGTGGGGTGAAATGATTATAAAAAAAGAGTACATTCTTCTTCAGTTGAACATATTCTTTTTCGCTTCTTATTTTTTATGCTATTTAGGTTTGTCAAGCTTAATTCACATAAATAAGAACTATAATAATGTATTGGTGTTCAATTTACTATAAAAATCTGTTGTTGGTCATTTTGCTATAAAAATATGCTGATGGTCATTTTACTATAAAATGTATTGTTGGTTATTTTACTATAAAAAATTATTGGTATTCATTTTACTATAAAAATATAATGTTGATCCTTTTGCTAATTGTATTGTTAGTCATGTTACAATAAAAATGTTTTGTTTATAATTTTACTATAAAAGTTTTTTGTTTGTAGGTTCACAATTTGTCAATAGTCGGGACTAACATGTGTTGCCATCACGGGTCAGATCAGAAGCCTTACTGTCGCATACTTATCGTCACGCGCAGGGCAAAACCTCCACTTGACTCGTGCTATCCCGATAGTTTTGCACAACACCCTGATATTCTGGGACTCACTGTCGGGTCAATGTAATGGTAAAAAACATTCGTCGGAATGTCAAGTATGCTCCAGAAAATATTTCTAAACAATATGGGTGCAATGAGACTGGGCATGATTCTGTTGCCATCGTTGTGTGTTTCTTGATGTGTATTCTTTTTAAGGTATATCAGTCAGTTAAGTGCCATACGTGATACACGCTTGGGCGATCATGTCTCGGAAAAGACATGACTGACTGGGCAGAAGATTATCCCGCAGTAGGTTGCCATTGCTTTCTGCGGTAGACTGGTTGCCGACCAAGGTTATAAAACCCAATCTGTCCTGCTATTTAACCCATAACTGGAAGGAAGAGACGGATTAATACCTTTCCCAAGGGTATTTGCGCGTAAGTGAATGCAATGAATTCAGCTGGAATTCGAACTCGGCTCCCCGATTTCTCGTTCCGAGCCGTTATCCACTGCACCACAAACAGGGATATAATTTTTTTATATGAATGCAATATAATTTAATAAACGACATATAATCGAACCTTATAATAATTATTAGCATGCACTTATTTATATATTTCTTGTCCCATCTATAGTGGGAAGGGTAAACCAACTTAAGTTAGTAACTTATGAGTACTTACTTCCCTTAAGTGTTTTAGCAATCAATACAAAGAAAATATTTATCTGCCTTTAGATAAAATTAGCTAAAATTGAGATAAAATTACTCACCGTGCAAAATGAAACGTTTAATTAATCACTTCCTTTACTCCTGAATTTCTTCGATGGCAATCTTACTTGTTCAAATCTCTCATGTGAGGCACTCAGACACCTTTTTTCTATGAAGTGATCGTCTTGCCTCAACTTGACCTTGAAATAGGCTTTGTCGTTGACGTCTTTGTTGTTCTGTTGCTAATCTTTTTTTTGCGAGGGAGATTTTCATTATATTGTTCTATTAAAACAAAAGTTTTACACCGAAAATATGTTGAACAAAAAGCGATTTATAAAACACCAGGAGTAATCATTTAATTATAGATATCATTGAACGTCGCAAAAATAAAAAGGGAACGGATTGATTAAAGGTTCGTTGTGAATTCATGTCCACTTTGAATGCTGAAGAATAGATTGGAAATTAAAGAAGGGGATAGTTTAAATTATTTTCGCTCCTTGGTAACATCGGGTGGTCGCTGTGAGAGAGAAATCCACCGACGACTTTGATTAGCAAAAGGTAGATTGTCAGTTCTGAAACAGTTTCACGGACAGAAATCTTTCGTTAAATCTAAAACATCGACTCTTCAATTTTACTGTCTGCCTCTAATGCATGAACCATAAATGCCAAAGCCAGAAGCCGCAGAAATATGCTTCTACCAGTAAATGTTAAAACTTCCTTGGACTGGACACGAAACAAATACTCAATTCTTCAGCGAGGTCAACAAGAATGCGTTCTGCTCCAAACCATTGAGCGCCAACAGAAATGATCATTGGGTCACATAATTCGAAAACAAGATTTTTGTCAACTGTTATAATTCACGTTTCCCTGCTTATAAAGCCATGAGAAGACAGTGGGCCAGCTTTGCTCTTACCCTTAGACCTAGGCAACCCTGGGAAGCGATAGGGCACGGCGAATCTATCTCTCTAATTGATGTGGAGTAGTTTTTCGCACTGAAGGTTATAATCGTGCTATATCGGTTGCTAATCGACTTAATGCACCCGAAACTGATAGGAACTTGATAATCTTCCACTGAAAGCTGACTCCTTAGTAGTCGACTAAATGCCAACTAATATCATCTGCCTTACTCCAACTATGTCTAAACTGGAACTAACAAGTAATTCTACTGAACTCAAATAGAACTCTAAAGAACGCTTAACTCTTATTAATATAGGAGGGAGAGTCTATTATCTGAGAAATAGGTGTGGCTTTAACACTAATTTTGGACAATATGCCCATAGGTGTATCACACACGGCACTTCAGATGGTAATGAAATATAAATCTAGTATGAAAGATTAAAATAGAGATAAAAAATGACAAGGTCGAATCAGCAACGATGCATGGTTCTCGTGTCGCCACAACGAATTTATGATACGCCTCATCTCGATTCTCATAAGGTATATTCATATATAGGTGTGCGTTGTAGTGCAGTGGATATCAACTCGGAAGGAGAAATCGGAGAGCCAAGTTCGAATTCCAGTTGAATGTGCTGCATTCACTAACGCGCAACTATGAAAGGTATGAATTCGTCGCTTCTCGTTCCAGCTATGGGTTAAATAGTAGAATAGATTAGATTATATAGCTTGTTTGACAACCGGTCTGCCGCAGAGAGTAATGGCAACCTACTGCAGGGAAAATGTTTTGCCTAGTCTGTGATGTCTCTTTCGCGACATGATCGTGCAAAGTGTGTATCACGTACGGGACTCAGCTGACTGATCCCAGCCATACAGTTGGTTTTAATGGTGCCGTTTCCACGGAGTATTTCATGAATATGTTTGCCATCACTGGTGAGAATGGCGAACCTATAGCCAAGCCTTCCTCCTGCTACTATATGTGAGACTCTTTTTCATCTAGCTAGTTAAACTGCGCATTGTGGCGCAGTGGATATCGGGTAGGAACGAGAAATCGGGGAACCGAGTTCGAATTCCAGCTGAATTCATTGCATTCACTTACGCGCAAATAGTCTTGGGAAAGGTATTAATCCGTCTCTTCCCTCCAGTTATGGGTTAAATAATAGGACAGATTGGGTTCTATAGCCTTGGTCGGCAACCAGTCTACCGCAGAAAGCAATGGCAACCTACTGCGGGATAATCTTCTGAGTTAAACTGCAAATTGAAGAGATGCCGATGCCAGTATAGGATTTCGCTTAATTTCAGAAAATCTAGGTATGATAACGAAGAGCTCATTCGAACTGCTTCTTTTTCTATGTGCCCTGTTCCTTCAGAACCGAGGTGATCATGGCTTTCCACGTCTCCCTATCCCTGGTGTCTCTTAGCACGCCTTCTCCTGTTACACCATGCAACTCTCGTTCCATCATCCACCTGATTGGGTCCTTCAAATATGTTATCCGCTGCTTTGCCCTGTCTCTTTTTCCCTCTATCTGGCCTGTTAGTATCAGGTTCTCCAAGCCCTCCTTCTTCATTGCATGTCCCAGAAATTTCAACCGTCACTTCCTGATGCTCAGTATTAATTTCCTTTTTGTTTCCATCATTTCTAGGACCTCATCATTGCTCACATCCTCGATCCATGATATTCGCAGCATCCGTCTGTAGAACCTCATTTCAGTTGCTTCAAGTTTTTCCTTCATCTTTGATGATATTGTCCAGCATTCACTGCCATATTGAAGAACTGACATTACGTAGCAATCCAGTAATCTCTTTTTTGTTTCTAGTGAAATTGTCCTGTTTCTTAATACTTTACTCAACTTCTGGAATGCTTCCTTCGCCATGCCAATTCGCCTTCGGATCTCTGTGTCGCACTTTCCGTCTTCTGTTATAACACTTCCCAGGTATTTAAATTTTTGTACCTACTTGATTTTAGTATCCCCGACCTGTATTTGGCATTTTGGGCTGCCCTTTTTACTGATGACCATACCATGAATGTATTCATAGCAAAGACAAAGAGAGGCAGCTTTTGGCTGTGGGTTAGAGACTGAAGCTGAGTTGCTAGATCCGGAAACATTTATGAAATTTCACCGAAGTATGAGTCATGAAGAAAACTGATATAGTACAGCCCCCGAAGACGTTCTTATCGTAATACAAAGTATAATTAGTTTTGTCCGAATATATAAATATCTGAAAAATAAATTAAGACTATAACTTCACATATGTAAAATCCCAGATAGCTCGTGATATTATTAGTCGAATTTTTTTGTAAAATTGACGATTCACTTCATATAAGATTCAAAAGCCATTTTATTTAGCGAGGTTGCCGTATTAAATTGTTGCATGGACGTAAAAAGTGTGTGAAGATTACAAACCAATCGCTGTTACAAATCTGCTGCTATTTTAATCGTAAATGTCCCAACAAGCTCTATTCTTTGTTCCAATACTTCAGAATTGTACAGCTAAGACTCGCCATGACATGTACACAGGATCGAATCCTCCTCAATTTACAACGTAAACGTATTTTCCGCTCAGACAGCTTCTTCCCGAGAACCGCTACTTTGTGAAACAGCATCCTAGCAGAATGTTCCCCGATGACTACAGTCAACGTTCACTCTAGACTAGGCCAAGACTGGGGTCAACTGTTCAGTCAATTAAGTGCCATACGTGAAACACACTTGGGTGATCATGTCTCGAAAGAGACATGACTGACTGGGCAGAAGATTATCCCGCAGTAGTTTGCCAATGCTTTCTGCGGTAGACTGGTTGCCAGCCAAGTCTATAGAACCCAATCTGTCCTGTTATTTAACCCATAACTGGAAGGAAGAAACGGATTAATACCTTTCCCAAGGGTCTTTGCGCGTAAGTGAATGCAATGAATTCAACTGGAATTCGAACTCGGCTCCCCGATTTCTCGTTCCGAGCCGATATCCACTGCACCACAACGCTCATCCTGTTATACTGTTATCTATCCTAAATATGCTCATAATACGCACTTCTTAATTCTTCTTTTTACGCCCTTCAACAACATCATTCAATAATTTACGACCTTGAGGGGCTCTTGGACATTGTATTTAGTGAACAATGGTATAAAAAATAACTGATGACTATTGACTTGTACAAGATGGAAAAATAGGCTATTGTATGTGACATGTAAATTTGATGTTTTATAAGAAAAATGCAAAATTTTATTGTAGAAGTTCATCGCAAATATCCATTCTATAGAAATATACTGTAATTGCAGAATAAAACTGTCTTTTGAGAAAAATTAATATAAGTATATATTTTACTAATTATTTTATTATATATGTACATTGAAACCAAAATGAAAAGTGGAAATCGCGAGCCGAGTTCAAGTTCAAACTGCGCCTGTGCATATACACGGCGTACTAGTGTGGTTGTGAAAAGTATCTCATCTTTCTCTGCTCCCCATCTATCGATTAAATGACAAGGTAGACTGGTCTTCCTAGCATTTAGTGGTAGCTAGTCTAAGAGAAGGACAATACAGAGCTAAGCAACAAGAAACCGTTCGACTATCTTTCCCAAGAAGTCAATTCAAAGATATTAAAAGGAGAGTCTGTAGGGAGTCGTAAACGACTACCTCCTGAAGGGGCATGGTATACTCAAAAATTAGGAAGAAAACATTTTCAATGGCCAAGAATCAAAGTATTATTAAGTTTATTATATGAATAATTCACACTACTTAAAGAACGATCTCTTGCGTTTTACTTGCCAGGTTCTGTCTTCGTTGAATTAGTTCCACCAATAAACAAAGAAATATATCTGTGTGGCCGGGATCATGAAACCAATAAATACAGTAAATTTACCACCCTTGGGACAATTCCTGAACCAGATGCTGAGAGAAAGAGAAAGAGAGACAAAGAAAAAAAGAAAGAAAGAAAGAAAGAAAAAGAAAAAGAAAAAAGAAAGATAGATAGAAGAGGACATCCTGGTAATAAAAAAAGATTTTGCCATAATGGAGGGTGAAAAATCTCAATTTCGTTTTCGGTCATCCAAGTGCGGAACGTGATTCACGTGTCATAATAAAAATAGAAAAAAAAATAAATGAAATAAAGTCTTCTTCTTCTTCTTCTTTTATGTGTAGTGATACTATAAGACATAGGCGATTATGACTCTCCACATCATCCTATCCTTAGTACTTTAAGCAATGATTGTTTTCTTACTAACCCTCTTTGTTCATGTTCTGCTGTCCAACTATACAAGCTGGCTAGGCATATTGCCTTAAATATGTCCTGTGAGTTTCCAATTCTCCAAGCCCTCTGTCTGCATCATGTGTCCCAAAAGTTTCAACCATTTCTTTCTTATACAAAGCACAAGTGTCCTTTTCGTTCGAATTTTCCTTAAAATATTATCTTTGCTCACATGTTCCGTTTTCAACGACTTTCTGTGGAACTACATCTTCTTTGCCTCGTCTACTTTTTGTCTGAAGACATTGTCCAATATTCTCTACTAAATATGAAAATTGATACAATATAGCAGTTCAGCGTCATTATAAAATCAATTACTTTAAATAATTGAAATTCCGTTTCAAAAGCGTTTTTATATAATTTAATTTCATATTTCGTTAAAACATATTTTGATATAATTCTTTTCATGTAATTTAAAAATGAAAATTTAAAATGCATACACTTAAAGTTTAAATATAATTTAAAACATGGGTTTAAAAAAGTAGAAAATTTACATCATTATATACTGAAGAAGGTCAGATGGTGCAGACCTGACGATTGCGCTGAGAAACAAACTATCGCCTCTGGGTGTTGAGCTCAATGTCAAGTTTTATATTTACACATACTCTATCTCCGATACTGAAAGAGCAATTTACCTATGAACATAGCATACCTTAAAACTATATGTTATCATATATATATATATATATATATATATATATATATAAACTTATTTATAAATGAAACTTTCTCTGTGTGTGTATGGGTGTGTGTGGGGGGGGTCCGTTACCTATAGACTCCGAAACGGCTGAACCGATTTTCTTGAAAATTTACACAGCTGTACTATAAGCGTCTGCGAGTGTTCTTATCTAGGATTTGTGTCGAGGTACCCCGGATAAATATTTAAAATCGATAATCGAAAAAATCAGGTTATAGAGGGAGTGGTCCGATTTTAATCCAATTTTATACACTCATTGACAAAGACATAAGAAACGATATTCAGCAGTCTCAAGATTGCAGTTCTTACAATAGAGCAGAAAATCGATAATATATATATATATAAGGCAAGATTTGTATGTGTGTCTGTTTATCTGCCTGTATGTCTGTATTTTTTTCAGCCCTTTTATTTTAGTTTTTGCTTCGGGTTTGGCTCTAAGTAGGTATAATTGTAGTTCCTAGTCTCAGCGATGATACTATTTACTCAGAAGACTTATTCAGACTTCAAAATTCAGTTTACGACGAAAAAAACTTATTTTATATCGATACCAGGAAATGAAAATTTGACTTACATCCATTCATTTTTCTTTAAGTCTACAGTTTCGCTTTAACTGGAATCAACTACTGCATTTTAGTCTTTCGTGCCAACGTCCAAAGAGTCTGAGCTCCACGACCATAAATTAGTTTTAAAGCTTTCATTACACCCGAGCAACGCCGGACTATACTGCTAGTAAATATATATACATACATACATACATGCATGCATACATACATATATATATATATATATATATATATATATATATATATATATATGTGTGTGTGTGTATATATATATATATATATATATATATATATGTATTAAAAACAGAATAGATGTTTCAACGAGAAAAATTAGTATAGAAGAAAAAAGTGCGTGAAGCCGTGAACGTTTTGTTTAAAGTGTAAAAATATTCTTGTTGTTATTATTAATATTACTTGCTTTTTGGATGATATATTAAACATCGATAATGGCATCTGTGTCGCTACACATATTTCAAGTCTAAAGTTGACTCTTATCAGGCGAATAAACTTGTGACTCTACATATCGAGATCAGTTTATTTTTCTGATGACCAAAATATTCTGTATTTATAGAGATAAGTGGTCGGTGAGCAGGTCAGAAACTTCATATGCGTGTGTGTTTGTTTATTTTTTTTTTGTTTTGTTTTTTTGTTTTTTTTTTTGTTTTTTGTTTTTTTTTTCACACTCGAAAGTTTAACGTTTTGGGAGTCAATCACCTTTCGTTGCAAAAAAAAAAATAGAACTCTTACTGCCTTGCAAAATTTTATTTCGTCTTTACATATATATTTATATTTTCAAAATTATAAATATTCATACTTTCAACAATTAAAAAGTCACAATGCAAGAATTCAAAACACATCACCAGACGAAACCGAAAAAATCGAAACCATGGTAGCAGAATCGGCTGATGTCCCTATCTTATATATATATATATATATATATATATATACTCAGTTATGATCTGAGATTAAGGACAGAATGGGTAAATAAAAAGAAGACAAGAGGAAAACTGTATTTAAATCATTTACGAGTTTCGTCCTGTGATGGACTTTATCAAGGCAAAAAAGACGAATTGAGCTTTATTCTAAATGACGTATCTATAAACAACTATATTTTTATAGTTGCCAACACTGTTTATAAATACGTAATTTAGAATAAAACTCATTTCGACTTTTTGCCTTGATAAAGTCTATCAGAGGACGAAACGCGTAGGTGATTTAAATACAGTTTTCCTCTCGTCTTCTTTTTATTTAACTATATATATATATATATATATATATATATATATATATATCCGCAGTTTAATTCAAGAGAAAAATGGTAGATTTTGGTAATCATAGTGATATGTCAACCGATCATTAGTGCTATTATTATTATTGTTATTGTTATTAAACTTTCTTATTCTATACGTTTTTTTAACCCGAAATCATTCGGTATGAGATGTCTGCATCAAATCATCAGACAGAGAGCACTTTTAGCAGAAAAATTGCGGTGCCAAGCAATGCAGACTTCTCAAGTCATATAATGCTACAGATATTTACCTCGTCTTCTCACTAAGCCTCGTCTCAGGCCAGAGCCAAAAACTGCCCAGCCTCTGCAACCGTTGATTGCACTTGCCTTAGTAGTGACCACCGAACTATCCCTCTAGTGCAAAGGAGTGGTACAACCTAATGCATTTGTTCCCCGGAATCGGGCTTCTCTCAGTATTTAATTCTTCTCAGCTGCGTATTTGTCCTCGGACAGAGACACCACTGAGGACAGAGACGCAACTGAAGGATGATAATCCATACTCGGAAGGTGCCAGGTGAGTATATATATGATGCTAAAGGCTTATTCCGATTTTCTCAGTTCAAACTCTATTCAGATTTTCGAAAAGTTCTGTGGTTTCGACCCTAATACTCCAAACCTAAATTTTCAACCCGGAGAGGGCTGTATATTTCTTGACCTTGTTAATTTCTTTGACCTATATGTTATGATTATGGTCACGTGGAACAGCCAGGCCAATGGGGAGACAGTTTATTCGGGCGGGCGGGCGGTTATTTTGATTTTTTGCTTTGTTTTTTTTTTTTATGATGGATATATCTGGTTTGGTGGCCTCATTGGATATTAATATCCCACAAGATCTTCACTTGGTTGTTTTCGATCACTTTTTCTGGCTTGTGGCGTTACCATTTCTTATCGACTTCATACTTATGTTTTCCCTTTGCTTTGTGCCATAAAGGTTTCCCCCGATGTCCCAACCAGATACCTCAAGAGCCAACAAGTTTGTTTTGTAGTAAAAGATGCAAACAGATTAAGTACCATGCAATGAGAGACCAAATATAATTTGGAGCACTGTGTGGAGAGAAATCTACGCAAGTTATAATTATTACGAGTGAGCCCATGCGGTCAAAAATGACGTCAAAATATCTATATTGATATGCCGCCTAAAGTCATGGCAACATACATATAGATGTATCTTACTATTGAGTTTCTCAAATTAAGACATAAGAAAAAATAATACAAATCCCTGAGCGAAACAGGCGGTAAATATATGAGGATGACTAATATATATATATATATATATATATATATATATATATATATATATATATATATATATCAATTGACGAATGTGCGTTGTGGTGCAGTGGATGTCGGCTCGGAGGAGGAAATCGGTGAGCCGAGTTCCAATTCCAGTCGAACACCTTCCATTCACTTATGCACTGGTACTCTTGGGAAAGGTATTAATTCGTCCCTTCCCTCCAGTTATGGGTTAAGTAACTGAGGTCTGTTGTTCATGCGATCTGTGGCAGATTTCTGCACCGATTGATTGTTATCTGCAGTTCCAAAGAGTGTGGATGGTGCTACACAAGCCTTCACCACTTTAAACAATTCTTTGTGTGGTAGTCTAAGTTAGACGCTCATACGTCGAAATCGACGGAAGAGTCCATAACCATAATATATATATATATATATAATAGCGAGCATAGAGATCAGAGCGATGTTAAGAAAAAGTCTAAATGCGAAATAACTTTTTATTTTAAAGCTTCATAGAACATTTTATCAAGAAAAAATAAGGATATAAAGGTAAATTATAATTATATAAAGTATAAAATTCCAAAATATAAAGTTCAATAAACTTATTTTTGTAAAGTTATAAGAATAATTATATAACATTCGGAAAAAATAGGTGATCAAAAATATCAGAACGATTAAATAAATCCATAAAATTTAATAATTATTTTGTATTATTGAAAATTTGGTATTATTGACTGTCATCAGTCGGAGATCTTACTCCTAAGCTATAGCCGCACAGCTGAGAAGGGGAGGCAGATAAATGCAAACGGGATTTATTAAAATAGAGAAAATTGTTAACGCATTTCCGATATCGTTTTCACAATTTATCATTTGCGGATCTTTCTATCTGGCTAGGTAACAATTTTTCTGTCTTTTTCTGCTCTCGCTGTTGGTGACCCGCAAAGAATTGACCTTTGAGATGTGAAACGACAGATGTGTTTTACACGTGTGGCAAAATGAAATGACAACTCGCTGAAAAGAAGCGCAAAACATAAACTTTTTTTTCCCTCTGACCCGACCCCTTGCGGGTAGAAGGGGAGGGAACTTTATTGGAAAAGGATATCGTCGCGCAAGTTGCTTAACGCACAGCACCTACACGCATACATATACCAACAGATTTAATCAGCTCCTAGAGTGGACACATCGGTTTAAATATTTATATGTCTACATAGACACACTGAGTACACCCATCTTCTTTTCGCATGCACGATGACCTCACATTGTCAATGTTGATAACGGAGTCAATACAATAGACGAGAAGAAAATTTTAAGGGAGTGGTTTGCCCATAGACTCATAACGCCACACACAATCATATACTAAACCTCATCCATAACATACTTGTCGAAAACTCAGATATCATAGCACCATACACAGGCAAAAAAAAAAGACTAAAAATAATGGAAGCATTATTCATAAAAAAAGGAAAAATCCAACACTTAATAATATCAACTATGAACACGGTCACAATGTGTTTACCGTGTTCGGAATATAAAACAAACACATGACTCTACACATAGACATAAACAATACACCTATTCAGTCACACGTAATATAAATCCATCCTCAATAATGGCTAAAATGTATAGCCGAAATCGCTGGGAAAAACAAAACATTTGGACAATTTTTAATATAATTTATGTTCTGAAAAGAAAAACAATCATAAGACCACATGAAAAATTATATAAAAAATGAAATCATAATACCTTGTCTGTCATTTTTAAGGAAACCTGCATAAAAGAGAGATTGCTTCCCAAATACACAATACTGGGAATTAAAAGAAAATAACTTAAACCCAGAGATAAAATGGAAGCTCATAGGCAAGGTTAGGACCCCTAATAGCTTAAGAGACAGATGTAATCTATGTTTGACAGAAAAATTAAAATTTTGAAATTCAGTACCAGAATATACTCCTAAATAAACGAAAGGAGATCATTAGTATGTGTCGTCATAGAAATAAGTATAAATTACAATAAGTATCCTTTTCTTCCAATTAGTCACAATAAGGTTTTTTAATTTTTGGCTAAACAGTTAATTCCCCCTACCTACCACTACTAACTCAAAATTCAAGACACATACCTCCCACTACCAAAGAAGAAATTACTACTTAAATTCCGCTAGCTTAACCCTACAAAAACCAATAGTTAAAATAAATAAAAAATTTTGAAATTTAAATACCAGAATATACTCCTAAATAAAAAAGGGCGATCATTAGTTTGTGTCGTCATAGAAATAAGTATAAATTTCAATAATTATCCTATTCTTCCAATTAGTCAAAATAAGATTCTTTTTTAAATTTGACTAAGCAGTTACTTCCCCACCACATACCACTACTAACTCAAAGGTTCAAGCCCACTACCTCCCACAACCAAAGAAGAAGTTGCTACTAATATCCCGCTAGCTATAAAAACCAATATCTCCCAATCCCTTCCTTTACTAGTGCTAACGTCTGGGCAGCAAATTTTTTCGCATTCTTTGTTTATATGGGGTTGAAAATGCATGTCTTAAAATGAAATTTTGAAAATGGCTATTTCCCCGTTAAGTTATATCTGAATTTACAGATAAATATATATATATATAAACACTTTTATGCTAGTTGTTTTGAGGAACCTTCCGATATGGTACCTATGAATTTACAAATTTAAGCAATTTCTATTAAATTAGTAAATCTTCTCCTCCCAGCTATGGGTTAAATAGCAGAAAAGAGTGGGTACTATAGCTTTAGTTGGCAACCAGTCTACCTCAGAAAGAAATGGAAACTTACTGCGGGAACACCTTCTGCCTAGTCAGTCATAAATCAAAAGAGACATGATCGCCCAACCGTGTATCGTGTATGATTGACTAAATTGTTTGACTAAATTAACATACAGGATTTCATTAGTTTATAGTTAAATTGTCTATATTCAATTTTAAATTCTATGCGAACAGTTCTTTTTCTTACATTTCTCATTATAGAAGTCTTCATCTTTTCCTGCTAACACCGATCTTCAAAAATTTTAATTCAGTCACAATCGTTATCTACTGCCATCTTGATTCCTTTCTTACATTTTGCTTGCTCCTTAATAATGTTTCGTTTTGTCTTCGTTTTCACACACTGTAACCACCTGCGTCTTAGTGGTTTAATGTCTTCCTTAGAGCAAAATAATTATATATATAGTAGCAGTATAGCCCGGCATTGCTCGGGTGTAATGAAAGCTTTAAAACTAATCCATGGTCGTGGAGCTCAGACTCTTTGGACGTTGGCACGAAAGACTAAAATGCAATAGTTGTTTCCAGTTAAAGCGAAACCGTAGACTGAAAGAAAAATGAATGGATGTATGTCAAATTTTGATTTACTGGTATCGATATCAAATAAGTTTTTTCGTCGTAAACTGAATTTTGAAGTCTGAATAAGTCCTCTGAGTAAATGGTATCATGGCTGAGACTAAGAACTACAATTATACCTCCTTAGAGCCAAACCCGAAGCAAAAACTAAAATAAAAGGGCTGAAAAAAAAATACAGACATACAGGCAGATAAACAGACACGCACACAAACATCTTGCCTTTTATATATATATATAATCGATTTTCTGCACTATTGTAAGAACTGCAACCTTGAAACTTCTGAATATCGTTTCTTATGTCTATGAGTGTATGCAATTTGATTAAAATCGGATCACTCCCTCTATAAACCGATTTTTAGATTATCGATTTTCAATATTTATCAGGGGTACCTCGACACAAAATCTAGCTAAGAACACTCGCAGATGCTTATATTCCAACTGTGTAAATTTTCATGAAAAGCGGTTCAGCCGTTTCGGAGTCTATAGATATCGGACACACACACAGACACACACTCAAGCACATACACACAGACACAGACAAAGTTCCATTTATAAGTAAGTTTATATATATATATATATATATATATATATATATATATATATAAATTACGTATATTTTGGCAGCATCTAATCTTTTAAACACGTTGTGTGAAACGATAGAGACAACTTAGTCTTGCAGATTTTCTTTTGTATTTTCTTATATTTTCTAATGAGAATTTTGATTTCTAAATTATATTTATGCAAATGTTAACCGAGTACTTTCACTTCCCATGAATTTTACAAAAATTTTCTTAACATTTATTTAGTTCTTCAAAATGTAACACGTTTTCTGCTACAAGGCAATTGCAGATGTTTAAAATTGTAAAACCGTAAAATTTGATCCTGATGATGAACGAAGACGTTCGAAATCCTGGCACCGGAGGCCACAATCTGAACAAGATAAGATACGCAGACGACACAGTGCTGATTGCAGACACGGAAAGGAAACTGCAGGACCTCCTGCAGAAGATAGCTGAAGAGAGTGACAAGAAGTGACTACAAATAAACTGCAAGAAGACAAAATGCATGGTCATCAACAAAAAGAGCAGCCCCAAAGTGCCAAATACAGGTGGGGGATGTTAAAATCAAGCTTGTACGAAAAATTAAATATCTCGAAAGTGTTCTAACTGAAGACGGAAAGTGCGACACAGAGATCCAAAGGCGAATTAGCATAGCGAAGCATGCGTTTCAGAAGCTGAGTAAAGTATTAAGACACAGGAATCTTTAACTAGAAACATGGAAGAGAGTACTGGAATGCTATGTGATGTCAGTTCTTCAATATGGCAGTGAATGTTGGACAATATCAACAAAGATGAAGGGAAAACTTGAAGCAGCTGAAATGTGGTTCTACAGAAGAATGCTGCGAATATCGTGGACCGAGCATGTGAGCAATGACGAGGTTTTGGAAAGAATGGAAACAAAAAGGAAATTAATATTGAGCAACAGGAAGAAACAACTGAAGTCCCTGGGACATACAATGAGGAAGGGGGTCTTGGAGAACCTGATACTAACAGGCCAGATAGAGGGAAAAAGAGACAGAGGAAAGCAGCGGATAACATATTTGAAGAGCCTGAGTAGGTGGATGACAGAACGGGGGCTGCGAGACGTTACAGGAGAAAGCGTGCTAAAAGCCACCAGGGAGAGGGAGACGTGGAGGGCCATGGTCGCCTACGTTCTAAAGGGACAAGACACAAAGAAGAAGAAGTAGAAGAAGAAGATGTCACTAACTATGAGCCAAATGACATTAGGACAGAATTCCTTGAAAACGACAGAGATGGAATCACTGCAGCAAAAAATACATTATTTAAATACTCAGTAGAGTCACTGACCTTACATCTAAATTCCTGGAGATTGTAGCTGTCGGGGATGCAAATATATGGAAGGGAATTCCACAGGTGGGAAGTGCGAGAAAAGAAGCCGTTAGAGTAGGAACTATGATTACATTTTATCGCTTTCACTGTAAAATGGTGGGACCTCGTTGCTAATCTAGTAGTTCGTGTAAATTCATTCTTAGGGGCACCAGTGATCTAAGTTCATTGTAGCAGAAGCCGTGAACGTATTTATAGAAAAGACACGGGGGGCGCACGTCACACCGGTGAGAGAGCGACTGCAGCCGGCATTGATCACATTACTGATTCTCCGTTGGATTTTATCAAGAACCCCATGGTGAATAGCAGAGGCACCGGACCAGATGTGGCAGCAGTATTCAATACACGGGCAGCTCAAAGAAAACAAAATTGTTCCCTGGGAACAAAAGGGACGTGGGAGAGTTTCCTATGGTTGCAAAGATCAACTATTGTTAAACAAAATGGTCCTGGAAATTTGCAAGAAAAGTGGCAGAAATCTGGACACAGCATGAATAGATTACGGTAAGGTCTTTGATAGTGTGTCACACTCTTGGATCGTTAAGGCTTTGGAAATGTAGAAAATCTCCTCGGTGATAGAAAATTTCCCTAAATATAGCGTGGACTGTAGGAAACCACATTATACGCAAATCATACCAGAGGCACTGTCACTTCTAATCACGTGAATATCTGACAAGTAGCAGAAATTTAAACACAGCATTGATAGATTACAATAAAGCGTTTGATAGCGTACCACACTCTTGGATTCTTCAGATTTTGGAAATGTACAAAATCTTCTTGGTGATAGCAAATGTTCTTAAACACAGCACGGGAATGTGGAAAACCACATTATACCTAAATCACACCAGAGGCACTACCACTCCCAGCCGCCTGAATATCCAACGGGGAAATCTTTGAAGGCCACTCACAGCCACCCTTTATCTTTTGTCTGTCTTTAATCCCTCTTACGCATGAACTAAACAATAATAGCTATGGATATAAAGTAACCAAAAAATCATTTAATCATGGATCTCTACATGGTTAATCTCAAAATCTTCACTGAAGACAACAAAGAGTTAAAGGTTCTCCTCAATAAAGTAAAATGTTTCAGTGACGAGATAAGTATGTATTTCTGATTCGACAAAGTAATATTTAAGAAAGAGAATTATAGAAACACACTCGATAAATCGTGATTTTATTACAAAGATTGGGGAACTGGATCAAGAAGAAGCCTATAGGTACCTAGGAATTAGCGAAGGTGATAGAAATCAGCATAGCCAAATGAAAGAGAAAGTAAGAAAAAATGTTACAGATGAGTCCATCTAGTATTGAATACAGAGTTGAATGAAAAAGAATATCAGACATAAACACCTTAGCAATACAGTTTCAATATCCTTATAGCTGACATTACGCGAATAGATGCCAAAAAGAGAAAGCTTCTCGCTTGCCATTGCATACATCATCCGAAAACTGATGTTGATCGTCTGTATGTGTCCAGGTCTGAAGGAGGTAGAGGATTAGTTCAACGAGAAAAAAATACAACGATCGGCCTTCAAGGATACACTACAGAAGACTGGATGATGATCTGTGTCAAAGAACAAGAAAGAAGTAAAACACTTCATTCAATAATAAAGGAAGCCAACAAGTTCAAAATGGAGCTTCAAGTGCTTAAAGAAAGGCAAGTAAAACATAGTACACCTACTTCAGCTGCAAAAAACTTAAAAAATGAAAGCAAAGGCAAATGCAAGGAACCAGATACAGAAATGATGGCAAGATAAACTTCTTCACAGTCAATATTCTGCCCGTACAAAACAAGCGGATGTATACTACCGTCCATAATTTTTACGCCACACCAGTGTTTTAAAAAATGATGTATTTCATACTATTTTTTAGTATTTATTGCCAAGTGAATAATTGTAAATGAAAATAGAATGGTTCTTTTGTTAATATTGCACAATAACATGTGATCAAATGAATTTATAAATATTTAGCAATTACCTATATTTCAGTTTCATCAATGAAAGAAGGAAGAAAATTTAGGATGATTCGGACGAGTTTATTTTTGATTCCTTGCCTTGCAAAATTTTGCAAACTAATAATAACGAAATAACCATTCTTTTTTCATTTAGAATTATCTACTTGGCAATAAATATTAAAAATAGTATGAAATACATCATTTCTTTAAAAAAAAAAAGAACTGGGGCCGCTTAATAATTATGGCCGGTAGTGTAGATAAACCCCATACCCATCAGTGGCTACGTAGCGCAGGGTTAAAATCTGTAACCGAATGTTTTATTTTTGCTGTACATGATCAATTAGAAATTCAGATTCTGTAATAAATATCCAGAAACAATTGATCATGTTGCACAGTATCGGCAGCAAATGAATATATAACCCGGAATGACAGAGTTGGCCAATATTTGCATTCGAAAATCTGCAAATTTGACGAAAAGGAAACTGCAATAAATTGGTTTTAACGCCAGCCAGACCCGTTTACAGATATAAAACATGTGACAATTTTATGGGGTTTTACACACACAGAACAATTAAAGCTAATCTTCTAGACATCGTGATGAAAGACCGTAAAAACAAACTATGCTTTATTATTGGTATGGTCGTCATTGCAAACTGTAATGTATCTTTAAAGATCTTTAAAAAAAACTATGAAAATATAAAGACCTTGAACGTCTATTGAACGGGTGAAGAGGCTCATCCCTTGTTTCCTGTTTAGGATGTGGTTTCCGGCTTTCTCTTTTCCAAACTTTTACTCTTATTTTTTTATTTTTTATTTTTTTCAATTGGAGTAGATAGACTAAACTATCGCCCGGTTTACACTCCACCCACGTCTATTGAACAGGTGAAGAGGCTCATCCCTTATTCCCTGTTTAGGATGTGGTCTCCGGTTTTCTCTTTTCCAATCTTTTCACTCTTACGTAGCCCCCTGCACATCAGTGGCGTTATCGCTTTGCTCGGGGTGATATGATTAAAAAAAAATGTCACCTGAGGACACCAACATTTCCACCTGTAGTTGAAGCACCCGGATTGATTGGAAAAGATTCCAACAGGTACATTGAAGGAAGAAATACAAAAAGTTCAACTAAGAATACAGCCTCCACATTACGAAGAGATTTCTTCTTCTTCTTTTTCTTCTTCTTCTTCTTCTTCTTCTTCTATGTGCCCTGTCCCTTCAGGACGTAGGCGATCATGGCTTTTCACGTCTCCCTATCCCTGGTCGTTCTTAGCACGCCTTCTCCTGTTACACCATACAACCCTCATTCCACCATCCACCTGATTAGGTCCTTCAAATATGTTATCCGTTGCTTTTCCCTGTCTTTTTTCCTCTTTATCTGGCCTGTTAGTATCAGGTTCTCCAAGCCTTCCTTCTTCATTGCATGTCCCACGAAATTCAGCTGTCTCTTCCTGATGCTCAGTATTAATTTCCTTTTTGTTTCCAATGAAAAATAAGTTTTTTTTTCTTGAAAATAATGCTTAGTGGAATGAGCATCCGCGAGAAATCAAATGAAATAATAGTAATAATAATATTTATTGTATAATATTACGCTATTAGACAAAATAGATAATGAGAAAAATGTTAAAGAAAATTAACTATAACCTCTATGAACAAAAAATTAAATAAAATCATCTTTGAAAAAATAAATTTTCAAAGACGTTTGTTTTATGCATATATGGGTTTTTGGAACTTGTGACCCTCAACGAACGAGAAATCGGGGAGCCGAGTTCGAATTCCAGTTAAATTCCTTGCATTAACTTACGCTCAAATATCCTTAGGAAAGGTACTAATCCGTCTCTTCCCTCCAGTTATGGGTTAAATAACAGGACAGATTACGTTGTATAGCCTGGGCTGGAAACCAATCTACCGCAGAATACAATGGCAACCTACTGCGGAATAATCTTTTGCGTAGTCAGTCATGTCTCTTTCGAGACATGATCGCCCAAGCGTGCATCACGTATAGCACCTAACTGATTGACTGACCCTCAAATAAAGAATACATTGTTATTTATGAGTCTATGCTGTTTTAACCAATTCCAGGTAATTTTATATAAGCTTTCACAATATATATATATATGCTGTTAAATATAAGTGACAATGAACTTTAAATCCGGAAATAACATATTACATTGCATTTGACTATATGGTTTTGTTGTCATTTCGCGCTATCACGCGGTCTGACGTCATAAAACCGCATCGCAAATTTAAGAACTGCGTTTATTATTTTTGGTAACTATGGCCGTTGCCAAGCGGAGTTTTATGTCAACACAAAATAAAATCGTCGGTGATGGTGGATGTTATAATTTTTCAGTCTAAACAACCTCTCTGAAGATGGTTCATGTGAGCCGAAAGCTTAGAAGAAAACCAATAAATAATTATCCAAATGTTGGAGAATTTTTGTCTTTATTTTCAACTTTTTTTTTTTAATCATATCACCCCAAGCAAGGCGAAACCGCCACTGATGCGCAGGGGGCTCCGTAAGAGTGAAAAGATTGGAAAAGAGAGAAACCGGAAACCACAACCTAAACAGGAAACAAGGGATGAACCTCTTCACCTGTTCAATTGACGTGGGTGGAGTGTGTACCGGGTGAAATTAAAGCAAAAATACGACGTTTAGAACGGCTCATGATTAAACATAATAGACATTCATTGTCTCTTATATTTAACAGCATATGTTTAGAAAATTACTTACTGCCTAGATACACTATATATATATATATATATATATATATATATAGGGAGTATTGAAAATTGAATATGCTAGCCATACACCCTTTTGCAAATTGAAACAACTGCTTTAGTTTCCTTTCTTTTACAATACGGCAAGTTTTAAACCTACTGGAGCCACAAATCGCTTTTTATTTTTTCCTCAGATCAGTTCATTTATAGTGGTGTGCAGTAACATGAATCTATTTTCGGGTTGTATGATGAAATTTGTTTGGCCTTGAAAATATTGCGTCATTCGTAATAACATCCTATTTTTATCACCCCCCCCACACACACACAGACACTATTGTCTAAACTATGGTTATTGTCTGTGATGGTCGTTACTCCAAGGAAGCGTACGAAAGTTGTAACGCTGCATGAACACACTGGTAAGCTTTACAGAGAGATCGCGGATATTATTGGTGTGAACCTTTCAACTGTTATTCGTGTCTAAAACGTACAAAAAAATGCGATCGGAAGAGAAAAACATCGCCAAGAGACGACGTGTACGTGATCAGGAAAAATGTGAACGATGCTAGGAAGACATCTGTTTTGTTTCAGTAATAGTGGGGGAACTGGCTGGTCAGATTCACTAACTCAAAGAGCAAAGTAATGACCTTCCACCATCACAAATCGAACCTAGAACTTCTACTCATCGTGATGAACTTATGTTCTCCCAGGAAGACCGTGTGCCTTGAGAGCCTTTAACTCAACCCAGACCTCAAGTGGTTTTCGTACATACGATCCATCGCTTAAGATGCTTGGAACATGGTTGGTTCCTTGTACCGCGCCAGCAAGTACCTGATTCCTGGACATTACTAGAACCGGTTCAGGCTGAAAATATAGTTAGTCAGTCAATCAGTCAGTCAGTTAAGCGCCATACGTGATACACGCTTTTGGGCGATCATGTCTCAAAAGAGACATGACTGACTGGGCAGAAGATTATCCCGCAGTAGGTTGCCATTGCTTTCTGCGGTAGATTGGTAGCCAGCCAAGGCTATAGACCCAATCTGTCCTGTTATTTAACCAATAACTGGAGGGAAGAGACGGATTAGTACCTTGGGTACTTGTGCGTAAGTTAATGCAAGGAATTCAACTGGAATACGCACTCGGTTCCTCGATTTGTCGTTCCGAGTCGATATTCACTGCAACACAATGCACATCCTGGAGTACTGCTGTCATATATGGACAGGACGCGCCTGATTTTAATATTTAAAGACTCTGCATGTTAAATCCTTATCTTTTTTTTCTTTAAATACTTATTGAACACTTTTTAATAAAACTGTTTACTGGTCTAATTTAAATGTAACAAATAACTGTTTAATAATAATAATAATAATAATAATAATAATATATATATATATATATATATATATATATAAAGTATGTAAATAAATGGATTAAAGTATTTATATATATATATATATATTTATATATATATATATATATATATATATATATATATATATATACTTTAATCCAAACGGAAAGTAGGAAAGTAAATCCTAAAAACCTGATCCTAATTAATATTAAAAATTTTAATATTAAAAAATGATACAGGAGGAGAGCTCAATGTAATTAAAATTACAGAGCCAATATAAAATAAAATAAATTTTCAATATTTAAAATTGTTGAATGTTTAAAATTACAGAACTAATATAAATATAATATTGAAAATTTATTTTATTGTATATATATATATATATATATATATATACTTTACAAAATTGAAACTTTGACAAAAAATTCAGTCACTTCAAAATCGTCTCCGCGTCCTTGTAGGCGATTAATTATTTCCCATCCTACAACCCCTTTCTCATAGACGGAGATTTTGCAATCTTCTCGCTGCTCTATAGCCATTTCAGTGGTAAGTGTTTAGATGAACTACGCTCCTTAGTTCCACCAGTCCGAATATTCACGGCTAAGACCTGCGATGCGCTACACATTGTAACGAACGACCATCATTCCCTACATATTCTCCTAGTGAGACGTAAATCCCGCTCAAGCAGCTTCTTTCCACGGGCCACTGCCTTGAAAAAGCCTTCAATTTTAAGAAAGCTTTCAATTTTCAAACATTTTTCTAATAGCGATTGCCTTGATCAAAATATCATTTTTGACAGTTTCTTCATGTGTGCGTTCATGCGTAGGTGTGTGTGTGTGTGTGTGTGTGTGTGTGTGTGTGTGTGTGTGTGTGTGTGCGCGCGTACGCGCTTGTGTGTGTGTTTACTCTGACTACTGAAACGTTTACACTCCAGCGCACTTCAGAAAATCTAACCGAATGAACACTTATCAGATTGTGTTTAGGAAGGGCTTCTTGCTGAGCCGAGAAGTTTTTATCACTCCATTACATACAAAATGAGGTCTATCTATCTATCTATCTATCTATCTATCTATCTATCTATCTATCTATCTATCTATCTAACACAGTCTGTTCATATCTATCTATCTATCTATATATATATATATATATATATATATATATATATATATATGTAGTTAATTGCCATACGTGGCACACGCTTTGGTGATCATGTCTCGAAAGCTACATGACTGACTGGGCAGAAGATTTTCCTGCAGAAAGTTGCCATTTGTCAACCAAGGCTATAGAACCCATTCTGTCCTGTTATTTAACCTATAACTGGGGATAAAAGAGACGGATTCAAATCTTTCGCGTAAGTGAATGTAACAAATTCAGCTCGACTTCGAACTCCGATTTTTTGTTCCGAGCCGATCTTCACTACATTATATCACACATCCTGCATTCTAGATAAATAGGCAACGATATAAAAAAAGTTTATATATCAAGAATAATTTTGGGAGAAAGCTGAATGGCAAAGTGTGAAGGAAACTTCTTGTGACGCTTTTCATTCACCGAAATAAATTTGTTTAGGGTGAAGAGACGACACGTGCGCACGAACGAGATATTGTGAATTCTAAATTTCTTTTGGATGGAGTTTCCGTCAGTCAGTCAGTTAAGTGCCATACGTGAAACACGCTTCGGCGATCATATCTCGAAAAAAGACATGACTGAATGGGCGGAAGATTTTCCCGCAGTAGGTTGTCATTGCTTTCTGCAGTAGACTAGTTGCCAGCCAAGGCTATAGACCCCAATCTGTCCTGTTATTTAACCCATAACTGGAAGGAAGAGACGGATTAATGCCTTTCCCAAGGGTATTTGCGCGTAAGTGAATGCAATGAATTCCCCGATTTGTCGTTCCGAGCCGATATCCACTGCACCACAACACACATACATAATCTAAATGAGTACAGATAGATAGATAGATAGATAGAGAGAGAGAGAGAGAGAGAGAGAGAGAGAGAGAGATGGCCTGAAGAAAGCGTTCAAGCATGAAACAGATTGTCGCCGCTTGGTCTTGACCTCAGTCCACTTTCATATATATATATATATATATATATATATGTTTTTTCTTCGTTATATAAATGAAGTTACACACACACACACACACACACACACACACATATATATATATATATATATATATATATATATATATATATATATATATATCGTGACCTCTGACATGTAAGGTCGTTTATCATGATAATGGATCTATATAAATATCTACGTCAGACTCTTATGTTCGAAGCAATAAGTAACCACTCATAGCCGGCGACATTTCTAAATGGACTGTAAACACAGCTTAAGGGATTATGGGTAATCTGCACCATGACACTCTTTTCGCCCCATCGCCCATTGTCATCAATCTTATTAGAAAAGTCCTAACGGAAAAAAAAAATATCCTTCCGGGCCCTTGCCCTCATCTCTCTTTCTTCTTAAGGTCTTCCTTTTGTTAACGTCGATATTTCGGGGAAAGTTGGAACATTATAAATTATGTATGGCGACAGATGATGAGTTATCTATTAACTCTGCGAAAAACTTATTCAGGTGCATTTATTTACCACACGTGTGTATGTCAAATGTTACTTGTGCTACTGAAATACAAAAACTATACGATGATGAATGTTTTAAATGCTTTAAATATTTGCTTCGACTTGTACTTGAAATCATGTCATGTGTGTGTGTGCGTATATATATATATATATATATATGAGTAATGGTTACTAACTGAAGTATGTTCCACAGTTATATATTTACTTTAAAAGTGTTCAATACAAAAGTAGAACGTAATAATTCTAATTATCTGTAATTTCAGATAAAACTTGGAGGGAAATAACTATTTTCAATATGTCATTTTAAGACATGTATTCCCAGTTCCATAAACAAAGAATGAAGAAAAATTCTAAGCCCGAGGTTTGTTTTAGTAAAGGAAGTGGTTGGGGGATATTGGTTTTTGTAGGGTTAAGCTAGAGGAATTTTAGGAGTAATTTCTTCTTTGGTAGTGGGATATATGTGGCTTGACACTTGAGTTAGTAGGTAGGATGGGAGTAACTGCTTGGCCACACACACACACACACACACACACACACACATATATATATATATATATATATATATATATATATATATATCTTCTCTCTCAAATTTTTGGATTATTTTGTTTTATTATTTTTTCTTATGTGTTAATGTAAGATACTCAATAGTAATATGTCTCTGTCGCTCTCTCTCTCTTCATATATATATATATATATATATATATATATATATATATATATATATATATGAGTGTGTGTTACCGTCATTTTAGGCAGCATACATATCAATATAAATATTTTACCGTAATTTTGAACGGCACGGGCCCACTTGTATTTAAATAGTTTACTGCACAATTTACACATTAAAAGACAGTTCAAATGCCTAATAAAGCATTGCATGCAGTTCTTTATATTAGGAGTAATTATTTGCGTAACGAGATGATTGTTTGTATCTGCCAATACTTATAATACTTCTGCATCTAATTCATCTAACAATTCCTTTTCAATGGATAGCAACATGCATGATTCCAAATTCCCTTCAGACAGCGAATTTCTTAACATTGTCATTATGATCGTTAGCTTTAAAAATGTCCTCTCACATTGAATCTGAGTAACTGATACTGTGCAGACGACTTTACAAAGTTCTTATTCCGTTATTTTTTTTTGTTATAATCATATGCATTCTTTGTTTACAAGAAAAAATCTAAATAATTAAATTCCCGAAAACTAACTTATTAAACCAAAATAATGAAATAACTACTAACTACTACCATAAGATAATTCATACTCTTAAATATATCCAAAATTATCTCAAACTAGTCACTATATGTTTTTTTAATCATATCACCCCGAGCAAGGCGGTAATGCCACTGATGTGCAGTGGGGTACGTAATAGTGAAAAGATAGGAAAAGAGAAAGCCGGAAGCCACATCCTAAACAGGGAACAAGGGATGAGCCTCTTCACCTCTTCAATAGACGTGGGTGGAGTGTGAACCGGGCGAGTGATAGATCTATCTACTCCTATTGAAAAAACAAAAACAAAGTGAGAAGATTGGAAAAGAGAAAGCCGGAAACCACATCCTAAACAGGGAACAAGGGATGAGCCTCTTGACCTGTTCAATAGACTTGGGTGGAGTGTCAACAGAGCGATAGATATATGCTATAATATATAATCCTACTCATTTTACTTAATTATATATACCTGAAGCTTTTTTCTTATAATCATATCTCGCCAAGCAAAGCATTTTACTTCCACTGTTTCGTAGCGGATTACATAGAAGGAAAGTTATGAGAAAGAGTGACAGTTTATAGGGGGTGTTAGGAAGTGGATAAAAGAAGGATGAGAATACTGATGACAGTGGAGTGATCGGAGAAGGGAGTATGAGAGAGAGGATGCAGGTTAGTGAGATAGGAGATGACTATTGACTTTACATTTAAATTCTTGGAGATTATAGCTGTTGGGAAAACAAGAAATTGGAAGGGAATTCCACAGCGGGGAAGTTCGAGAAAAGAAGCTGCTTGAGTAGAATTTGCGTTTACAATTTATTGGTTTCACAGTAGAAGGGTGGGACCTAGTTGTAAATTTATATGTATAGGGGGCACCAGTGGGCTAAGTTCATGGAGCAGAAGCCGTGAAAGTATTTGTAGAAGAGACACAGGGAAGCCACATTGCGCAGGTGAGAAAGTGACTGTATCTGAGCTACCAAGCCGGGATCTATTTGGATTTTGTCAAGGGAACCCAGGTGAATAGCAGGAGCACCCGACCAAATATGTCAGAAGTATTAAATGTTTTATTAATAAAACAGTTATATGTGTATGTTTCTTTCCTGAATTTTTATTTGATATAGGAAGCCCAATCTATCAAGGGCTCACTGCTGTATATATATGTGTGTAACTAGCAGTATAGCCCGGCGTTGCTCGGTTGTAATGAAATCTTTAAAAATAATCCATGGTCCTGGAACTCAGACTCTTTGGACGTTGGCAAGAAAGACTAAAAAGCAATAGTTGTTTCTAGTTAAAGCGAAACCGTAGACTGAAAGAAAAATGAATGAATGTAAGTCAAATTTTCATTTCCTGGTATCGATATAAAATAAGTTTTTTTCGTCGTGAACTGAATTTTGAAGGCTAAATAAGTCCTCTGAGTAAATGGTATCATGGCTGAGACTAAGAATTATAATTATACCTACTTAGAGCCAAACACGAAGCAAAAACTAAAATAAAAGGGCTGAAAAAATACAGACATACAGGCAGATAAACAGACACACACACAAACATCTTGCCTTTTATATATATATATATATATATATATATATATATATTATCGATTTTCTGCATTATTGTAAGAACAGCAACCTTGAAACTTCTGAATATCGTTTCTTATGTCTTTGTCTATGAGTGTATCAAATTTGATTAAAATCGGACCACTCCTTCTATAACCCAATATTTTCGATTATCGATTTCGATATTTATTAGGAGTTCCTCGACACAAAACCTAGCTAAGAACACTCGCAGACGCTTATAGTACAACTGTATAAATTTTCAAGAAAATCGTTTCAGCCGTTTCGGATTCTATAGGTAACGGGCACACACACAGACACAGACACACACATACAACACACAGTTACAAATTTTTATTTCCAAACAAGTTTAGATATTAGGAAATGGATTCAGTAAATAAACACAAAATAAAAGGGTGTATGAGGCAACGATGCGTCTTCTCAGCAAACATTTTTCTCCTATACAGCGAGACCATTTCGAGAAAATTAAAATTCCTTCCCCAATCTTATCAACATAATATATGTAGATGACACAGTGAAAGGAAACTACAAAATCTATTACAGAGTTTAGAGAAGTAAAACCAGAAGAACGGATAAAAAGATCAATTGCAAAAATAGCTTAACATGCAAACTGCAGATCGGAGATACCTAAATCAAACAGGTGTAACAATTTAGATATCTGGAAAGCGTAGTAACATATGACAGGAAAAGTGTGGCACAGAAATCCGAAGACGATTTTTAATAGAAAAAGATGCCTCCCAAAATCTAAGCAAAATATTATGAAACAAAAACATATCGTTAGAAACAAAGAAAGAAATACTGAACTGTTATGTAGTATCAGTCCTCATGTATAGCAATGAATGCTGGACAATCTTCTCACAAACGAAAAAGAGAATTTAAGCAACAGAAATGTGGTTCTACAGAAGGATACTGAGAATACCATGAACCGAAAATACGAGTAACGACAAAATTCTTGTGACAATGTCAACAAAAACGATACTTCTACCTAACACAAGGAATTTCTGGGGCACATAATGAAGAAAGAGGGCTTGAAAAATTTGGAACTCACAGGGCAGACTGAAGGTAAAAGAGACAGAGGAAAACAACCTACCTGACGTGCTTGAGCAAATAGATGGCGGAGAAAGTTTTGGGAAAGATGGCAAAAAGACACAAAATATTAACACCTACAAACACAGGAAATCGTGGAGAATCATGTTTGCCAAGGGAGACGATACATAGAAAAATATGCATCGTTCTTCAGTTAATGATTAAGTTACTACTCGTTCTACCACCATAAAATACCCGAGGAAAGTTGTCGTTGAATATTTGTATTTAATATCTTTAACAAAATATTAGAGCAGAAATCATAAAAATGAATCATCATCGCACACCCAATGGTGTGTAGGGGAAGCAACTTTTGTTATTGTTTCCGTAACAGACTGTTTTTATGGGGTAGAGTTGTTAACATTGCGCCCCACCCTGGAGGACCGGTGAACCATTCTTGGTCCTTACCCACCCTGGAGGACCGGTAAACCATTCTTGGTCCTTACCCACCCTGGAGGACCGGTAAACCATTCTTGGTCCTTACCCACCCTGGAGGACCGGTAAACCATTCTTGGTCCTTACGTTTACAGCACCTGGTATTCCCAAATGGTCACCCATCTAAGTACTGACCAGGCTCGATGTTGCTTAACTTCAGCAGATCGGACGAGAACCGGTGTATTTAACACGATATATGAATGCAGGTTATTATTTAAAGAACCAAAATGGAATAAATGGAAGGATTGACAATGATTTCCATTTCACTGAAGCAAACATTAAATACATGATAGTATTATCACCACTTTTAACTTCCCTTTTATATGTCTTGAATTTTTTCTTTCTTTTTATCATTTCTTTCGATAAAACCAAACAGATCTTTTCACATTTTTTTATCTTGTTGGTGACAGACTAGCTCTTACAGGCCTCTACTCGCAATCAAGCAGAATGGTCCTTTATTTACCTGAAATAATGACAGGGAGAAACGTACTTGTTAACTAAGGAATTAAAATAGAAGCAGGAATATAATATGACTAGCAGTATATCCCGGCGTTGCTCGGGTGCAATGAAAGCTTTAAAACTAATCCATGGTCCGGGAGTTCAGACTCTTTGGACGTTGGCACGAAAGACTAAAAAGCAATAGTTGTTTCTAGTTAAAGCGAAACCGTAGACTGAAAGAAAAATGAATGGATGTAAGTCAAATTTTCATTTCCTGGTATCGATATAAAATAAGTTTTTTTCGTCGTAAACTGAATTTTAAAGGCTAAATAAATCCTCTGAGAAAATGGTATCATGGCTGAGACTAAGAACTACAATTATACCTACTTAGAGCCAAACCCGAAGCAAAAACTAAAATAAAAGGGCTGAAAAAAATACAAACATACAGGCGGATAAACAGACATACATACAAACATCTTGCCTTTTATATATATATATATATATATATATATATATATATATTATCGATTTTCTGCATTATTGTAAGAACTGAAACCTTGAAACTTCTGAATATCGTTTCTTATGTCTTTGTCTATGCGTGTATCAAATTTGATTAAAATCGGACCACTCCTTCTATAACCCGATTTTTTCGATTATCGATTTTCGATATTTATCGGGGGTACCTCGACACAAAACCTAGCTAAGAACACTCGCAGATGCTTATAGTACAACTGTGTAAATTTTCAAGAAAATCGGTTCAGGCGTTTCGGAGTCTATAGGTAACGGACACACACATATACACACACACACATACACACACACACACAGACAAAGTTCCATTTATAAATAAGTTTAGATCATCATTCCGTCCTAAATTAATTTTGCTTTTACGTGATTTGCTACGGCGTAATGGTAACTTTCAGCAAATATCTGTATTCTACCATAAATAAAGATTCCGGTTTAATTCGATTAATTTTTCCGGGAATTCTTCGGAACCGCTGACTATATAAACGGCTTATACTCTTGTTAGAACAGATCATTTTGATCATTTCTTTCGATAAAACAAAACAGCTCTTTTCACATATCTCTTCTTCTCTTTTGTTAATGACAGACTGGCTCTTACAGGCGGATATAGGGAAAGAGTGACAAGTGAAAGCAATCTGATACATACTTGATGGGCTTGAGCAAGTGGTGGTGCACGGTTTGGGAGAGATACCAAGAGGAAATGTGTTAAACGCGATAAGAGATAGAGATAAGTGGAGGTGCATGATCGCCTACATCCCGAAAGGACATGGCACATAAAGAAAGAAGAAAGCCTGGGCACATGGACATGGGGAAGGAATTAATTCTAACAGGGAGAAAAGAATCGTCAAGAATGATGTGGATAAACAGAAACAGAAATCAGTATCATTCACGAACATCACCAGAATTCATCTAACTTTAAATTTCAAAGGCTTACGTCCGCATCACGTTGAAACTCGTACGACCACCGAAGTTAAGCCACATCGAGCCTGTTATTTTCTTGCCAATAGCAAGTGCTGTAAGCTTCGATGTGCGGATGATATATGGGATAATGGCACCGAATTGGAAATCGGAAAGCCGGGTTCCGATTCAAGGTGTGTTCCTTATAATCATTTACGCGCAAATAGCCATGGAAAAGGTATGAATCCAACTCTTTCCCCCAGCAATGGGTTAATTAGTAAACTTGCATCACTTAATCGTTATTAGCATCAAAAATTCTTTCAGATTTAGTTTAAAATAAACGGAGAAAAATTATCTCTCTCTCTCTCTCTCTCTCTCTCTATATATATATATATATATATATATATATATATATATATATATATAAAGAAATGAGCTAATTAAACTCATTGAAATGAGTTATAGTTTATAACCAATTGAAATGACGTGTTGAGTTTTCCTTTATAAACTTCACATCGCTCTGGTTAACAACCATCGAGCTCTCTATATATGGATTTACCAATTAATATTTTATATTAAGGTAATCTTGTTGGATTATCCTCACCGTTTACGGACTGGACACCTACACACACACACACACACACACACACACACACACACACACACACACACATATATATATATATATATATATATATATATATATTGAAATAGTTGCTACAATGGTTTATAAATTCATAGTATCACAACACAAAAATTTTCGCGTTCCGAAGCTACCTTTAGGTGCTTCTCATCGGGTGACGAAGTTGAAATGAAAATTAAATGGTGAAAACGGTTTATTTGTGGTGATTTGATGTTTAAGTGAAAGTGGGGTTGGGAGCTTATTCTGATTCTGTCGGCCGACTGTTCACGAAAATGTTCAGGGAAAAAAGATCCTGGGATAAGTGACATTGATAAACGTTTTCGATTAGAGCACACTCCAAACTATCTCTTGATATAAATAATGGACGATTATAAGGTGAATTTTACACACTTTATACTGTGCAGACCCCTTTACTATAGATGATGACTAAATCACGACACTGATCGAGAATAACCTGCATTACACAATGCGCAAATTGGAAGAAACACTAAATATTTGTCTCTATTTCTGAGATGAGTTAGTATTTACAGTATTTACATTATTCGGACTATTGTCCTCATCTTTGTTGTCATTTATACGACGTTTCGGCCGTTGTACGCCCCGGCCTTCTTCACGTGCTAGGAATTTCGAACCGAACACTTTATTGCAATCACTTTATTACTACTACGCAAGGAATGAGAATTATATACCCCAGTGATCATAATAAAGGGTTCGGTTCAAAATTCCTAGCACCTGAAGAAGGCCGGAGCGTACAACCGCCAAAACGTCGTACAAATGGCAACAAAGATGAGGACAATAGTCCGAATAATGTAAATACTGTAGAAACACAAAATGTATCAAACTCTACCATCCATGAGTACTTAGTAAATCTTGGGTGCACAAATCGCTACCATATTTGGGTACCACATGATCTGAGTGAAAAGAATCATTTGGATCGCATTTCTATCTGTGCTTTACAGTATAAACGCAATGAAAATGCACACTTTTGGATGAAAATTGTGACGGGTGATCAAAAATGGATCGTGTACAAGAATCGTGTACAGCGAAAAAGGTCATACGACAAACAACATGAGCCAACATTACCCACTCCAAAAGCAGGTCCTCAAGATACGAAAGTTATGCTGTGCATCTGGTCGGATTGAGAAGGAATTCTGTATTATGAGCTTTTGCCAAGTAACCAGTCAATTGATTTTGAAAAATAGTGCTCGCAACAGTACGAATTAAAGGCAGCAATGCAAAAAACAAAAAACAAAAAAATGCCCAAAAATTGGTGAAAAGGAAAATTGTAGAAATACAGCGTCAAATCAATCATTGAATTCACAAAGAATTATCCATACCAGGCTTGTATTTACAAACGTCAAAATTGAAACAACCCAACTGCGCCTTATTACGAATTAAGAAAAAGGAAGCATCAGCAAATGAGATGGTTTCAGAAAACGTCTCATGAATGCTAATGCCCAAGTATTATCTGCCACGAACGCTCACATCCTGAAGGGACGCGACAGATAAAGAAAGAATATCATTATATGAAGAATATTTGGGCACCTCGACGTGGTCTAAGGGTTAACTTGTCTCACTAGATTAATTACCATGGTGCAGTGAGTTCGATCTTCACTGGGTGCTCGCATACTTTCGGCCTTGTGTCGCATCTAAGCTAGGAAAAATTCCGATTATATAAAGAAATCGTATATTATATTATGTCCTCTGAAAAGTCTTTTTATTAGATGTTTTACTGGTGTGCTCTTCTGATTTTGCTTGTCTGAAAAGAGTTTTCTTTGATTTCTATATATTATACACATTATTATTGCCAATGTTGTACACTTTGATTATGTCAGATGAGCTTGTGCCATTGTGCCAATAATCTCTAATTTTTGACATAACATGAAAGAATTTCTTTTTCTTTCAGTTGAATTTTTTTGTGTGTGTGAGACATTATCGGTTGAGAAATTTCAAGTTACTAACGATTGTTCGCAAAGAAAAGAAAAATAATAGAATGTTGCATATTCCTACAAAACCTAAATTTCAACACTGAGAAATTCAAATACAAGGACTTCTAATATATATATATATATATATATATATATATGTGTGTGTGTGTGTGTGTGTGTGTGTGTGTGTGTGTGTGTGTGTGTGTCGGAGAAATCTTTCCGTGTTTTTATTTGAGATGAAAGCGAATCTAACCCTGGAGCACTAATCATCAATTAAAGTTACACCACTTCTAACCATGAATATATTATACCCGATTTCTAAAATATCAAAAAAATATTAAATATAAATCTTTATTTAAAATATTTTGTACTTTGAGTTAACATTAATAAGAACTGAAAAACATATTATTTAGGTAAGAAAATCAGGTACTGAAAATTTAATTAAATTACCAACGAGGTCCCACTGTTTTACAGTGTAACAGATAAAATGTAACCGCAATTTCTACTCTAACAGCTTCTTTTCTCGCACTTCCCGCCTGTGGAATTCCCTTCCATATACTTGCTTCCCCGACAGCTACAATCTCCAGGAGTTTAAATGTAAGGTCAATAGACACCTCCTAACACACTAACTCGCACCCATTCTCTCAAACACTCTTCCCATCTACCTAACCCCCATCCTCGGTATCCTCATCCGTCTATTACCCTGCTTCCGACATTTCCTAAAAATAACCAATCTTTCTCATCACTTTCCCCTATGTAACCCCCTGCGCAATAGTGGCAGTGGAATGCCTTGCTTGGGGTGAAATGATTTAAAAAAAAAAAAGAATAAGATACGACGAGATATCTGGTTTCCGCTGCTTGTTTAATGGTTGTAGAATAGCGATCTACCCGTTGCGATAAAACGGGCAACAGAAATAAGATGAAAGAAAGACTAGCCAGAAGTTAAGAATGATTGACAACGCTTCATCTGATAAATTCATTGACTATATCTGCTTGTTCTTGTTTTGACTTTAGGGTATACGAATTAGAGCCCACATGTATAAGGCGGATACATGCGATCGCGTCGGGTAACAGTACCTCGTTTGTGTGAGAAATCATAGTTCGTCAGTTCAAAAGAAAAAAGAAAAAAAACGAAGAAAATAGACTGTTTTTCTGACTGTGTATATCATGGCAGATATCTGTCAGGTTTCTTGTTAGAACGTGCTTATTAAGAAAGGAATTTTAATAACTTGTCACTACGAGCCTTGTCGTGCGGGCTGCCCTCAATCGGGTTGGCCGTCGCCAAAAATAAAAAAAAAGAAAAAAGAAAAAGAAAAGAAAAAGAAATCTCGTTAGGCATTGAAACAAATAGTAGGTACTATTACTTGCATACTTTAATATTATTTACACTCACTGTGTGTGTGTGTGTGTGTGTGTGTGTGTGTGTGTGTGTGTGTGTGTGTGTGTGTGTGTGTGTGAGAGAGAGAGAGAGAGAGTTGTGGACGAAGTGATGGAGAGAAGAGAGAGATAGAGGGCGTTGGTGTGGATTTGGGATAAGACTGAGGTGTTGGATGGGTGGAAAGTGTTTGACGAGGTTTGGAATTAGTGGAATAATAGGTGGCAAAAAAAAAATGAATGAAAGATGAAAAAGAACAAACGAGAGCAAGGATAAAGAGAACCAAGCAAACGATTAAAAAAAGAAAGGGAGTCAAGAATCCAAAAAATAATTAAATAGGGAGAAATTAAGCAATTAAAAAGAAAAAAAATGAAGGAAAACTTACAAGGAAATAGATAGATATGAACAGACTCAGATAGATAGATAGATAGATAGATAGATAGATAGATAGATAGATAGATAGATAGATAGATAGATATGAAAAAGACAGAAAGAAAACAATCAAAACAAAAGAAAGAAAGAAAGAAAGAAAGAAAGAAAGAATAAGAAATAGTACTTCAAATTATAAACAAATAACGAGAAATTAAGCAATTCAAAATAAAGAAATGAAGAAAAAATTATAAGGAGATAAGTAGATAGATATGAAAAAAGAAAGAAAGAAAAGCTGATAGATAGATAGATAGATAGATAGATAGATAGATAGATAGATAGATAGATAATGAACAGAATGAGATAGATAGATAGATAGATAGATAGATAGATAGATAGATAGATAGATAATGAACAGAATGAGATAGATAGATAGATAGATAGATAGATAGATAGATAGATAGATAGATAGATAGATAATGAACAGAATGAGATAGATAGATAGATAGATAATGAACAGAATAGATAGATAGATAGATAGATAGATAGATAGATAGATAGATAGATAGATAGATAGATAGATAGATATGAAAAAGAAAAGAAGAAAAAGCAATTAAAACAAAAGAAAAGAAAGAAAGAAAGAAAGAAAGGATGGGAGATAGTAATTCAGATAATAAACAAATAACGAGAAATTAAGCAATTTAAAAGAAAGAAATGAAGAAAACATTATAATGAGATAAGTAGATAGATATGAAAAAAGAAAGAAAGAAAAGCTGATAGATAGATAGATAGATAGATAGATAGATAGATAGATAGATAGATAGATAGATATGGGAAAAGAAAGAAAGAAAGAAAGAAAGAAAGAAAGAAAGAAAGATGACCCAGTAAAGTTCTTGAACCGATCGACTTCTTACTGTCAATACTCTTCTGAATTTATTAAAACAATGCTTTTAAAATGAGGACCGAAACTTTTCAACGCCTTCTCATAGCGATGACAAAATGAAAAAAAGAATAATAATCAAAATAATAATTATAATCTGAAGAAGTTTGAATCCATATCTATTACAGCTGAGAAAACTGAAGTATATATTAGCTGGAATTTTGTGATAAGACAGTAACAATTAAAGGCAACAAAAAAAATGTGAAGATATTTTGAAATGAAAAGAAAAAAAACGAATAAGGACACTACTCGATAAAGAGACGCGAGCCTTTTTAGCTATCTGCGACATTCCAATTGAAATAATTACATTCTCTTACATGCTAATACCCTTGTAAAAGATATGAATTCATCTCTTTTCCACCAAGCTATTGGTAAATAGCAGGGTAGACTAGGTTCTTTAGCTTTGGTTGACAATCAGTATACTGCAGTTAGAATTAGCAACCTACTGCGGGAAAATCTTTACACCGCATTCTGTTGGAGACCGCTTGTGGAGACAAAATATCTCATGAATCTTCTTCTAGAGAAGAAGCTGGCTCCCTCCGCCCAGGGTGAATGCGGCCAAAAGTACAAGTAAGAATCCGCGACATGATTTAACAGACGACGGAAAATGATACAGAAATCTGAAGGTGCATTGGAAACGCGAAAGATACTCTCCAAATGCTAAGCAAATTATTAATGAGTAAACAAATTTCGTTTGTAACAAAGAAAAAGGTACTGAATTTTCTATGTAATATCAGTCCTTCTGTACGACAGTGAATGTTACCCAATTTCTTCACAGATTAAATTAAATAGTAACTTAAGGCAAGATATATAGTTTGGCAGAAGGTAGTTGAGAATATCATCGACGAATTACATAAGCGACAAAGACGTTTTAGGGAAAATGGAAGTCAAAATTAACACTTGTACAACGATTCTTAAAGAAATATTTGCGATTTCTGTGAGACATAAGTCGGCTTGGATAATTTGCGACTCACATGATATACTGAAAGCAAGAGATGCAGAGGGAAACAGCCGATAGACTGACAAGCTTGTATAAATGGATGCCAGAGCATAGAGGGGATGGTATAGTCAAAATCTGTAACGTGATAGATCCCGGCTTGTCAGCTCGGATACAGTCACTTTCTCACCGGCGCAATGTGGCTTCCCTGTATCTCTTCTACAAATACTTTCACGGCTTCTGCTCCGATGAACTTAGCTCCCTGGTGTAACCCTATGTATGAATTTACTCGAGCCACAAGATCAGCAACTAGGTCCCACCCTTTCACGGTGAAACCAATAAAATGTAAACTCAACTTCTACTCCACCAGCTTTTTTTCTCGCACTTCCCGCCTGTGTAATTCCATTCCATTTACTTGCTTCCCCGGTAGAAACGATCTCCAGGAGTTTAAATTTAAAGTCAATAGTCATCTCCTATCTCACTAACCTGCATCCTCTCTCTCTCTCTCTCTCTCTCTCTCTCTCTCATGCTTCTTTCACCGTCCATTCCACTCTCATCAGTATTCTCATCCTTCTCTTACCCACTTCCTGATACCCCCTATAACCTGTCACTCTTTCTCATAACTTTCCTCCTATGTAACCCCCTGCAAAACAGTGGCAATAAAATGCCTTGCTTGGTGCGATAAGATTATAAAAAAAAATAACAAATATTGATAAAAAATGAAATTGTGAAGAGCCATGATTGCATACGTCATGAAAGAACATGTAGATAAAAAGACAAACATTTTTATTTAGTTTTCCTATTGTTAGATGTCATTTTGATGACTGTCATCTTCTAGAACAATACTGTTACGATAATGAAAATGCTTATCAATAGCTTGCGAGATTAGCACGCTAACTATCGTAAAGACGGCAGGTGACACTCAGTGCTATATCTGGCGATGATATGTATATACATGAGTTTATATGTATGTGATGAGACATAATGAGAGCATATGTGTGTGCGTGTATGTTTGTTTACAGACGAGAACTGAATATATGTGAAGACGGCAGCGGGGTAGAGAGAGAGAAAAAGGGTTTTGAAAGAATTACCGTCATGATTAATGGGAGGGAGAATGCGTCTGGCGGATAGACGGAGATGAGGTGGAAGATTTTTGATGAACGGAGAAACAAGAAGATTGAAGCGGTTGAAAAAAAAATCAGATCGGCAAAAGATAAGAAAACGAACACCCACAGAAACACACATGACACGAAGGGAAAAAAATCAACTGAAAATAATTTTTAAAAAAATGTAAAAATAAAAAGATAAAAGTAGTCATAAGGATCTGCGTTGTGGTGCTTGGAACGAGAAATCGGGGAGCCGAGTTCGAATTCCAGTTGAATTCGTTGCATTCACTTACACGCAAATATCCTTAGGAAAAGTATTAATCCGTCTCTTCCCTCCAGCTATGTGCCAAATAACAGGATAGATTGTGTTCTATAGTCTTGGTTAACAACTAGTCGAAAGTGCTGGAAAATCTTTTACCCAGTCAGTCATGTCTTGAAAGAGACATGATCGCTCATCACTTGTATTACGTATGGCACTTAAAAGAGAAATCAGAGAACCGAGTTCGAATTCCAGTTGAATTCGTTGCATTTACTTACACGCAAATACCCTTGGGAAAGATATTAATCCGTCTCCCCACCCCAGCTATAGGCAAAAAACAGGATAGATTGGGTTCTATAGTCTTAGTTGACAACCAGTCTACCGTAGAAAGTGCTCAAAATCTTCTACCCAAGTCAGTCATGTCTCGAAAAAATCTTCAGCCCAGTCAGTCATGTCCCAAAAGAGACATGATCGCCCATCACTTGTATTACGTATGGCACTTAACTGACTAATATATAAAGTGCCGCACCCAAAAAGTGCCACCTTGGACAGACAATTATGCTGAGCGGAACTTAGATATAGTTTCTGAGAGAGTGCCCCTAATCTGAGGTGATCCCTAATTTAAACCAGGCCAACACTCTCAAATCCTTGGCCACGATGCCTTGTTATTTCGTGCTAGCTCAACCATCGACATGATTGTGTCAGCCTGTGGTATGGTTTCAGGCTCTTTCTAATGGTTATCATACGCCGATAATATGTTCAAATTCACCATGGTGTGATTTGAAGTCAGACTTAGAAAAGCAAACGTTCAAACTCAGTAGGCCACTCGGCTTTGAAGTAATCAACACTTGATTCACAAACAGGTTAGTAGGTTGTTCAAATCAGATTGATGCATTGCTTTTTTACGGCTTATCAACTCTTTGTGTATCATTTAAAGTTGAAACATATTTTGAACTGTAAGAATAATTGTTTGTTGATTATTTGTTTTTGTTTTTTTTCTTTCCTTCGCGCAAGGTTTATTAACAATTTCTTTTGAAGGAAAAATGATTTAACTCATATCTAGCTAGTGACGATGTATGCGTAAGTCTCCTGGGTGCAAAACTGTAAGTAAATGAATAAGTGTCTTCTTGTTTCCATTATATGTAAAGCACCGTCGTTTTTTGCATGTTCGATCAATAGCATTCTCGCCATTCTTCTGTAGAACTACATTTCTGTTGCCTTAATTTTTTTTCCTCATCTGTGAGGAGACTGTCCGGCTTTCCCTGCCATATAGGAGAACCAATATTGCAAAAGAGTTCAGCACTTTTTTGCTCGTTTCTGACAACATTTTTCTGTTTCTGAATATTTTACAAAGCTTTTCTTCTTTATTCATTCGTTCACCATTTTCTTCTTTATTCATTCGTTCGCCATTTTCTTCTTTATTCATTCGTTCACCATTTTCTTCTTTATTCATTCGTTCACCATTTTCTTCTTTATTCATTCGTTCACCATTTTCTTCTTTATTCATTCGTTCGCCATTTTCTTCTTTATTCATTCGTTCGCCATTTTCTTCTTTATTCATTCGTTCGCCATTTTCTTCTTTATTCATTCGTTCACCATTTTCTTCTTTATTCATTCGTTCACCATTTTCTACAATTTCACGGCTCATTTTTTGTCTCTGACCGAATTCTCTTTCTTTCTCTATTCCTCCTCATTCTCTTTCTTTCTCTATTCCTCCTCATTCTCTTTCTTTCTCTATTCCTCCTCATTCAGTCATTCGTTCACCCGATCCTATCTTTTAAACCAACCTTTGCTCTTTGTCACATTTCTCTCTTTCTTTTTCACTTTTCTCCATTCATTTATTCATTCATTTAATCTTACACCTTCTTCCGTCTTTTAAACCAACTTCCGCCCTTTGTCACATTTCTCTCTTTCTTTTTCTCTTTTCCTCCTCCTCATTTATTCAGTTATTCATTCATTCGCCCATTAAAATTTTTTTAACCGCACTCTTGCCCTTTGTCAAATTTTCCTCTTTCATTTTCTCTTTTCCTCCTCCTCATTCATTCATTCGCCCATTAAAATCTTTTAACCTAAATTTTGCCTTTTATCAAATTTCTCAATTTTATCCCTGTTAATCCTCTTCATTCATTCATTCATTCATTCATTCATTCATTTGTTCGTCTTCTCTTTTTTTTAACTTATCATTAGCCCCTTGTCAGATTTCTATCTTAATTTTTCTTTTTCCCTCATCCTCATTCATTCATACATTCATTCGCTTGCTCACTGAAATCTTTTAAGCAAAATTTGTGCTTTGCCAAATTTTCACTTTTTTCTTTTTTTCTTTCCTTCATTTATTCATTCGTTCATTCATTCGCTTTCTATCTTTTAACGCAAAATTATCTCTTAGTCTTCCTTTCTTTTTCTCTTTACCTTTTTCTCATTTATTCATTCGTTCACCCTCCCCAATCTTTTAACCTAAATTTGCCCTTTGTCAAATTTCTCGCTTTCTTTTTTTCTTTTCTTCTTCATCATTCATCCATTCATTCATCCACTCCAATATTTAAAACCAACTTTAGCCTCGTGTCAAATTTCTCTCTTTCTTTGTCTCTTTTACTTTTCATTCATCCACCCCAATACTGAAAACCAACTTTAGCCCTAGGTCAAATTTCTCGCTTTCTTTTACATTTTTCTTCTTTCTCATTCATTTATTCATTTATTCGTTCACCCTCTCCTATCTTGTAATCTAATTTTAGTCCCATGGCAAATTTCTCTATTTCTTTTTCTCTTTACCTCCTCATCATTTGTTTATCGATTCATTCGTTCGTTTTTTCCTGTCTTGTAGCTGTAGCCCTTTTTTGATTTTCTCACTTTCTTTTTTCTTTTCTTTCTCCTCAATCATCCACTGATTCATTGGTTCCCCAACTGAAAACTTTTATTTATTCATTTACTCCTTCAACATACTCAAGCTTTTTACTCAACTTTTGCCTTTTGTCTAATTTCTCTCTTTTTTTTTCTCTTTCACTTCTTTTCATTCATTAATTCGTTAACCATGTCCAAACTTTTAACCCAACATTTGCCCTTTCTCAAATTTCTCTTTCTTTTTCTCTTTCACTTTTTCTCATTCATTTATTTAATCACCATGGCCAAGATTTTTACACAACTTTTGCACTTTCTCAAATTTCTCTCTTTCTTTTTCTCTTTCACTTCTTTTATTCATTTATTCAATCATCCTGGCCAAGATTTTCACACAACTTTTGCCCTTTCACAAATTTCTTTCTTTCTTTTTTCTCTTTCACTTCTTCTCATTCACTTATTCGTTCACCATGTACAAGTTTTTAACACAACTTTGGCTTTTTGTCAAATTACTCTCCTTTTTATCTCTTTCACTTCTTCTCATTCATTTGTTCGTTCACCATGTCCAAGCTTTTAACTCAACTTTTGACATTTGTTAAATTTCTCTCTTTCTTTTTCTTTCACTTCTTCCCAATCATTTATTCAATCACCATGTCCGAGTTTTTAAAACAACTTTTGCTTTTTTTTTTCAAATTTCTGTCTTTCTTTTTCTCTTTCACTTCTTCTCATTCATTTATTCGTTCACCATGTCCAAGCTTTTAACTCAACTTTTGCCTTTTCTCAAATTTCTTTCTTTCTTTTTCTCTTTCACTTCTTTTCATTCGTTTATTCGTTCATAATGTCCAAGCCTTTAACCCAACTTTAACACCTTACCAAATTTATCCGTTTCTTTTTTTTTGTCCTCGTAATTTATTCATTTTTCATTCATTCACCCTCTCCAATCTTTTAACCCACTCTGTCTCTTATCAAATTTCTCTCTTTCTTCTTCTTTTTTTATCCTCCTCACTTATTCATTTATTCGTTTGTTCTCTCAAATCTTAAAACCCATTTTTAGCCTTTTGTCAAATTTCTCATTCCATTTCAAGTTACCATTTTTGTATTCCCTTGTCAAATCTGTTTATTGCTTTTTCCCTTGTCCTATTCATTCATTCATTTAACCAGCTCTATAATCTTGTTATTTTCCTTTCTCATATCCTGAAACCAGCATTTTTTTGTAAACCAATGGAAAAAATTTCATATTTCTCCAAAAATAAACACTGAAATCATATAAATATGTACAAGCTTACAATATGCTTTTGCTTCCCATGAGATAATTTGCAAACTTTAACAAAATCAATGTCAGCTGCATACTGCAAGAGATCAACATTAAACATATTTTGAAAAAAGGGGAAATTGCTACAGAAGAAGCTCGATCATGTTTGCGGCACTGACGTAATAAAATTCATCGTCATAATAATTCCTATCAGTTCTTATCTTTACAGTTATCACATAATTTTTACTATTTATTAGTAGTATAGCCCGGCGTTGCTCGGGTGTAATGAAAGCTTTAAAACTAATCCATGGTCCTGAAGATCAGACTCTTTGGACGTTGGCACGAAAGACTAAAAAGCAATAGTTGTTTCCAGTTAAAGCGAAACCGTAGAGTGAAAGAAAGATGAATGCATGTAAATTAAATTTTCATTTCCTGGTATCGATATCAGATAACTTTTTTTTGTCGTAAACTGAATTTTGAAGGCTAAATAAGTCCTCTGAGTAAATGGTATCATGGTTGAGACTAAGAACTTCAATTATGCCTATTAGAGCCAAACCCTAAGCAAAAACTAAAATAAAAGGGCTGAAAAAATACAGACATACAGGCAGATAAACAGACACACACACAAACATCTTGCCTTTTATATTTATATATATATATATTATCGATTTGCTGCACTATTGTAAGAACTGCAACCTTGAAACTTCTGAATATTGTTTCTTATGTATTTGTCTATGAGTCTATCAAATTTGATTAAAATCGGACCACTCCTTCTATAACCCAATTTTTTCGATTACCGATTTTCGATATTTATCGGGGGTACCTCGACACAAAACCTAGCTAAGAACACTCGCAGATGCTTATAGTACAACTGTGTATATTTTCAAGAAAATCAGTTCAGCCGTTTCGGAGTCTATAGGTAACGGACACACACAGACAGACACAGACAAAGTTCCATTTATAAATAAGTTTAGATATAATCTTGTTTTGTCATATCGCCCCACTCAAGGCAGTTTACTCCTACTAGTGCACAGGGGGTTACATAAGAGAAAAGTTATGAGAAAGAGTGACAGATTATATAGGGGGTGTCAGGAAGTGGGTAAGAGAAGGATGAGAATACTGATGGGAGTTATAACCGAGAAAGAAGCATGAGTGAGAGCAGCTTAGTGAGATTGAAGATTAACTTTACATTTAAATTCTTTGAGATTGTATCTGTCGGGGAAGCAAGTAAGCGGAAGGGAATTCTACAGGCGGGAAGTGCGAGAAAAGAAGCTACTGAAGTAGAATTTGCGTTTACATTTTATTGGTTTCACAGTGAAAAGGTGGGACCTAGTTGCTAATCTTGTGGCTCGAGTAAATTCATATATAGGGGGCACCATTGAGCTAAGTTCCTCGGAGCAGAAGCCGTGAAAGTATTTGTAGAAGAGACACAGGGAAGCCACATTGTGCCGGTGAGAATGTGACTGTATCTGAGCTGCCAAGTCGGGATCGATCAAAGTACAGATTCTTGGTTGGATTTTGTCAAGGACCTCTACATGGATAGCAGGGGCACCCGACCAGATATGGCAACAGTATTCAATGCACGGGCGCTTAGAGTAATAGCGGCGTAATGTATTACGGCTCGGATTAAAGAATCAGAGAACCGAGTTCGAATTCCAGTTGAAATTCGTTACATTCAGTTTCGTACTAATACTATTGTGAAAAATACCTCTTCAGACCAAATCTATGGGTAAATAGCCGGAAAAAAAACTTATTTCTATAGCCTTGAGTGGCATCCAGTCTAGGAGAAGGTAAAACACTGAAATCAAACCAGTCTGGGAGATCTGCTGGTGGAGGGGGGCGATGCCAGTTATTAGCTCAGTATTATACTCAGTATTAGTGGAGATCCCCTGTTTCTCTCCCCTGATGTCACACACTTGTGTGCCTTGAAATTCAAGGAGCAGGAAGAGAGGTTTGCTGGAACTCAGCGAAAACGATATCAACCGTACGGACCTGCGGAAAGCACCTAGTTGTGGTAGCTTGAGTCATTATCGATATTATTATAAAAGTCTACTTTCCTTTGTGGTGCCTAGACTCCATGAATTTAAGCGCAGTGCCTGATTAGCTGCAATGTCTCATCATTATACTGTTGGACTTACAATGGCTAGATGCAGCCGTGATTTCTATGCTAACAGTTTCTTCTATCGCACTTCTCGCTTGTGGGACTCACTTCCGTTTTCTTTTTTTTTTTATTATTATTTTTCCAGTCTAGTTTGTTCTTCAAAAAGTTAAAAGTTTTATTGTTCTTTTTCCTTAATAATGTTTTCCCGTCTTATCTAACGCTAAGTAACCGCTTGCGTTTTAATGGCTTTATTGCCATACTTGGGATTAAATTATTAAAGAAATATCATTATCACGAGTGTCAATCATTTAGGTGCTAAACGTGATACGCGCCTGGGCGATTATGTTTCGAAAGAAACATGACTGACTGGGCAGAAAATTTTTCCCGCAGTAGGTTGCCATTACTTTCTAAGGTAGACTGGTTGCCAACCAAGGCTCTAGAATCCAATCCTGTTATTTGATGTATAGCATAATGGAAGACATGGATTTATACCATTGCCAGAGGTATTTGCGCGTAAGTGAATGCAACGAATTTGACTGGAATTAGGACTCGGTTCTCTTATTTCTCGTTCCAAACACGGTTTACGCTATCTAAAAGAATTTCATCGGACTAAAGTAAAGTTCTTATTGGTGGAATTATATATACTAGCGGAAGGATAATTATGATTTCCTTGAAAAATTTTACTTTGTTATACTACAAATGATAGTAACGTCTTCAAACATAAAGGTGTTGGATAATAAAATAAAGATAACACAGAGTGTAATTTTATTAAAATATCTATAAAAGTAATGTCCATAGAAGCTGCTTTACTGTAATCTTATATTAAGCAGCGTATACACAGACCATAATCAAAATACTGTACGCTATTTTGTGAGAGAGTTTGAAAGAGAAAATGTTGTTTTTTATTACTGAAAAATCATGGCTCCTGTGTCCATTGTAAACAGAAAAGACCAACTGAGTAATGGCCAAGGGTGTAGAGGCCAGAAATTTCGTTATTAGGTCGCAACAAACTTACCTATTTTTGCTATATTGTACAGTACACACACATTTACACACACACACACACACGCAAATACTGCTACAACCACCAGCTTAAGCTGCTACTGCTAAGGTAATGCTATAGGCTCTCTCCTCCTACTCTCCCACTCTTTACTACCCTTCCGTTTGGCAAAGGTGAGAGAAGGGCTGAGGAGAGTAGCGTTTATAGCTTCTAAAAAGATAGAGGGGAAGGAAAAGCTCATGTAGAGACTGTGTAACGGACGGAGGAACTAGGTAACTAACTAAGGAAGGAACAAGCAGAATTATTATATGATTTAGGCTTAGTTTTTGGGTGTGTATATAAACGGAATCATTGGGTATAATTATGCACCGATAGGAAACACTGAAGATGTAGGAACACTTAATTTTCAACTTTTAAAATTTTCGGTCTCCCACGTGTCTAGTTTGATTTTAGTCCGATCAAATCCTTTGAGAGGACGAAATGTGCTACATCGACTTTTTTTCTACTTTCTCATTCAATGACCTACTATTACTCTGATATATAGAAATTTGTACAAAGTTAAATCAGAAAGTAAAGGACTTTTTTAAAAATTACGTTGCAAAACCAAAATGGAAGTACTGATGATAGACACCACGCGTGCGCATGGGATGACGGATAGCTATCCGCGCGTAGAAGTCATCAGCAAAAAGAGTAGCTCAAAATGCCAAATACAGGTCGGGGATACTAGAATCAAGCAAGAACAAATATTTAAATACCTGGGAAATGTTCTAACGGAACAGGGAACGTGCGACACAGAGATACGAAGGAGAATTGGCATGGCGAAGGAAGAATTCCAGAAGTTGAGTAAAGTATTAAGATACAGGACAATTTCGCTCGAAATAAGGAAGAGAGTACTGGATTGCTATGTGTTGTCAGTTCTTCAATATGGCAGTGAATGCGGGACAATATCATTAAAGATAAAGGAAAAACTTGAAGCAACTGAAATGTGGTCCTACAGAAGGATGCTGCGAATGTCATAGATCGAGCATGTGAGCAATGATGAGGTCTTGGAAATTATGGAAACAAGAAGGAAATTAATACTGAGCATCAGGAAGAGACAGCTGAAGTTCCTGGGACATGCAATGAGGAAAAAGGGCTTAGATAACCTGATACTAACAGTCCAGCCAGATAGAGGGAAAAAGAGACAGGAGACAGCAGGTGAATGATGGAACGAGGGTTGTATGGTGTAACAGGAGAAGGCGTGCTAATAGCCACCAGGGACAGGGAGATGTGGAAAGCCATGATCGCCCATGTCCTGAAAAACGGGGCACACAGAAGAAGGATATAATTGGGGTCAGAGGTATGGACGCTCCACTCAACGATTGAACTGTCGAGGAACAACGAACTGCATTTTCTCTGGATAGTGGTGACCAAAGCTGCAGAATGCTGGTACAGTATGGAATACGACCCATAGATAAACAAAATGTGTATGAGGAGGTTAGTCAGTTAGTTAAGTGCCATACGTGATACATGCTTGGACGATCATGTCTCTTTCGAGACATGACTGACTGGGCAGAAGATTTTACGTCAGTAGGTTGCCATTACTTTCTGCGGTAGATTATATAAGGTTATATAACCCAGACTGTTCAGCCATTTAACCCATAGCGGGAGGGAGAAGTGTCGGAATACTACATTTCCCAAGGGTATTTGCGCGTAAGTGAATGCAAGGAATTCAACTGGAATTCAAACTCGGCTCCCCGATTTCTCGTTCCGAGCCGATAGCCACTGCAACACAATGCATATGAAGAGGTAGAACGCTTTAAAGCGGGCCAACCAAGTGTAACAGTTGACTATCGATGTGGTCACCCAACAACATAACGGACGAAACACATCTATCTAGAGTGTTGGATGTCTTGGTCATAGTAAACCGACGAATCACGTTAGCACAATTGGCGACAGTCTTGGGTATCATTTATGGATCTGCACAAGACATTGTGTATAATGACTTGGGTTACCGTAACATTTATGCGTGTTAAATGCTTAAAAAAGCAAGACGTGCAGACGTGACTTCATAGAGCAACCAAATGACATTTTTTTTTTTTGTAAAGGGATGAAGGAAGCTCGTTGAACGATACCAGAAGTGCATCACCGTGCAGGGTAAGGAACAATGTCGTAAAGGTGACATATGCATTTGTTTTTCATCAGTAGAAATAAAGGTTATTTACACTGTTCGGACTGTTTTTCCTAATCTTTATTGCCATGTTTACGATGTTTCGGCTGTTGTACGCTCCGTCTGTCTTCAATTTTGAACCCGAAGCCTTTATTTCGAGCACTGGGGTATATAATTCTCATTCCATGTGCCATGCTACTTCAGGATGGCATGTAGTTATCTCCCTTTAACTTCACTTCCTAAGTAATTTGTTCACTATTTGTAGCCAGGTAACTTATAACTTTTTGGGTCAAGTCGCTGGAACTAACCAAAGCCTATATCCACTAGACCATGCGTCCTTGAGAACAAACAGTGTAGTTAAAGACGAGGACAACAACGTAAATGTAAATACTACCTCATCTTAAAAGTATAGACAAATACAGAAATAAAGGTGTTGCATGAAATTGGACTTTACTTTTTTTTATTCTCCTATATCATATTTGTGGATGTGCATTGTGGTGCAGTGGATATCGACTCAGAACGACAAATCAGGGTGTCGTGTTCAAATTCCAGTTGAATTCCTTGCATTCACTTACGCACAAATAACCTTGGAAAAGGTATTAATCCTACTGTTCCCTCCAGTTATGGGTTAAAAAAAATAGGACAGATTGGGTTCTATAGCCTTCACTGGCAACCAGTCTTCCGCAGAAAGCAATGGCAAACTACTGCGGAATAGTCTTCTGCACAGTCAATCATGTCTCTTTCGAAACATGATCGCCCAAAACGTGTATCACATATAGCACTTCACTGACTGATTGACTTAATCTTATTGTGTTTTCTTTCATTTTTGCTCTTTCTTCTTTTTCATTGTTCCCTCCATTTCTTTATTTCAGTGAATACTGGACAATTTCTTCACTGATAAAAAGAAGATATTAGACAATGGAGATTTTAGACAATGGAGACATTAAACAGTAGAGATATATATCTACAAAAAAATTCTACTGAAACTACCAATGTACGAAACAGGTAAGCAACGAGGAAGTTTAAAGAAAACTGGAATAAAAAGGATACTTTTGCTACGGAATCAGAAAGACAGTTGAATTTCCGGGGTCACCTAACGAAGAAAAGGTGCTTAGAGAATCTCACACTCACATGACATACTGAAAGCAAGAGGATCGGTAGCAAACTACTTAACGCTCAAAAAGCATGTATCACGTATGGCACTTACCTGAGTGATATCATATTCCCCAAGAAGATGTAAGCAAATTTGTCTAACTGAATGTGAAAAGGGGAAAAAAAGAAAGAAATTAGATTTCTGATATCCACTAAATCTTCCAGCTTTTTCAAATGCTGATGAGAATTTTCAGCTAATCTTTTTGCTTTTGGTATGGAACAGAATAGAGGAAACTACACAAGGAAATAAGGAGTAAAGGCAGACAGGATAAATATCAATAGCTCAACGACAAATGGAACCGAAGTAGAGAGACTGAGCACGGCAAATAAAGGAGATGGGCATAAACTTATAAAGAACTAATGAGACAAAAATCCTGCTCAGCAACAGGATGTACAAAAACAAAGGACGGAACACTAATCTATATATATAAAAGGCAATCTGTGAGTCTGTGTGTGACTGTTCCCTATGCACGCCTACATTTTTTAAGCTACACCATTCAAACTTTCTAGAGACATATCTACAGGGAAGCCAGGTCGACACATACTTTTTGAGTTTTAGTTCAGCAATTTTCCCTTTCGCACTTTTTGGCTAATGGAGCCGATTGTTTACATTTGCTCTGTAAAACATCTAAGATCTAAGATGGTTGCTGAATTACGTCACAGAAATCAAATCACACGTGACTATAATATTTTTTATTAAAAAAAAATGAGCCTTTATATTTCATTTTTTCCGACGTTTTAAAAATTCATTTGGTCAAGAAAAAAATGTGAATATTTTTCCCCGTAATTTTGAAACAAAAAAATATTTTTTTATTTTCAAACAAAAACAAAATATGTAAAATATAAAATGGTTTCTTCTCCTACTACTAAAATTTTCTGAGTTTCACGGGCAACGCCGTGCTATGATGCTAATCTGTATATATAAAAGGCAATCTGTGAGTCTGTGTGTGACTGTTCCCTATGCACGCCTACATTTTTTAAGCTACGCCATTCAAACTTTCTAGGGACACATATCTACAGGGAAGCCAGGTCGACACATACTTTTTGAGTTTAAGTTCAGCAATTTTCTTTTTCGCACTTTTTGGCCAATGGTGCAGATTGTTTGCATTTGCTCCGTAAAACATCTAAGATCTACGATGGTTGCTAGATTACGTCACAGAAATCAAATCACACGTCTCAAACGCGACGAAAATATTTTTATTTAAAAAAAATGAGCCTTTATATTTAATTTTTATTCCGACGTTTTAAAAATTCATTTGGTCAACAAAACAATCTGAATATTTTTCCCCGTAATTTTGAAACAAAAGAAATATTAAAAAATGTAGGCGTGTATAGGGAACAGTCACACACAGACTCACAGATTGCCTTATATATATATATATATATATATATATATATATATATATATAAAGAGAGAGAGAGAGAGAGAGACTAGCATCATAGCACTGCGTTGCCTGTGAAACTCAGAACATTTTTAGTAGTAAAATACCTGACAGAGGATGGAAAGTGTGACAATGAGATCCGAAGAAGCATTGGAATTGCCAAAGACGCATTTCAAAAGCTAACTACAGTACTGAGACAGGAAAATCTAATTAAAGACAAAGAAAAGAGTGCTGGGCTGCTATGCTATATCTGTCCTTTTGTACGGAAGTAAATGTTGGAGCATCTCCTCAGGGACGAAGGAAAGGCTTGAGGTAGGAGAAATGCTTTTCTACAGAAGGATGCTGGGGATACCATGGACTGAGTACGTTAGTAACGATGAGGTGTTGGGGAAGATGTGTTGGGAGGGGTTTGCGACTCCGACTGATACCAAATCGGCCGAGTTTCAATCCCGGCCAGAAGCAGGTGAATGTCTAGTCACATTGATGAGCTGTGATACTGCTAAACAGGTTTGTATGTGTAGGATTAATATAGCGTATATATATATCTTTGTAGAGCCAATTACTCTGACGTTGGGTGAAACCGTGGTAGATTGTTGGCTCTTGCTTAGATTTTCTGTCTTTGTTTGCTCCACTTTCGTACTGAGCACTTTAGTGTTAGGTTTTTTTTTTCTTTCTTACGAGTGCTTGACTTTTTGTTCATGTACTTCGTTTGTTTCTTTTTTTACTTCCCCTTCTTTTCCCTCCGAGTTTGTTCTCGGTGGGTTGTACAAGACGATTTAAATTATAGCTTTATTAATACTAGTTTCGGCAGAGTTAGTTCTGTTACTATTGGTATTGTTATTATTATAGTTAATGTTATATATATACATATATATATATATATATATATATATATATATATATATATATATATATTTGTTTTTCTTTAATCCGAAGTGGAAGAGTAGGAAGGTAAATTCCAAGAACCAGATCCTAATCAATATTAAACATTTTTAACATTAAAAAGTGATGCAGGCAGAGACCTCATTGTATTAAGAATACAGAGCCAATATAAATTAGAGAAAATTTTCAAAATTCAAAGGTGTCGGATGTACATTTCGACATAGGATCTCTAATAGAGGTTCTACGTCACGTCAGCGACATTGTTTTTCAAAAAAAAAAACAATGTCGTTGACGTGACGTAGAACCTCTATTAGAGATCCTATGTCGAAATGTACATCCGACATCTTTGAATTTTGAAAAATTTCTCTAATTTATATATATATATATATATGCAAATGAATAAAGAACGAAGGAAATATTTGCAACGTTCAAAACATTAATTTAAGACAGTGCTCAATATAAAAAAAGAGCAATGAATACTTAATATAAATTATACTTTAGAATATGTACAAACTACAATCTACTACATGACTACATTTTGTTTCGACATTGAAAGAACAATGTCTCATCAGGTAGTTCATATTGATGGTAAAAAACGTTATTGTTGAAAAGAAAATTTAAAAAACTCACTTCCTTTTATTTTTGGGAAATCTTTTCGTACGAGGTAAGTGGATATTAAAAAACATAGGGGAAAAAAGAAAAGGAGTAAAAAATATGAGAAAATAAAAAGAGAAAGAAAAGGGGAAAGAAAAAGGAAAGAAAAAGACAGAAAGAAAATAAAAAGCAAAGAGAAAAACAAGAGCGAAGAGAAAAAAGCCAATGAAAATGGCTAAGTGAGAGAAACCCCAAATTTAGGCAGGAAGTAAGATTTAGACAGATACAGATATCGGTCGCGCGACGTCTGGGCTTAACATAGAGGAAAAAGTGAGAACATGCACAGAGGGAAGAAAGTGTGGGGGAGACAGCAGAAGTGGTAAAGAAATAGAGATTTCAAACTTTGTGCAGGAAGTGAATTGTAGATAGATACTGATGTTCGTTCAGTCAGTTAAGTGCCATACGTGGTAAACGCTTGGGCGATCATGTCTCGAAAGAGACATGACTGACTAGGCAGAAGATTATTATCCCGCAGTAGGTTGCCATTGCTTTCTGCGGTAGATTGTTTGCCAGCAAAAGCTATAGAACCCAATCTGTCCCGTTATTTAACCCATAACTGGAAGGAATAGACGGATTAATACCTTTCCCAAGGGTATTTGCGCGTTAAGTGAATTCAATGAATTTAACTGGAATTTGAACTCGGCTCCCCGATTTCTCGTTCCGAGCCGATATCCACTGTACCACAACGCACGTCCGTTCGTTACATTGTATAAAACTACATTCTTTGGTATTTTCTTTTCAAAAAATGATGAAATCCAATACACAAACATAAATTCTTCATAAAGCACAAATCTGAGGATATTTAAAAACACAAGACGAAGACATAAATTCATTAGCACTAATTATTTTTTTAATCATTTCACTCCAAGCAAGGCATTCAATTGCCACTATTGCGCAGGAGGTTACATAGGGGAAAATGATTGGAAAGAGTGGTTATATATAGTAAATGTCAGAAGGAGGGTGATAGACGGTTAAGGATGCGGGTTGGGTAGATGGATAGGGTGTTTGAGAGAATGGTTGCGAGTTAGTGTGTTAGGAGGTGTAATAAATTGGAGAAGTAAAATAATTCTTTATAAAAAGAACAATTAAACTTAAAATTAAAAATTAAAAATTAAATTAAAAATATAATTTAAAATTTAAAATCAAATCAAATTGAAATTGAAATTAAAATTAAAGCATTAAATAGATCACAGTTTGTAATGGAAAATAAAGATAAAAATAAAGATAAAATAACATAAGAAAGATCATATCGTTTTAAAATAAAATATCAATATTAATACTGTAAAAAATTTATAATTGCTGGAGTTTCAAGGCCTTAGATTTTATAATTTTATCAGGATTTTAAGGTTAACTCTTCAATATGTTTACAATTTGCTATAGTTTCATGCCTCTGATTCAGTAATATGTCACTCTTCATGTGTTTTTTTTTGTTTTTGTTTTTTCTTTAATCATTTCACCCCAAGCAAGGCATTCCACTGCCACTATTGCGCATGGGGCTACATAGGGGAAGGTAAAGAGGAGTGGTGAGATATAGGAAATGTCAGAAGGAAGGTGATAGATGGGTAAGGATACCGAGGATGAGGTTAGGGTAGATGGGAAGAGTGTTTGAAAAAATGAGAGCGAGTTAGTGTGTTAGGAGGTGTCTATTGACCTTACATTTAAACTCCTGGAGATTGTAGCCGTCGGGGAAGCAATAAATTTTCATTTTTTCTTGTAGACAAAAGAAACAGGGTTCATTTACCGATCTAGATATTCTAGCTCGAATTGAACTCATTAAGCTGGCAATAGTCTTGCCTTACGAGTTTCTTAAACATCGCCCAAGTGATGACGTTTTTGTTTGTTTTGTTTTTTTTATGTGGGTGTTAGAAAATTTTTATACGCCTTTCTGACTAATATGCATTATGTCAATATGCCTGCTTATGTATCTATAGCCATTTTGGTCAGTAATGTTCATTTCATTGCATACACTTTTATACAGTTTCTGATAACGTCGTTGTTTGCGCTCTCTCAAGTAATCGGTGTTTTATTACATTGGCAGCCATTACGTTAGTGTCTGTTTCGTGCAAATATTCATTCATTCAATCTCGTCGGTCGAGAACTCGTTTCAGTTGACCCAAGGGAGACAAGTCCTGCATATGCAAACATGCACTCTCTCCGCTGTAACCCGACCTCAGTCTAATGGCCGGCAACACATTGCCAACGGCAACAAAGTTGACGCCAGAAGTTTTACAAACAGGATACCCGCCTATGTATTTATACCCATATGCTCAACGCTTGTTGTCGTTGTCGTTATAGCTCGGTGGTGAAAATAAAGCGCCCAATAACGAGAGGTCAAGCAAGTTTCTTCTTCTTCTATGTGTCCTGTCCTTTCAGGACGTAGGCGATCATTGTTCTCAACGTTTCCCTATCCCTTGTGGCTCCTAGTATGTTTGCTCCCGTTACTCCTGTCAACCCCCGTTCCGTCAGCCACCTGATCAGGCCCTGCAGATATGTTATCTGTTGCCTTCCCCTGTCTCTCTTTCCTTCTATCTGACCAGTCAGTATCAGGTTCTCCAGGCTATCCTTCCTCATTGTGTTTCCCAGGAACTTCAGTTGTCTCTTCCTGATGCTCAGTATCAATTTCCTTTTTGTTGCCATTCTTTCCAACACCTCATCGTTGCATGCATGCTCAGTTCACGATATCCGCAGTATCCTTCTGTAGAACCACATTTCCGCTGCTTCCAGTTTTGTCCTCATTTTCGATGATATTGTCCAGCATTCACTGCCGTATTGAAGAACTGACATCACGTAGCAGTCCAGCACTTTTTAGTTCTGTGTAGTTCACACTCGTTTGCACCTGGTTTCTTCGGCAGTGCTATAAATATCGACTTGCACAGGTCGTCTGGTATTATTCCGCTACTATAAATCTCGTTTATGTCGATAAGTTTTTCTATGCCATATTCTTCTAAGGCAGCTCTATCACTATGCCGTCTGGACCAGCTGCTTTGTTTCTGTTCATTTTGGCCATTGCAGCTTTCCACTTACAGCTAAAATGCGTGGTTTCGCCCGTAGTCACTTATTTTTCTTCTTAGGACGTAAGCGATCATGGACCTCCACTTACCCCTGTTCCCTCGTCGTTTTTAACATATTTCCTCCTTATGGTATCTTTCCCAAACTCTAATCCGGCATTTACTTGCCCAAGCCCATTAAGTAAGTCTCGCGTTGGTTTCTCCTATCCTTTCCCGAAATCCATCCGGTGAGTATTAGATTTTTCAAGCCTTCCTTCCTCTGTACGTGTACCAGAAACTTAGCTTTCTCTTCCGGGTGTTAAGTATAAGTATATTTGCATCCTCTCTAAAACCTTGTTGTTGCTAGCATGTTTGGTCTATGGTATCCTCAACATCCTTCTGTAGAGCTACATTTCTGTTGCTTCGAGTCTCTTCCATCTTTGAGGAGATCGTCCAGCATTTACTGCCGTAGAGAAGAACATATATCAAATAAGAGTCCACTACTTATTTCTTTGTTTCCAATGAACTCTTCCTGTCTCTCAATATTCTACTTTGCTTTTGAAATGCATCCTTGCCCATGCCAGGCAATATTGATCCTCTTTAATTCCTGTTTAGAAAGGCATGAACACGATATTTATTGCAACCATTATTCAAAATGTAAAGATTCCGTGATGATTTAGTTTTTCTAATCTAAAAGCTAAGCTAATAATGAAGAAACGGGGAAAAATTGGATTAAAAACTAAGAACAGATTTCTGAACTGTTATGTAACGTAAGTCTTCCTGTTTGGCAGTGAATACGGGACAGATGAAGACCAAACTGAAACAAGATAAATGTAGTTCAAAATAATGGGACTGAGAATACGAAGGACTGAATGTAAAAGTAACCATGAAGTTTTAGAGAAAATAGTAAAAAAAAGGACACCTCTAGACCACATAATGAGAAAAAAGGCTCAGAAAATTTGACGCTGACAAGACACATTGAAAGTAAGAGAGACAGAAAAACAGCTCATAATCTACCTAACGAGCTTGTGTAAATAACTTTCTGAACAGTGTTCCGATAAAGATTTTCCCCTTCTTTATGAACCGTATCCCTTTAGGACGTAGGCAATCATGGATTTCCATTTCCCCTATCCATTGTCGCTCTTAACATTGTTCCTCTTGGCATCTCTCCCAAAGCCCGCTATCCTTTCACCTGCTCAAGCCCATCAAGTAATCACGTATGGTACTTAACTGACTGATAGCCAAGCATTTTTGAGGATCACTATAAAGCTGTACTATATATATATATATATATATATATATATATATATATATATATATACATTACCAGTCATAATTATTAGGCCACCCCAGTCTTTAAAAAGAATTATGTATTTCATACTATTTTTAGTATTTATTGCCTAAGTGGATAATTTTAAATGAAAATAGAATGATTCTTTTGTTTTTTAATAATTGCACAATATCATGTGCATGAAATGAACTGTTCTGGTGTCCAGTTTTTGTGCTCTCTTCCCCATGCTAGTCTCTTCTTTTTATTAGCTGACCGAAGCAAAGGCATCCTGGCTGCCTTGTAAAATTTTGCAAAGTAATAATAAGCAAAGAACCATTCTATTTTCATTTAGAATTATCCACTTGGCAATAAATATTAAAAATAGTATGAAAGACATCATTTTTTCTTTTAAAAACTGGGTTGGTCTAATAATTATGGCCGGTAGTGTGTGTGTGTGTGTGTGTGTGTGTGTGTGTGTGTGTGTGTGTGTGTGTGTGTGCCTCTTTCTTTCTCACTCTCTTTAATTCTCTCTTTTTCCTCCGCAAATATTACCATTAAAAATTAAAAATTTTGAATTACGCCCTTTTTCTTTCATCTCCCAGCATTTTAATATTTTTTAATGTAAAAATTTTGATTTTATAATTCTACTTTTAAAACTTTAATTTTAATTTTTTTATCTTCATGTAGCGTTTATCTTTTTAATTTTTACTCTTGTTATTAAAAAGCAGTAACTCAACTTTGTATGATTTAACTCTCATGAACACCTGATGATTGCATAACGCGTGAAATTCCGAGTCGTACTATCGACGGAGGCAAATACATATACTCATTAATATATATATATAAAATAGCTCTGTTTATACTACATTTAGGACTGTTATATTAACACCTGAATAATAATATTATACATGTGTATACTCTTATATGTATATTTATTAATTCACGTAACTACATATATATATATATATATATATATATATATATATATATATATTGTATCGAGGTAGCAGATAATTTTCTAAACATATACTGTTAAATATAAGAGACAATGAATGTCTATTATGTTTAATCATGAGCCGTTCTAAACATCGTATTTTGGCTTCAATTTAATGCTTTTTTTGGATGACTTGTTTATGGAATTGATTTTCCTTTTGTGTTGAATTGTATAATAAATCCCATATTTCCTTGAATTTTTCACTTGTGATAGAAGACTGTAAGATTACTTTAATACGTACAATTATTAAATGATCCTAACGCCAAGAAATTTCAATGGCACCTCATTAAAGGGCAAATATACACAAACAAACCAGGAATTACAAAATAATCAGCACTGAAATTGTTCGTATTAAAGGAATCTTACTATCTTCTACCACAAGTGAAAGATTCAAGGATATATTGGATTTATTATTCAACACAAAAGGAACATGAATCCCATAAACAAGTCATCCAAAAAAAGCTTTCACCTGAAATTCAGACCAAAATACAATGTTTAGAACGGCTCATGATTAAACATAATAGATATTGTCTCTTATATTTAACAGTATATGTTTAGAAAAAGAAAACAAACAAATATATCTATATATAAAGATTGAATTAAATCCGACATACTTTTCGTTTATTTGATTACATGTTGTTTTTAATGGAAACTCATATTTTAGTAGGTGCTCTGTTTTTATTTTTTGATTAAATAGTATGTTTATTTATTTCAAATCTACTGGCCTGAATATTCGGGAAATCTTGTAAGAAAAATATACGTCCTGCAGCTTGATTCGAACCTACTTCGCTGGATGATTTGACAGTTTTCAGTAGGGGACACAGTTTCAATTACCGCTGGAGAGTGCTGACAATGGCTGTCAGACAATTTCTGTGACCACATCACCCCTTAGATTTGGACACCTAACTCACCAGACTGCACCCGATTGTTTATTATGTGTGGGGTGCAGTTGAGTGAGAGACGAAGAAAACTTCTTGTAACGCCAAAGACGAACTGAAAGCAGTTATTATGGAAGCATCACCCAACTTAAACGAGGAGACTTTCCAGAAGAGTTTTAGGATATTCCGAAGTCGTCTGGAAGCTGTGTTTGAAACCAATAGCGATTTCGTTGAATAGATTTTTTCTTTAGTATTTCGCGATATTTTTGCGTAATTTTGATAAATATATTTGTGAAAAGAAGATGTCAGTATTATTTTCATTTTTGCATTATTTAGACGCCAATTTATCCATCGCACCTTGCATATATGTTTATGTTCATATATGTGCATATGCGATGTGTTTATATGTAGTTAACTATCTATAACAATATATATATATATATATATATATATATATATATATATATATATATATATATATATATATATATAGAGAGAGAGAGAGAGAGAGAGAGATTTATATATGTCGCCTTTATGTCTATATAAACAAACGTACCTATGAAATACAACATGGCAGATTATGGAGGGCTCACTTATATTGTTATTTTTGCAATGAAAGTGTGTTATTTTTGGCCGTTTTAAAATTTAAGATCCCACTCTCTACGGGAAGACGGGGGTTAAGACGATGAAATCAAACCTCATGGGAGATATAGAAGAAAAACTACTAAGTTTGGAACTTGACTCTGAAATATTGACACCTGACAGATTTAATGACGGCCCCTGGTTATAATCGGTCTTCGTGTTGAATGAATATCCAGAAAGACGAGATCAGAGGCAGGCATCTTTTTGACGTCATCAATATGGCGGCTTTCGTCAGCTTGCCAAACACTGACTCCATTTTACACTATCTTCAAACATTTATGGCTACGAGAAAAAATATTTCCTGATGGTTGTTTATGTTTGAACACATATGGAGACACGCACAAAGCATGCACACACACACAGACACAGACACAGACACACACACACACACACACACACACACACATATATATATATATATATATATATATATATATATATAACCTTACCAATAACCCTACCACTCAACTAAAAGAAAAGATTAATAAATTAATCACAGTTAACAAGGCGGAGCAAGACAATCTAAAACTTACCAAAATAACCGGGTACTATAAACCTGGATACATTTATGGTTCTATCAAAACACACAAGCCTAACATTCCACTTCGCCCTATTATATCACAAATACCCACTCCTTTATACCAACTAACTAAAACGCTTAACCAATTAATTACACCATACATAACTAACAAATATAGCATTAAAGCATCTCTTGAAATTATACAAATATTAAAAACGGAAAAACCTACTAATAAAACCATAGCATCACTTGATGTTGAAAATCTATTCACTAACGTTCTTGTTAGAGAAACCATTGGCATTATTATAAAAAATATATCTAATAATAATTCTCTTTCCCTACTGAAAATTACAACTAAAATATTAAAAAAACTACTTTTAACCTGTACCACCGAACTCCCATTATATGATCACAGAAATAATATATACGTGCAACAGAACGGTGTTTCAATAGGATCAGTGCTGGGTCCAAACTTCAGCAAGTTCTACATGGCCAACCTAGAAAATAATATATTTCGCACCACTACAAAACCCTCCATCTATGTACAATATGTAGATGATATTCTTATATTAGTTAAAAATATAGAAGAAATAAAAAATCTCCAAAAAAAAATAAGTTCAAAAGAACTCTGTCCTCAAGTTGACATACGAACTTAACAAAAATAACAAAATCCCTTTCCATTTTAATAGACACAAACAATAACACATTTACTACCTCCCCATATAAAAAAAACAATCAGCAAAAACTCTTGCACTCTCAACTATAAGAGTGAATGCTCTAACTAATACAAAATAGCACTTATACACAACTTAATTAACTGAGCACAAATCAACTCCTCCACAAAAAAGATATTTTATTCTAGACTAAAAATATTAAGCAGACTCTCATTAACAAATAACTTCCCTAACCACATTGTAGATGAAGAAATAAGACAATATTTCAAAAACCTCAATACACATCAAACAAAATATGGTACTTCCACAAAAGACCCTTAACATATCAAACTCTTCTATTGCAACCAGATGCACAATAACTACAAACAGAATGAAAAAAAATCATAAAAAATCTCATTTGTACTATCTCCAGTTGATCCTGAAAAAAAATTAAAATTAATAATATATTATAAAAGGTACAATACTAATAATTTAATTATCCGTAATAACTCCTCCCATAAAATGATGTGTTACGTAAAACCAACATTATATATCAATTCAAATGTCCCTTGTGAGAATGTATCTCCGACAGAAACAAAAAAAAGCACAAATATATATGTTAACTACATTAACTAGACGTCTTACATTACATTTGTCTGACCATTCATCCATTTCTAGACATCTTTTTTTATAAGCGTTTCACCCCGAGCAAAGCATGTCACTGCCACTACTGCGCAGGGGGCTACATAGAGTGGAGAAAGGATGATTAAATGTAGGAAATGTCAAGAGGGTGGGTGATAGGCGGGTAAGGATACCGAGAATGAGGGTTGGGTAGAAGAGAGTGTTCTGAGAATAATTGGGAGTTAGGGTGTATTAGGAGGTGTCTATTGACCCTACATTTAAACACCTGGAGATTGTAGCTGTCGGGAAAGTAGACTTGTGGAACGGAGTTCCACAGGCGGGAAGCGCGAGAAAAGAAGCTGTTGGAGTAGAATTTACGGTTACATCTTATCTGTTTAACTGTAAAAGGGTGGGACCTAGTTGCTAATCTAGTATCTCGTGTAAATTCGTGCTTAGGCGGCACCAGTGATCTAAGTTCATCGGAGCAGAAGCCATGAAAGTTCTTGTAGAAGAGGCACAGGGAAGCCACATCACGCCAGTGAGAGAGTGGTTGCAGCCGGTCTGCCAAGTCAGTATCAACCACGTTACAGATCCTCCTTTGTATTTTGTCAAGAAGACCAAGGAGAGCAGAAGGGGCACCCGACCAGATATGGCAGCAATATTCAATACACGGGCGGATGGTAGATTTGTATATATGCAGAATAGATTCATGTGGGAAAAACTTCCGGGCCCTGCACAGAGAGCCGACTTTATCGATAATACACCAAGATAACAACAAAAAGCAAACTACAGATTCTCGAGGCAATATTCATTAAAACACTTAAGCCGTCAATTAATAGAATCAGCTATAAATACTGTAGTAATGTTCTAAAATGTTTGTAACAAGAACACTTTTTTCATGCTTTAACACGTGCATGACCATGGCATTACAGCATATAAAAAAAATTCCATTTTGGATAATTTTCACGTTCTAATGAACCCTAGTAATTTGTCAACCGTGATATTTGAAGCAGAAAAATGTACAGTAATTTTTAGCAACACAGATTTGCGGTTATGTTTTGTTACCATAATTCATATCTCTGAAGATGATCTCGGAAAGAGGTTGAAAGTACTTGGGTACCTTGAAAAATGCACGATAATAACATCTGTCAACGTTACAGCTCATTTCTGACATCTTTCAATTGTAATACGCGAAAGATTATCCATGACTACGAACGGATTTTATTAAAAATAAGCAGACATAATATTTGCAATTTATTTAATCTGACATGTTTAAAATTTGCTGCCTAAATACACACACACACACACACACACACACACACATATATATATATATATATATATATATATATATATATATATATATATTCCATTTGTAAACGAGTATTATTTCTACCATGAGTGGTGTCTTCAGGCGATTTTCAATAATAATGTTATGACCAGAAACTAAGTAATTAAACAATCAATATATAGTGTATGAGAGAGAGAGAGAGAGAGAGAGAGAGAGAGAGAGAGAGAGAGAGAAGAGACGGCGGCACAAATAGGTATTATAAAAATATTATAAAATAGTAATCGGATTCATTTAATACTATAATTCATTTTTAATATTTTTATTTTCGTAATTTTTTATTATAATTTACTCAGTTAATTGCCGTACGTGATGGCAATCAGGTCATACTTGGGCAATCATGTCTCTTTCGAGGCTTGATTGAGTAGACAGAAGATTTTTATTACTTTCTTGTCAACCAGGCCTATAGAACCCAATCCGTCCCTCTTCTACCCATAGCTGGAAGGAGAAGAGATGGATTCGTACTTTTCCCAAGGGTATTTGTGCGTAAGTGAATGAAACGAATTCGACTGGAATTCGAACTCGGCTCTCCGATTTCTCAGTCGAAGCCGATATTCATTACATCACAACGTTTGTTTTATCAAATATTTGTTGGATTGTGGGAAAAAGAATTAGACTCCGAGCCGATATCCACTGCACCATAAAGCACATCAAACATTCCTAAATATATTTTCTATGGTTATTAAGATTTCGAATAATATAAAAAGATTGAAGCGTTTATTGGAATAACGAAAATGTTGCCGACAATATTACCGTACGCCTCGCCTAAGCTCCTTCCCGTCCGGGTCTCTGATTTCTCATGAGAACTGTGATCAGCGAGGCTTGGAACATTTTATGTGTTTATATAATTAGTACAATACGTTTTGCGCGAAAGTTTATATATATATATAATATATATATTAAAAAGTCTACCTTCTTCTACCGGATGCTCGTGGCCCAGACGTACAATCGCCGACTGACGCCAATTCGGTCGGGTTTCAATCCTAGGTTAGGAGGCAATCGGCGTCTAACCTTACTGATGATCTGCGGATGACTATAGTATATATGTATATATAGTCATCCGCAGACAGATCTGCACGATTGGCTAATCAATTGCATTTTACCCAGGATTGAAACCCGACTGAATTGGCGTCAGTCGGCAATTCTACCTCTGAGCTACGGGCGCTCGGTAGAAGGAGGCAGACCTTTTAGCTTGTATATTATCATTATACACGCCCAATAGCTGAGTGTGTTTTTATTCATTGCTGAATGAACTATGCGTAGATGCCAGAGTAGCTACTGTTTTTCAAAGTGTGTGTGTGTGTGCAAAAAGAAAGAAAGAGATGGTCTCACTTTCCAAATATATTGAATAAAGCGCGCTCCGAATGAGTTTCTCTGTTTTTTTCTCGTGTAAACTCTTTGCTGGCGAAATATATATGGTCACTTTATCTGTCGTCTGTCAACTCTAATTAGCAGCACGCTTTTCCAGATGCCGCCGCCACACACATGGCCTGACACCGCGAAAAGACATCACAATACTTTATCTTGTAGCGTATATCATAAAAGAAAACATTGCAAGTTCATCATATTGATAATTTTGTCTGACGACTCTAATCGTCAATAGTTTTATTTCTGGTCAAACAATAATGATCGTTTCAAATTTGATTATTTTTTATCATTGAATTTCAGTAGTAGGCTTGATTTTCTTTAGTTTACTTATATAAAACGGGCTAATTAAAAAAAAACTGCGTCTATATAATTTACTTTAAAGAAACAAAGAGAAGCTAATATTCTTCAATAAGATTAAATTAATAACTTAATTTAAATTTCCCAGATTCCACCGAAGAGACCCAATATCAACTTAAAATGGTGGATATTTAAAAAAGAAAACTCCTGAATTACTTAGTGTTAAGTGAATATATAAGAAAATATCACCTTTCCTTTTATTCAAGTGGCTTGGAGAGTTAGTTTCCCAGTGAATTTGAGAGCAGAGTTTGAGCGTCCTGGTTTTGTTCAAACTGTTGTTCACGCTAAATAACGCTCTCTCTCCGAAAAAGATCGGCTCGGTATAGTTGCAGTATAAAGGACAGGTGAGTCAGTGGATGTTGAACAAACACAAATGTACCTGAGCAGACTTCAGAAATGGGGATTAACAAGCCGCCGAAGCAAACAGGCATCCTTGGATAAGAGTAGATAGTCATACTAAAGATTTAGTCAGTCAGTTAAGTGCCATACGTGATACACGCTTGGGTGATCATATCTCAAAAAAGAGATGACTGACTGAGCAGAAAATTATCCCGCAGTAGGTTGCCAGCAAAGGCTATAGAACCCACTCTGTCCTGTTATTTAACCCATAACTGGAGGGAAGAGACGAATTAATACCTTTCCCAAGGGTATTTGCGCGTTAAGTGAATGCAAGGAATTCAACTAGAATTCGAAATCGGCTCCACGACTTCCAACTCCGAGCCGATATCCACTGCACCACAACACTTTGTAAAAACAGTGTATAATTTTGTATAGGATCAATATCATTCCAAGAATTGTTTAAACAGATGAATTCGTTCTTTCTGTTGCTAGTGATGCTAACTTAACGTTTCGGTCGATTAATTCTACAGCAGCTTTCTTCAGAAAAATGTGAAAACAGCATACATCAACTTCTTGATTCGTTGTTTCAGTTCAGCCTGCTACAGATTTCTTAGCAGTGCAGCTTTCTTGCTCAAGAGAGAGGAATATTGGGGAATATCCCGCGTGACACGAGTCCATGAGAATTTCTTTTGTTTGATTCGTGCTTATGAAAATGAACCAAGCACTGGGTATCACTGAGAGGATATAATAAAAAAAATGCTAGTATTTGAATCACAAAATATTTTTCTTTTTTTTTTTCTTTTTTGACAGCACAAATTGTAGAAAGCCTCGTTATCGAGTTGTTTTTTTCTTTTTCTAGAGCGAGAATAATAGTTCTTTCAAATTCGGCTGAAAACGATTCAGTATTTATGTTTTACAATAATATTCACCCCGTACAAGGTTCGAAAGCCATTCGAGATATAAATTACAGAGTAAGAGATGCAGTTTATAGTGATGCTAGGAAGATAAAGGTTAACTCTAGACTTTAACAGAAATACTGTAGTGTTCTGTGAAGCATTTTCTTGGGAGAGAGTTCCTGTCGAGATTTTTGATTGATTTGTTTACTAGGGTTTGTCAATTCCTTTACGAGTTATTTAAAGCCAGAAAATATTTTTTTACATTGTGAGATTTTTTTATAGAGTGATACCAGTCTTACTAATTAACCCATAGCTGGGGAGAGAGGATGTGGGTTTAACTTTTTCCAAGGATATGCCCGATTAACGATTCTGAGTTATTATTCATTACACCTCCAGAATATTTAACCTTACTTCACCTGCTGTTCCCAAGCGGTTACCCAATCGACGTTGCTTAATGTCGGTGATTTTTCGGGAACCAATCTTTCAATGTGGCGTGGCCGTAAACCCACCTCTTGGAAAGGACAATGGGGTGATTTCTAGTGCGTTTTCTATGGTTTAGCATGTTAAAAAATGATATAGCCGTAAGCCCTTTATATCAACCGCATATCCAAGCTTACAACACTTGGTATTCCTAAGTGGTTACCCATCTAAGTTCCTGATAAGGTCCGATATTGCTTAACTTTGGTGATCTTACGATGAACTTGTGCTTCAACGTGATGCGGCCCTAAATCCCGATTTATTGTTTAGAAAACTATTATTGAAGGTAAATATATATATATATATATATATATATATATATATATATATATTATTCGGACTGTTGTCCTCATGACGTTTCGACTTTCTTCAGGTCATTTGAATTTTGAATTAAACCCTCTATTTAGATCACAGGAGTAGCTTGTTCTCATTTCATGAGTTCTGTCCCTTCCGTGTGTCTTAGTTATTTCAATTTTAAAGTTCTTTTTGTTTTGTTTTTGTTCACCACTGCTGTATTGAACTCACAACTTTTTGGGTCAAATCACTGGATCCGACCAACGATTTTGTCTACTGTCCTTCATCGAAATAGAGGTTTCAGTTCGATCACCTGAAGAAGATCAGAGCATACAAGGTCCAAAACGTCATGAATATGGCAACGAAGATAAGTACAAAATGTCAAAAAAAATGTAAATAATTGCAATACCTCATACCAGAAATATAGGAAAAAAAAAAAAAAAAAAATGGTTTATACAAAATCGGCAAAACTAAATGACTTTGTATATCGGCAGAACGAGATCTAACTTTTATTTTGCGAGATGATGACAGAAAATTTGTCTAACGATACAGCAAAATTTCTAAATTAAAATACAATTTCAATCGCTATCTACTGTTCTCCTGAGTAATCTTTACTTTTCCCGCTCATTACTAATGTTTCTGTCCCTAATTCTACCACTTCTTGTAACTCCTTGTGTCTTAGTGGCTTTACGCTCTTGCCAGGGGTGATACCGATAAAAGAAAAACGATTACGTATGAAGCACGTTCCGCTTCTGTAATGTAAATTTTGTTTTTTGCCAAATAAAATTATTTTCGTTTAACGTCGGATTACTAGCAAACGTGAAAAACTAAACTTTTCAATATTGTTTTATATATTTTTCATTCTTATGGATTTATGCGATTTTTACTTATATATATATATAATCATTCGCAAACAGATCTGTTTCGCTGTATCACAGCTTATCAGTACGGTTAGACTCCGATTGTTTTTTAACCCAGGATTGAATTGGCGTCAGTCGGCGATTCTACCTCTGGACTATGGGCGCTCGGTAGAAGAAGCCAGACTTTTTAGCGTGTATATTATCATTATACATGCCCAATAGCCAGACTGCTCTAATTCATTATTGAATGAGCGATATATATATATGTATATAAATACATATAAATATATATGTATATAAATACATATAGAGCAAATATAAGAAAAATTAGGGCAAACAAAGGATTTTACACGAATGTAAAATCCTTTGTAAAATAAAGATGGAAGCTGATGATGGTTCTTCTGAAATTGGCCCACACCACCGATTTACCATGAAATAACGTGTCTGCCTTAATTCTTCTTATATATATATATATATATATATATATATATATATATATATATATATATATATATATATATATAGTGATGATCATCCACGTATACTGTCTTAATATGTATAGGAAAGAATATTAATAAAAAGTTTTGAATTTAAAGACGTACTTTTTTAAACAGTATTTGTTTATTTTATAGTGTTTTATATTTCAGATCGCCTCGGTCCTTCATCAGAAACAAGACTTGTTTCTGATGAAGGACCGAGGGCGGTCTGAAATATAAAACACTATAAAAATAAACAAATACTGTTTAAAAAAGTACGTCTTTAAATTCAAAACTTTTTATTAATATTCTTTCCTATATATATATATATATATATACTGGCTTTCTCTACCTGTGTATTGAGCGCTTTTTACGTTACTCGTGTCGGTTTTTTTTCTTTGTCTTTCGTGCTGATTTCTGTCCGAACACTTTTGACAGACTTTCATGTTCTAAGCTCTTTCTTTTTACTTTTTTTTTTAAACCATTTTTTTCCTTCGTTCGAAAGTTTTCGAAGAAGGTTTTCGAGACGAGTATAATTATATATATATATATATATGTATGTATAAACGTAGAAAAAAAATTGGTCATTTTAAACTATTATAATATCTTATAATTACCATCAAAAATTGCGTAAAACAAATCCACTTATAAAAGTATCATTTTTATATCTTATTTATTTCGCCATATTGACATCATTTTCACAACAATAATATTGTAACAATATTTTTCACACCAAATTATCACAATTTCACCAAGAGTTCTGAATGAGGAGAGAAGATACGAGACGACACCAAAAACCACCCGCGCAAAATGCTTTATTACATCTATCTATCTATCTATCTATCTATCTATCTATCTATCTATCTATCTATCTATCTATCTATCTATCTATCTCATTCTCTTCATTTTCCACTTTATCTCAATCTATTCCTATAGATTGTCTATCTATCTAATTCTCTTCATATATATATATATATATATATATATATATATATATAATCACTAGCAATTATATTTTGCGTTATGCAAATTGTATCCCTGCTTCTATTCGTGGTAAAAGATTCATATAGCTGTTTGCTACTTAATTCTCCTAACGTGTTCACCGATATTGTGAGTTCGATTTCACTTGAATGTCTACTATTTGTTGGGTTTAGTCAATTCCTGTAATACGCGCGCGCGCGCACAGAGAGAGAGAGAGAGAGAGAGAGAGAGAGAGAGACTCTTACGGACGCATTATTTTGAAACACTAGTTGGCGCAGGATTACCAAATTAAGCAACGTCAAGACCCGATTCTGCAAGTTTGAATGTGCGGGTGGTGTAATGGATAATGGTTCGGAATTGTTAATCGGAGAGCCGGGTTCCAATACCCGTTGTGTTCGTTATACTTACGCACAAATCCCCTTGGAAAAGGTATGGATCCACTACTACTCACTATTATTAAGTCTCCTATTACCAAATCATTTTAAACCTAAAAATATTTTCTGGTTTTGAATAATTTGCAGTGGTCATAAAAAACGAATCAATCAATGAGTCAAACACACACACACACACACACACACACACACACACACACACACATAGATAGATAGATAGATAGATAGATAGATAGATAGATAGATAGATCACGACTAACGTGATCTTTATTTACAAAAAACACTTAAGCCTGTGTATTTAAAACCAGGCTAATGATTCGCTATTTTTTCCTTTTAAGAAAAGAAATAAAATTCGAAGGTAAAAATTCCGCAATTCAATATGTTAAACTAGTGGGGAGACATACTACTGGGTTGATGGACAAATTGGTTTTATAGCAAAGCTGAAAGTGACCCAAATTGTATCGGGAATCTATGTGTCATCGTCGTGTCACAGAACGAATTGATGGACTGATTTGAACGCTGATCGACGCGTTGCCCTCACGTTCTGGGTGGTGACTGGAATCAGTAAAGAGGAAAAGGGTTTCCCTTCACGTATCATTTGAAACCTTGGATGATAGACATTTACGGAGAGGGAAAAACAGTCAAGTGATGACATTAGCGTGAATAAGTTTTTATTTATGTATTTTATTTCTGAGGTACTTATAAAAAGCGAAAAAATAAAGGAGAGGTTAGGGAAAATATTTACATTGTAATTATAATGGCGAAGAGTATTGATGCGTGAAGGGAGGAAAGGAATATATATATATATATATATATATATATATCAGAACAGAATGATTTGGACGTGTATAATGATAATATACACGCGAAAAGTCTGCCTCCTTCTACCGAGCGCCCATAGCTCAGAGTTAGAATAGCCGACTGACGCTAAATCGGTCGGGTTTCAATCCTGGGTTAAAAGCAATCGGATTTCTAACCGTGCTGATGAGCTGTGATACAGCGAAACAGATCTGTCTGCAGATAACTAATATATATATATATATATATATATATATATATATATATTAGTTATCTGCAGACAGATCTTTTTCGCTGTATCACAGCTCATCAGCACGGTTAGAAATCCGATTGCTTTTAACCCAGGACTGAAACCCGACCACTTTGGCGTCAGTCGGCGATTCTACCTCTGGGCTATGGGCGTTCGGTAGAAGAAGGTGGACTTTTTAACGTATACATTATCATTATACACGCCGAATAGCCAGAGTGCTATCACTTTAAACGTTATCTCCGTCTATCTATTAAACTGTTTATTTATTTATTTTCGTCTACCGGCCTGAATATACAAAAAAAAAAGGTATGTGCTCTCCAGTAGAATTATAGAATGAATAAGAAAATATGAAATAATTTGGAATTTCATTTTGATAACACGAGAAGAAAGGAGGTCTACAAACCTAAATAGAAAAAATTAATAAACTACTAATTTACTTTTAACAATATATATATATATATATATATATATATATATATATATATATATATATATATATATATATCAGACGGTATGAACGGATCCTACATAAAATTAATAGACAAAACTTGTCTATATTATTCAATGAAACCTGCATTAATGAAAAAATGCTGCCAAAATACACACAATTTAAATATATATATATATATATATATATATATATATATATATATATATATATATTGTTAATATTATATATAATCATGTTTATATCTATATCTATATCTCTATATATATATTTTTTTAAATTATATCACCCCGGGCAAGGCTAGGCCACTGGTGTGCAGGGGGGCTATGTAAGAGTGAAAAGATTGGAAAAGAGAAAGCCGGAAACCACATCCTAAACAGGGAAAAAGGGATGAGCCTCTACACCTGTTCAATAGACGTGGGTGGAGTGTGAACCGGGCAATAGTTCAGTCTATCTACTCCAATTTCTATCTACTCCAATTATATATATATATATATATATATATATATATATATATATATAGTTGTTTAAACATTATTTTTAATAGATAGTCGTATTTGACTGGATAGTCTGTTTTTTTGTTTTTTTCTTCTATTATTAAACAGTACATTTATCTATCACCACAGCAGTAGCAGTACCACTTTGCTTGGGGTGAAATGATTTTAAAAAAAAAACACTGGCCTGAATATTCGAGAAATCATGTTCGGATCATATCTATCTTCCGGCAGGATTTCGAACCTCCGACCCCCTTATTCTTGGTTAAATTCCGCGTTTAGATCTGACATGTCTTATACCCCGATCACAGAATATTTCAGGTTTTGACAAAGTAGAATTGAGGCGTAAATACATAAGTCATATCTACTCCAGTTTGTATCCTAATGTATACAAACGTAAACAAAGACAATATTACGAAGTAATGCGGAAAGAGACAAAATACTATTAATATACATATTTATTTAAATTTATTTGTTTCAACATTATATTTGAACACACGCACACACACACACACACACACACACACACACACACACACACACACACATATATATATATATATATAAAGGTTTCCATAATTTGTCTGTCTGTATTCATCTCGTTTTTTTTTTTTTTAATCGTATAGACCCAAGCAAGGTATTATACTGCCACAGTTGCGCAGGGGTTACATAGAAGAAAAGTTATGAGAAGGAGTGACAGAATAAAGGGGGTGTCAGAAAGCGGGTAGGAGAGGGATGAGAATACTGCAGAAATGAGATAAGAGCATGAGAGAGAGAGAGGATGCAAGTTAGTGAGATAGGAGATGACTATTGACTTTTCATTTACATTCTTGGAGATTGTAGCTGTCGGGGAAGCAAATAAATGGAAGAGAATTCCACAGGCGGGAAATGAGACAAAAGAAGATGATGGAGTAGAATTTGCGTTTTTATCTTATTGGTTTCACAGTAAAAGGGTGGAATCTAGTTGCTAATCTTGTGGCTCGAGTAAATTCGTATATAGAGGGCACCAGTGAGCTAAGTTCATCAGAGCAGAAGCCGTGAAAGCACTTGTAGAAGTGACACAGGGAAGCCACACTGTGCCGGTGAGAAAGTGATTTTATCCAAGCTGCCAAGACGGGATCGATCACATTGCAGATTCTCCTTTGAATTTTGTCAAGGACTCCTAGGTGGATAGCAGGAGCACCCGACCAGATAATTTTTTTTTATTATTTTAAAAATTTTGGATGGAAAGATGTATTAAAAAAATGGAACAAATTCTCATCTGACGTATTTTGTCCTTCAACACTTTTTCAGACTAGGTTTGTTTACATTGATGCAACTGCACATGCGCACTAACTGGAGTCGCTAGGAATTATATATATATATATCCGAGTGGGTATAGAACCTATGATTGTCGAGGACATATATTTAAAAATAATGTACATGTTCTAAAACATAATATATATATATATATATATATATATATATATATATATATATAAGTGAGAGAACATGATATATACATTTTTAGATACTAGAACAGTGTTAGGGAAATTAATGACAAAGTGAAAAAAAAGTTTTCTATCGCGTTCCTTTAGGACTGCATCAGACTAAATTGATATCACTACACATGCGCACGACTAGGAGGGATAATGAAATGTTGAACTTTTAATTTAATTTTTTTAAAATATGTGTTTGAGTGCATAGCCTAGCCAGTTTCATTTATTTTTTTCCTATTTATATTTGAATTTTCTCTGTAATAATAGAAAATCTGACAAGAAAGCTGAAATGCAAAATCGTGGACGCAAATTTACTGTGGATTATCTAATATGTATATAGGCTAAATAAAATAAATTTCGACACCTCTACGAACATACTTCAATGCCTACAATCGACGGGAGAGGTCATAGTTATTATACTTACCCCCTACACCATAGTAGCAGCAGTTCCCAGACCAATCCCTCATGCCACTATACACTCAATTTACCAAAAAACCCACTACCACCATTCCTTCTCGTCCTACAGCCATGTACGACACAAAAAATGGACCTGTCTAATTTTCTCTGTATAACTCCACTCTGTTAATAATAAACAGACCTGATGAAAAATCAACAATTATTGCCATTTCTTGTCGTCTTTCCATGACAACACTATCAAGCTAATCAGATCATACGAACGGATCTTACACAAAATAAATAGACAGAACTTGGTTATATTATTAAATGAAACCTGTATTAATGAAAAAATACTGCCAAAATACACACAATATATATATATATATATATATATATATATATATATATATATATATATTATGTTTTAGAACATGTACATAATTTATTCTATATATGTCCTCTTCTCTTCAATCATATGGCTGTTTCAGTGTTTGGACTCAAACACTTCATCGGGAGAAGTAAGAGTTTGGAATCATTCTCTGTTTATATTTGGTTCGTTGTTGTCGTGGGGGTTGGTTGGGGTTATTGGTAATTAAGTGAATGTGTCTCTCGTTTTAAAAAATATTCCATACCGAAAAATCAAAATTGGAAAGAAAAAAAAACCCACCCCTATCACGTCTATCTAAGAAACCCCAAAGTGAAAACCTAGACACAGGATCAAAGCAAATACATGAATTAGGTCCACTAACAGCAGATATCAATCAATTAAACGAAAGCCAACCATAAAAATGACCACTCAACACGCGGCCATCTTAGAAATTCTAACCAAAAGATATCAGTTAAGTGCCGTACGTGATACACGCTTGGGCGATCATGTCTCGAAAGAGACATGACTGACTGGGCATAAGATTATCCCGAAGTAGGTTGCCATTGCTTTCGGCGGTAGACTGGTTGCCAGCCTAGGCTACAGAACCCAATTTGTCCTGTTATTTAACCCATAACTGGAGGGAAGAGACGGATTTATACCTTTTCCAAGGGTATTTGCGCGTAAGTGAATTCAAGGAATTCGACTGGAATTCGAACACGGCGCCCCGATTTGTCGTTCCGAGTCGATATCCACTGCACCATATCGCACATCGTGCTCCACAACGCACATCCTCATGATTATTGCTGCAAAATTAGTTTTCATGTACTTCTTCAAATATACAGGATTCTCTTTACGATTTATATTTCAATGTGGTATCCTGGTTACCAAAATCAACCTTTCTTCATTGATATATATATATATATTTATTTTCAGTTTTGTTTGTTCACAAAAATGAAGTACAATTACATTTTATTCAATTAAATGTTGCCAGTTACCAGACAGCTCTTTAATACCTTTTGATTAAAATTCTGCTGGTTTTAATGTGAAAAAGTTTTTGAACTCTGTAATCTGGTTTTCATTAATGAAAGTTTTCCCTATCAAAGTTTTTTGCTATAATTGATAATGGCAATAATTGTTTGATCCATGATAGGTGAATATAGCATGTGGGACAGAACAGATCAACCAATTAGATAGACTAAACTATCGCCCGGTTCACACTCCACCCACGTCTATTGTACAGGAGTAGAGACTCATCCCTTGTTCCCTGTTTAGGATGTGGTTTCCGGCTTTCTCTTTTCCAAATCTTTTCACTCCTACGTAGCCAGCTGCACATCAGTGGCGTTACCGCCTTGCACGGGGTGATATGATTTATATATATATATATATATATATATATATATATATATATATATATATATATATACGATTTGTGTCATATAAGAATTAATTTTGTGTCGTTCATTTTCTTCTTGTCTGTTGCGATCTTTAACGGAGTTCTTCTAAATTCGCTAAATATGATCTATCTATCTATCTATCTATCTATCTATTTCAGTCTCTTTAGCTATCTATTTATCTGTCTCATTCTGTTAATATCTATTTATCTCTAGCTGTCCCATTCTATTTAAACCTACCTATATATCTTAGTCGGTTATCTATCTATCTATCTATCTATCTATCTATCTATCTATCTATCTAGCTATCTATCTATCTATCTATCTATCTATCTATCTTAGCCTGTTCTATATATATATATATATATATATATATATAATTCTTTTAGTTAATATCTATTTAACTCTATCTCAATTTCTATCTCATTCTGTTCTGACACATACTTTTATCTTTCTCATTCTGATAATGTATGTTCATCACTATCTAGCTATCTGTTACATTCTTTTCAAATCTATCTATCTATCTATCTATCTATCTATCTATCTATCTATTTCCATTAGATCCTATCTATCTATCTATCTATCTATCTATCTATCTATTTCCATTAGATCGTATCTATCTATCTATCTATCTATCTATCTATCTATCTATCTATCTATCTATCTATCCCTCTGCTACAGTCTTCATTGTCAAAAAACGATATCATTTAGATGGATGGTCGTCTGTGTGTTTATTTGGTCCAACCATCCATTCACCACCCATGCACGGATTGAGATTCTGAGGGAGTCTAGGCCTTGACAGTGGGAGGGTGGACGAGAAAGTCCGGGTGCTGTAAAAGGAGGTGCATTTAAACGAACGGTGTGAAAAAAAAAATAAAGAAAATTTAAAAAGTTCTCTTAGCGTCAAACGGTAATTTGTTCATAAACAGCCAATCATTCGCTTGTAGTCGATCTTCACTTAATGTTGCGAAAATAAATACTTAGGTGTGTGTGTGTGTCTCGGGGTTTAAGACAAGAGCGTCCGAAAAAGAAAACATCCTTCCGAAAAAGAAAAAAAAAAAACAAGTAAAATATATCCAAATAAATACTTCTACTCTTTCTACTCCTCTTAATTTTTGTGTCTTTTTCTTTCTTATCACTTTCTTTCTGTTTCTCTCTTTCCACATTTTTCTTCCTTGTCTAGTTTTTCTTTCTTACTTTCTTTTTGTATTTTTCATTCATTGCTTTCTTTCTTCTATTAACTTAACTTCCTTCCTTGCTCATTTTTCATTCTTTTTCTTTTTTTCTTCATTAATCGCTTACGTTCTTCTACTTTCTTCCTACCTTTCATATCCCCTTCTTTCTTTTGTAGTTTTTACATTTTCCTTCCTTGTTCCTTCCTTTTTTCTTTCTTTTATACTTTTTTGTTTCTTTGTTTATTTCTTAATTTATTATTTTCTTTTTACATTCCTTCCTTACTTGCCTTTTTTCTTTTTTATTGATTCATTTATTGTTTCTTTTATTGTCTGTTTCTTTTTTTTTTTTTTCATTCCTCATTGGTTCTTTCTTTTTCTACATTTCTTTCTTCTTTGCTTGTCCATTTCTTTAATCTTTCTTTCTTTCTTTTTCTCCTTCCTTGTTTCTTTTTTACTTGCTTTGATTTCTTTCTTAATCTAAAAAAACTAATTTAAAAAGCCTTCGCATTTTCAAATGAGTTGGTAGGAATGTTCTTTAAGTAGCGCTCCATTCGGCAATTTTCACACGCAAAACAAAATTTAGTGTATGTCTAATTTTTGAGTTAACTCTTCATGTTCTTTTGACTGATCTCTGAGATATGAGAAGTCGTTTTATGTGAGAACAATCCATAATAAAATAAAATATACAATTTTAGAATAAAACATGAACATAAAATTGCGTACTATATATATATATATATATATACATAGACATGACTAAGGACTACGTCCACGTCATTCCATGTAGCTGTGGAAAGAAATATAAAAGAAAAACAGGCCGCCCCCTTAAGGTAAGGCCACAAGAACACCGCAATGCTGTAACACGAGGAGAAACAGCAAAAGCAGGCGTAGCTGACCACATATGGAGGGAGAAGGGGGATCACCGCCTCCTATGAGATGAAGTTGTAATAATAGATAAAGAATACTACTGGAAACTACGTAAACTTAAGGAATCAGCACATATGCTAGGCTTCAAAAGTCTCCTAAACTGACCAAGCATAGAAATGAACACAATATGAGAACCAGTATTACGGGTTGCCAGAGAAAATCATTAGTATCAAAAATTGCAATATATGCTCTGGTAAAAAAGATATTAGAGAAAACCATTAATATCAAAAATACAAGAAAAAACCATTAACATAAAAAAAACATTGCAATATGAACTCTGGTAAAAATGTTTACTGGACATTAGGTTTATAAATCCCGAAAATTCAGTTGTTCTCTTCTTTAAGGGCACATGGCCCAGTGGATATAGACGTTGGTTAGTACTTGTAACTTGTGCATTCAATAGCAGCTTAAAGCAGTGGTGAACAAGTAACTTACAAGATTAGAGGGAGATAACACACGTCTACCAGAAAAGGCTCTAGGCAAGGAATGAAGATCATATTACTCAGTGACTATAATAAAGGATTCTGTTCGAAATTTCTAGCATCTGAAGAAGGCCATGGCGTACAACGGCCGAAACATCGTACAAATAGCAACAAAGATGAGGACAATAGTCCGAATATATATATATAGATGTATATTTATATATAATTAATATATATATATATAGATATATACATATAAAATATGTATATATATATATATATATATATATAATTAATATATATATTAATATAATATATATAATTAATATATGTGCATTAAATTAAATTAAATGACGTTATGCACACACACACACACACACACACACACACACACACACACACACACACACATATATATATATATATATATATATATATATATATATATGTATACTAGCAGTATAGCCCGGCTTTGCTTGGGTGTAATGAAAGCTTTAAAACTAATCCATGGTCGTGGAGCTCAGGACTTTATATATATTATCAATTTTCTGCACTATTGTAAGAACTGCAACCTTGAAACTTCTGAATATCGTTTCTTATGTCTTTGTCTATGAGTGTATCAAATTTGATTAAAATCGGACCACTCCTTCTATAACCCGATTTTTTCGATTATCGATTTTCGATATTTATTGGGTACCTCGACATAAAACCTAGCTAAGAACACTCGCAGACGCTTATAGCACCACTGCGTAAATTTTCATGAGAATCGGTTCAGCCGTTTCGGAGTCTATAGGTAAAGGACACACACACACACACACACACACAAACACACACACACACACACACACACAAAGTTCCATTTATAAATAAGTTTAGATATAAACGTGGACAACAATTAATTCCAAGAAAAATAACTTTGATATAACAATGGGATCTTGAGACTCTGCCGACTCTGTCTCTTTTTGTGCTATACAAATTTACAGTCCATAAGAATATAAATACTGAAGATATTGGGTTACACAGGGATGATGGACTTATGTTAGTGAGCAATTCCACAAATTTTAAAATAGATAAAATTTGAAAGATGATATATAGAGGATTTAAAAACCTTAATTTATAAGTGGCTATTCATACAAATATAAAAAAGTAGATTTCCCCGATGTGACTTTGAATTTAGAAAAGAATATATACCAACCATATAAAAAAACAAATCCAAATCCTTTAGATACAACCAAAATCTAACCATCGTCCATCCATTATTAATCATTTACCCTCATCCATAGATTAAAGAATTAGAGATTCCGCAAATGAAGTATTTAATAAACATAGTAATTTTTATTATACTGCCTTAAAAATAGTGGATATAAAATCCCAAATATTAAATATGTAAAAGACAAGATCTACCCCACAGAGAAAAAAATAGGAATAGAAATATTATTTGATATGCACCCCCATTCAACCAAATGGTTAACAGGAAATTAGCAAAAAAAAAAAAAAAAAAAAAAAATTCTCGCTTTGATTGAGAAACACTTTCCGAATAATAATCCATTAATTAATATTTTCAACAAAATTCTTTAAAATTAAGTTATAGTTGTACGAATAATCTGAAAAAGTTATAAAAAATCATGATAACAATATTTAAAAAATACCTAACTGAAAAAAGAATTGTCCAATTACTAAAATCAATAATTTGGACAATAATAAATGTAATTGTCGAAACCCTATACAGTGCCCTTTAGAAAACAAGTACCTTTCAGAATCCATTGTTTATCAATATACTATTTATTTTATAAAAAACCCTAAAAATTTAAAGATTTATGTAGGCATCAACACACGTCTTCATTAATTATAATAAGTACAGAAATAGAATATCCCTATCGAAATATTATTGGTATATAAAAGAAACAAATAAAACTCCCACATTAAAACTGAAAATTTATTTAAAAAAGCATGAATATGAAAGTCTTTAAATGACCCATGTCCCTTGTGTCTATATGAAAAACCATTTCTTCAACATAAAAATATATTAAATAAACGTAATGAAATAATTGGCATATGTAAACATTGCAAACTGTTCACCTTAGAATATAGTTAAAAAGATTCTTCATAATAAAATATAATGTCTATTTACTTACATATATCTAATAATTTGTTTTATATTATGAAATAATAATAAATAAATAGATATTAAAATAATTATATTTATATTACAATTCTTAATATTAAAATTTTGTATTATGACATTAAAACTGCATTATAATATAATTATAATATAATTGATTTGAAAAAATAATAAAATGGATATTAAAAGTGTTAATAAATAAATAGATATTTAAAAAATTTACAAACTGAGAATTTTATGAAAAGTTAGAATAAAATGCATTCTGAATCAAAATAACGCTGGTGTCCCTCAGGGCTCAATTCTAGGTCCGACGCTCTTCCTTATTTTCATAAATAATCTCCCAGACGAGATCAAGTGCCAAGTAGGCATCTACGCAGATGACACCACAATTTACTCCCGCATCAGTAAGAAACCCGGCGTGGAGGACAAACATAATGTCACTGCTGATCTTGAGAATAACCTACATTCTGTGGTAAATTGGGGTAAGAAGTGGCTTGTAAATTTAAATGCTGTCTGTCAATCATCACAGGCAACCTCTCCTGCTTCCCATAAGTATAAACCAAGCGAGCCTCTCTGAGAGCAATACACTGCGCCTCCCCGGCCTTACCCTCTCTTCCAATCTCAAGTGGAACCACTACATTGAGTCAATATCTAAATCCACTGCTAGGAAGGTTGAGTCACTGTGTCAAACCTGGATGTTTTTCCCGCCTGAATCCATCCTGCATATATACAAATCAACCATTCGCTCGTGCATGAAGTACTGCTACCATATATGGTCAGGCGCCCCTGCTGTTCATCTCAGTGTTCTTGACAGGCTCCAAAGAAGAATCAGTAATGTGATAGGTATCGACTTGGCGGCTCGACTCCAGCTACTTCCCCACCGACGAGATGTGGCTTTCCTTTGTCTGTTCTATAAATACTTTCATGGCTTCTGCTCCAACGAATTTAAGTCACTGATGCCTCTGTAACAGGTGTTTACTCATGCAACCAGACTGGTAAATGGGTCTCATCTATTCAAAGTTAGATCAACCAAAAGAAGACGACATTTCTACTCCCCCAGCTTCTTTTCTCGCATTCCCGCCTGTGGAACTCGCTTTCATATTCTTGCTTTCCTGCTATAACCTCCAGGAATTTAAATGCAATGTCAACACTTATCTCTTAACCACTTGACTTTAGTTCTTTCTACACACCCTGTATATCCTTTCCTTTCTCTCCACCTTTGCAACTGTAATCACACCTGTATTCCCATCCGCTCCTTGTTCTTTTCTAACCGGTTCGTCTTTCCTCTTCACTCTCTTCTAGCTAATCTTTTTACTCTTATGTAGCCCCCTGCACATCAGTGGCGTTACCGCCTTGCTCGGGGTGATACGATTAAAAACAAAAATAAAAGAAATAATATAATTACACTAAAAGGTCCCCTTAATCAGATCAAAAACATAAAATATTTTATTTCTTTCTTTTTTGGTTTTAGAAAATGATGGGATACAGAGAAAACTAAGATATTAATCTTGTAATAATACTGGATACATCAACGGAAATTCAGTCTAGACAAGGGTTTTGATCGACTGACACTTTGGCCGTTAGGATTGAACGAAGAAATCAGGTATTCTCTCAAAATATAAACTTTTTTTCAAATCTAAAGTAGACCTCTATTCAACTTAGTTAAATTGAACATGCACATAAATTTTTGTCTTCCTACATCCATAAATAACAAATGTATTGTTTCTTATATTCAAATGAAAATCATTTACACAACAATGATCTAACATTTCCTGATGACGAAGTAAAAATCTCGAAACATAGACATTTCCGCGTGACAATGTAAACTATATTAATTTGAAATAAAAAATTATATATATATATATATATATATATATATATATATATATATATATAATGATAATAATAACTAGTTAGACTCTGTAAGAATGCACTCCGTAAATTTATGCCAATATAAACTTTCGAAAAAACCATTAACAAACAGAACCTAAATGCGTTACAATCCGGCGTACTAAGTCGTCGGATAAATGGGGAGAAAAAAAAAAGAAAACAGCGGAACAAGAACAAACATTCAATATTCCGCAGTAAAGAAAAAAAAACCCAAACGGAACCAAACACAAGAAAAAGTGCTCAATACGAAAGTACTAAAATACAATAGTAGAGCAAAAACACACGAAATATCTAAAGTGAGCCAAAACCTACCGCGGTTTCACACTACGGATCGTCAGGGAATATATATATATATATTTATATATAGGGTGGTCTAGAAGTAGGTGGACGCTAAATGATAATATTCCCCACGTGTTTCTCTAATAACCCTAATGAACCTGACTCACTGCTAGATCTCTATATCACTTCTATCCCTGACCCTTTCCATGTCATGCAGCTTTGCCCTCTTGGCAACTCTGATCATGCTTTGGTTTCCGTTAATATCTACTTCCAATTCGCCTTCCCGCAGGAACCTCCGACCAGCAGAATATCCTACTGCTACCAAAGAGCAGACTAGGACTCGTTCCGTGATTTCCTCTGTGACGTCCCCTGGAATAAAATTTTTTTATACTTCCCGTTGAAGACTGTGCATCCGAAGTTTCCTTTTAGATTAAAGGTGGCATCAATGCTTTAATTCCAGCTATAAAGTTACGACTTAAACTCCTTTCGTTCCCCTGGTTCCCCCCCTGCTAACTCGGTCGCTATTGCCCACAGGAATCACTTCTTCCGGCATTATCGAAGTCACGTGTCGGACCATAATAGGCGCCTTTTGTCACTGCTCGTAATGAGTGCAAAAAAATCCTAAATGATGATAAGCTAAATGAAGCAGCGTATAGCATCCCGCAAGTTCGGCTCTAAAGACTACTGGCGGTTTTGTAAAAATATGTTAAACAAAAGCAAAGCCTCAATCTCCCCTTTAATTAATAAATTTGAGATCATCACATCTTCAGCAGACAAGGCCGAGTGCTTTGTTTGCAGCTTCTCCACCAACTCAACATTTGATTTGTCTGGGGCATCCGTACCCAATTTCCCACCTAGAACTGATGCTCATATTGAGTGACTTTTACATTACCCCCACCCACTGGTCTCTAACATAATTTCAAAACTTGACACCATAAGGCGAGCGGAGGTGAAGGAATCCCAATCATTGTCCTGAAGAAATGTGCCCCTGAACTCTCCTCTGTCCTCTCTAAATTCTACAACTACTATCTCTCAGGTTCTTGCTTTCCTACCTGCTGGAAGTCCTCTGGAGAACCCTCAGACCCCTCTAATTATCGTCTTATCAGCCCCCTACCAATTTATGGCAAAGTGTTCAAAGCTATTATCAATGCTGAACTGGTTCAACATCTTACAGCCCACAGCCTCCTTTACCGACAAACAGTATAGTTTTCGCTTCACCAGGTCTACTGTTGATATACTAACGACCATAACAGTGCATATACCAGGCTCTCAATAAAACAGCGAAGTTCGAGGTGTTGCTCTAAATATTTCCAAAGCATTTGACAGAGTCTGGCATGCTTGTTTGATCTCTCCAGTCGTTCCTTTCAAATTGCGCAACGAAGGTGCTATTGAACGGGTATGCTTTCAGATAATACCATAAGAACGCGGGTGTTCCTCAAGGCTCTATTCTAGGTTCTACAATCAAGAAGGGTTTAATTTCACTTATTTTCTTAAATGTCACCCCAACATGAAATTTTGAAAAACGAATATTAGTATAGTAGCATTAAGATTTTATGAAGCCATCTAGAAATTTCTGGAGCATTCTATAACTTAATGGAACCTTCTATACATTTTTGGAGCCTTCTAGAACTTTCTGGAGCATTCTATAACTTAATGGAACCTTCTATACATTTTTGGAGCCTTCTAGAAATTTCTGGAGTTCTGGAAATTTCAGAAAATTTCTAATTTTCATGAGCACTGGTTGGGTTGTCTTTTAGATAATACCCATGGGAAAAGTATGTTGTGTTCGTGAACAAATATATTTTGTTTCAGAGTATGTTTCCTAATTGAGCGACGCCTATTGGTTTGCTGAGACATCTCCAAAATATTCATTTTTAGCCATAATGTCACATAAAAATAGTACTTCTGCTCTTGAAAGAAACAGGAAGATCAGGAGGAAAAATCTCATAAGATCTCAAGAATCACACCAGAAAAGAAGAACCGTTCCACTTGAAGGACAATCACCGGAAAACAAAAGCAGGATACAACTAAAAATCCAAAACTGTTGGTCGCTATCTGTTTCTTGCAGCATCTATTTAAGGAAGAAAAGAACGTTAAGAAGAATCTCTGAAGAAGTAACAAGTTTATGGCAAAAAAATTAAATGTTTCAAATTTATCAACTCAAGTCGTACCAACAAAACTGGACCAAATGTTGAATACCTACAATGAATGCGTAAAACTAGGAAAATATGATTTAGTTAAATGACATTTGACATCACAAATTAAAATGCTGAATAGCTGTGAAGTGAAGACAGACGATAATATCATCTTCAGATCGAAAGCAAAGGACATATTATATATGCAATTCGAAAGACTGCGAGGTTCATTCTTCTATTCAAAAGAACAAAAGTGACCTTGGGGTGAAATTCAATAACAGTAACAACTTCAAATTTACCTTCTGAATCAGACTGAATCATCCGCGACCCAATAAGAGAGTGTAAGTGAAAAGGCCGAAAGTTCTGAAAACTAGTCCACAAGAACAAAGAAGTATAGTAAAACCAAAACTGCAATCAATTGATAACATCTTCAAACTTATCAACCAGTAAAGCAGAACATATTTGTCAACAGTTTTCTCAAAAAGGTATTGATATTGAAACATCTTCTCAATCTCTTTTGGCGTTTATTCTTCTATTAGAGAAACGATAATCGCTGCACGAAATTTGTAGATTCATTTCTCACAGATGAGCAAAGATTTGGTTTACTGACCAAATCAAGAATGCAGATGATCATCAGATGAATTGGAGTAGATAGATCTATCTATCGCCCGGTTCACACTCCATCCACGTCTATTGAACAGGTTAAGAGGCTCATCCCTTGTTTCCTGTTTAGGATGTGGTTTTCAGCTTTCTCTTTTCCAATCTTTTCACTATTACGTAGCCCCCTGCACATCAGTGGCGTTACCACCTTGCTCGAGGTGATACGATTAAAAAAAAAATGCTAGATAGCAGCCTGAAGGCTCACAAAAAGCATTAAACTCTCAGGACTGCCAAAAACAAATCAGTTGGCCGAACGAAGAAAGCAAGCGCGTTCAAGATCTTTATGACATCTGTAAAAAGAAGGAGAATGTTCGGCTTACAGTTATTTTCTCTAACAAAACACAATAATTGTATATTATGTTATAATTATAAATAGTCCTCATTCCTTCTTCTTTATAAAGTTATTCTTACTTATTTGTAAATCCACTATTACGGAAGCTGTTTGGCTTAAAGAGGAAATAGAAAAACACAGCACTTAGAAAATTGCTTATTGTATTTTGATGGTTAACAAATTGATGGCCAAGATTATCTATTGCTTGTTTTGAAGAATGAAAGAGAGAAATGCTAAGTTAGAAACATAACTTAAACCTACTGGAAACGGGGATATCGTTGTCAAAAGAACAACAGCTGTTTTGGATTAATGCAATTTATGGAATAGCGCAAAGATGATTATTGAGAACACTTCTTCTATTTCTTCTTCTTTTGTTCGATCATGGCTCTCCACATCTCGCTATTCCTGGTGGCTCTTAGCACGCTTTCTCCTATCACACCACACAACTCCCGTTCTGTCATTCACCTGCTCAGGCC
>JBBBDQ010002143.1:1480000-1485000 GCA_037127315.1 Ascarosepion bandense
TGACTGTATTCACAACTTCCTACCATTTGTAGCCTTAAGCAAAGATGTATGTATATGCAGGTTTTATTAAAAATTACAAACAATGTAATATCATTAACTTTTCATGTGATCTTATGATTTTTTTATTATTTTGGGGACATAAATTATATAATTCGTTGTCCAAATGCTTTATTTATCCGAGTAGTTTCGGCTATACTTTTTGCTATTTTCGAGGACAAATCTTATTTTACGTGTAACAGAATGTATGTAGTGTTATCTATGTTGTAATGTTATGTGTTATGTACCGAACACGGTAAGCATGTTGTTAGCGTGTTCGTAATTGATGTTATTGATTGTTGGGATTTTCTTTTTTATCAATAAGTTCTCCATTATTTTTTACATGTGGATGACACTATGATATTTGTGTTCTGAACGAGTATGTTGTGAATAGGGTTTGATAGGTGTCAGTGTGTATTTGTATCGAATTGAGCTATGTTCTTAAAGATGCAGCGTAATTCTTAGCTTCAGTTTTGTAGTTATATGGACGATATAATTATTTACGAAATTAGGATCAAGAACACAATTCTTGAAGGAACATATAAATTCGTAAATAATATCGATTCGTTATAGTTTAGATCTTGGGGGTGAATTGTAATTTTTGATGATTAGTTTCGCCGTTTTAAATTTTGTATAAGAGATGATTAATTTAATTTTTCATTTAAGTCGATGGGAGTTGCGTATTTTCAGATGATGGTTTGAAGAGAAGATTTGTCTGGTTTAAAAAAGTAATGGAGGCCTTATTTATAAAAAGAAACCCCAACAGAACAAAAAATAATGAGATCACGTGAAAGATTACATTAAAAACTTAACCGTAATACTTTGTCTGTCATTTTTAATGAAACCTGCATAAAACAGAGACTGCTGCCTAAAAATACGATACACTCCACCCACGTCTATTGAACAGGTGTAGAGGCTCATCCCTTGTTTCCTTGTTTAGGATGTGGTTTCCGGCTTTCTCTTTTCCAATCTTTTCACTCTTACGTAGCCCCCTGCACATCAGTGGCGTTACCGACTTGCTCGGGGTGATATGATTAATATATATTAATATATTAATATATATATATATATATATATATATATATATATATATATTGGGGGTGGGTGTCTGTGTGCTTCCGCATGTGCGTATGTGATGTGTTTGCGTGCTTGAATGATATACAGTCCTGGATAGAATAATTACTTTTTCAACAACTTTAATATCAGCTGTAAACTATGATCGTAGTATTTTCGATTACTATATCTGGTAATGTCTTCGGCTATATCGAGTTGAATACACCGGTTCCCGTCCGATCACCGAAGTTAAGCAACATCGAGCCTGGTCAGTATTTTATGGGTGACCATCTGGGAATACTATGAAAGTATAAAAATACGCTTTTATTGAAATATATACATAAAAATAGACTTTTATAGAAAAATATACATTTTTGAAGGAATGTTGCCATAATAATGTTACTAGCATTACATTTTTGAATACAAAACTAAAAGACATCTTCAGTTTTCTAGAAAAAATAAAAAATTCATCAAATCTGACTAAATCAGCCTTTTCACTATAACCGAAAATTTTAAAAAATTTAAAAAAAAAAATTTTAAAACACTACCTTTTCGTCATTAAATAACCCACAGAGGTTGATATGCCGTTAAACAAAACTTAAATTCAAACGTAAGGACCAAGAATGGTCTATCGGTCCTCCAGTTTTGGGGGTTGGGTGCAGGGCTAACAACCCTGCCCCATCAAAAACAGTTTGTTACAGAAACAGCAACAAAAAGTTGCTGCCCTATGCACCATCTGGGAGTGATGGATAAATGCATATCTGGTAATAGACGTCTTGCAATTCCCAGCATCATATCATTACTGGAAGGTGCCAGCTTCTACCTAAATAGCATGATCAAACTGTTTATACCCAAATTACTGTTTGTTCTTTTTTGCAAGAAATATGCAAAAAGAAAAGAAAAAAGTGACAAATATAAAAAAAAGTCACAACACGGTTGCCATAGATTGATAGATCTTTGCGCTACTTTTCAAAGAGACCGAATATAATGGCAGTTCATGAGACGGCCTTTTACAAAATATCAGCTGATGAAATACGGACTAAGTTAACAATCCCTAACGCTCCGCAAGAGATTTGATCAGATAAAGCGAACACTATAGCACTTGTGCCTTACGTTAAAATGATTCTTTCTCTAATCTAAAGAAAAAAAAAAAGAACCCGCCTCCTTCGCGACATATGCAGATATACAAGCAATAAACACGTGTATTATTCTGGGTGAGGGTGATACTGAGGCTGAGACTGAATTCAACAATTTTTTTTTACGTCAAAAGATGGATGCATGTCAAATTTTGTTGTGTAGAAAGTTTTGGTCTCTCGAGATTTGTTTGCGATTCTATTACGGGCTTTCTATTTGTTAATTCATCTTGCTAGAGATTTTATTTCTTTCTGAATGTTAGTCGGTCAGAAGGTTGAAGAATAGGTCGGCCAACAGGTCGGGAGTTTGATGAGCCGATTGGCTAGTGTGTCAGATGGCGTTTATATAAATATACTTCGCAGAAAAATAAAACCTTTGCATGTACAAAACAACAGTTTTAGAAATGTACATTCGCCTCGATACCAAATTATATATATTTATATATGTAACCAAAATTTGTGTGTGTGTGTGTGTGAGAGAGAGAGAGAGAGAGAGAGAGAGAGTGATTCATTTTTATTAAAACTTCGACGGATACTAAGTTATTGAGAAAAAGAAATTCTGGTATTTTTAATTTTATACTGTCTTTTTCTTCATATGTCAGTCTCTGACATTTTAAGAAAAGTGAAATATTTTAGATTGAAAAATGTTTCCAATTTGTTCTTCATCTTATCATTCCCTCGGATTCTAACTCATGTTCGATCTATATTTGGTTCCAAAGTCATATATATATATATATATATATATATATATATATATATATTCTAAATATATACTGTTAAATATAAGAGACAATGAATGTCTATTATGTTTAATCATGAGCAGTTCTAAACGTCGTATTTTGGCCTTAATTTCAGTTGAAAATAAAGACAAAAATTATCCAACTTTTGGATAATTTTTTATTAATTCGGTTCTAAGCTTTCGACTCACATGAATCATCTTCAGAGAGGTTATTTAGACGGTAATACAATAACATCATCTATCACCAACGATTTTATTTTATGTTGACATAAACCTGCGCTAGGCAACGGCAATAGTTACCAAAAATAACAAATGCAGTTCGCAGAATTGCATTGCGGTTCTATGACGTCACACCACGTGATATATATATATATATATATATATATATATATATTGTAATGTTTATTACAGTGGTTTATAAAAGCATAGTATCACTAGACAAAAATTTTAGCGTTCTGGTGATGAGGTTAAATAAAAAATCTATACTATATATATATATATAAATATATATATATATATATATTGTAATGTTATTACAATGGTTTATAAAAGCATAGTATCACTACACAAAAATTTTCGCGTTCTGGTGATGAGGTTAAATAAAAAATCTATACTATAAATATATATATATATATATATATATATATATATATATATTGTAATGTTATTACAATGGTTTATAAAAGCATAGTATCACTACACAAAAATTTTCGCGTTCTGGTGATGAGGTTAAATGAAAAATCTATACTATATATATATATATATACATATATATATATATATATATACATATATATATATATATATAGAATACTTAGTTGTTATATAAATCTGGTAAATTACAATAGAGACGAACTCAAAAGAACTTAATGTTAAATTTACTTATTTAATTTAACAGAGTAATATAATTTAGAAAAAATTTAAGATATTCTAAAATTTCATGGGTAATAGGTATTTCACAGCAAAAAGCTGCTCGTCAGACCCTGCTGTATCTATTGGATCTGACGAGCAGCCTTTTGCTGTGAAATACGTATTACGCCTGAAATTGTATATATATATATATTCAGAAATTATAACATGGATATGTTACAATATCACTACAAAAGTAGCTATTTTGTTTCGACACTTCTTGTGTCTTGTCAAGTGATGTGGTTATTTTAAATTGAATGGTTTTAAAAGGTTAAAAACAAGCAAGACCTCTTTAATCAGGGAGGCATTATTGTATGTATAATGTGGACCAATCAGAGTAAAGCAACTTCTAATTTGCAGAATATGTGGGCAGACTAAAATTAATCTTGGTGGACATTGGTATTAAAATTTGATTAAATTGAGATCAGCAATTATTGGTTAACTATTATATCTACTTTATTTTTTTGGCGAAATTTAAACTTAAATTTTATAATTTAAAATTTAAAAAATAAATTTTATAATTTCTGAATAAATATTATTAGCTCTACTTTGTATTGAGCACTTTTTTAAAAATAGTGTTTCTTTGGACAAGGAATATTATTCTACCCATACTTGTATATATATATATATATATATATATATCCTGGGTATGAACTGCATCCAGCAGCAAGGCCTGAGGTGGTAGCACCTGTTAGGGTCCCAGCAATGAAAAATTAATTACATCCAACAAGTTGGGGTCAAAACACCATAAAAGTATAAAAATAGATTTTTGTCGTAAAAATATCGGTCATATATTTTTGAAGAAAAGACATATTGCTAGCAATACAACTGACTCGTTATAAAATATTCCTTTATAAAAATAAATCAATGAAACCTAATCTAACAACTAATTTCCTACAAATAATACATATTCCATTCATATGAATCTACTTTAAAAATTTTATCAACCCATTGGGGTTGATATACAGTAAAACTAAAATCAAAACTTTCTTTCTTTCTTTCTTCCACTTTCTCTCTCTCTCTTTCTGTTTTTATATATATATATATATATATATATATATATATATATATAATATTTATTTAGAATTTATAACATAAATATGTTATAATATCACTTCAAAAGTAGCCAT
>JBBBDQ010002143.1:1492500-1522500 GCA_037127315.1 Ascarosepion bandense
AAACGGCTGTGAATAGTTATAATCCGCGAATACTTGTAAACCCCACCTAAAAGTGCTTATAAGTACATATTTTGATTGTTAACCTCCCATATATCTTAAGCTTTCACCCTAAACACTTTAAAAACACTTCATACTCTTTTTACAACACTTTGAGAAAATATTACTGCATTGGTGACCATACAGTCAGTTAAGTGCCATACGTGAAACACACTTAGGCGATCATGTCTCGAAAGAGACATGACTGACTGGGCAGAAGATTATCCCGCAGTAGGTTGCCATTGCTTTCTGCAGTAGAATGTTTGCCGACCAAGGCTATAGAACCCAATCTGTCCTATTATTTAACCCATAACTGGAAGGAAGAGACGGATTAATACCTTTCCCAAGGTTATTTATGTGTAAGTGAATGCAAGGAATCTTTCTGTCTCTTAATACTCTGCTTAGCTTCTGGAACTCGTTCTTCATCATGCCGATTCGCCTACGGATCTCTGTGTCGCACTTTCCGTTTTCTGTTAGAACACTTCCCAGGTATTTAAATTTTTCTACCTGCTTGATTTTAGTATCCCCCGCCTGTATTTGGCATTTTGGGCTTCTTTTTTTACTGATGACTATGCATTCGGTTTTCTTGCGGTTTATTTGTAGTCCTTTCTTGTCACTCACTTCAGCTACCTTCTGTAGGAAGTCTTGTAATTTACTTTCCGTGTCTGCTATCAGTACTGTATCATCTGCGTACCTTATGTTATTTAAATTGTGGCCTCCGATGACGAATCCTGGCATAACATCTAGGGTCCTTAGAATAGTCTAGCTGCACAAGTTGAATAGATCCGATGAAAAGACACATCCTTGTCTTACGCCCCTTTCTATCTTTGTATATCGGATGAATTTGTTACCTGTCCGTATGCAGGCGGTTTGCTGCCAGTAGAGGTTCTTGATTGCTCTTATGTTTTTCCCAAATATGTCGAGGCTGCTGAGCATCTCCATTAATTCTTTGTATCGTATTTTGTCGAACGCCTTTAAAAAATCGATAAAACATAGGTACAAGTCCTTCTTCATTCTTATTGCTATTGTTACGTACTTTAAACTGGTAGCTTTGAGCCACATCTAAGTTACGCTTAGTAAATTACCATCACCATGCAATTTTGATTTTTATATCGACATTGGCTATGTCTACATAGAGAACTTTTGAGAACTTTTCACTCATAAATACTTCAAATCTTAAACAATATTTATGTTTCAATGAATGCTATAGTCATGCCGTGTCTTTTTATCTCTGTACTGATCGTTTCCATTTTCCTAATCAGTTCCTTAATGTTTGGATTAAATTCATCAAGGAAGGCGCCTTAGTTTTATGTTTTGTTTTTTTAAACCAAGCATTTATGTGCGTTGTGGTCCAGTGGATATCGGATCGGAACGAGAAATCAGGGAGCCGAGTTCGAATTCCAGTTGAATTCATTGCATTCACTTACGCGCAAATACACTTGGGAAAGATATTAATCCGTCTCTTCCCTCCAGTTATGGGTTAAATAACAGGACAGATTGGGTTCTATCGCCTTGGCCGGCAACCAGTCTATCGCAGAAAGCAATGGCAACCTACTACGGGATAATCTTCTGCCCAGTCAGTCATGTCTCTTTCGAGACATGATCGCCCAAGCGTGTTTCACGTATGGCACTTAACTGACTGACTTTCGACGTTTTCTAAAATCATCTTCAATGGTTAATTACAAAGACAAACTTATTGTAACTTCGATAAAATCTGCTTTCTGATATACTAAACTATCGCCCGGTTTACACTCCACCCTCGTCTATTGTACAGGTGTAGAGGCTCATCCATTGTTCCCTGTTCAGGATGCGGTTTCCGGCTTTCTTTTTTCCAATCTTTTCACTTTTCTTTTTCTCTTTTTCATTTTTTTTTTTCTCAATTAGAGTAGATAGACTAAACTATTGTCCGGTTTACACTCCACCCTCGTCTATTGTACAGGTGTAGAGGCTCATCCCTTGTTCCCTGTTTAGGATGTGGTTTCCGGCTTTCTTTTTTCCAATCTTTTCACTCTTACGTAGCCCCCTGTACATCAGTGGCGTTACCGCCTTGCTCGGGATGATATGATTAAAAAAAAATGATAAAAATTTTGAAAAACACGCGCCAACGTGTACTCTGATAGCTTTTTTTAAATTAATTTACCCGTTGTTGTAATGGAATATTTTCAGAACAAAAAGCATCGCAATATAAAGAAAGTTGACCGGAAATTGGTGGAAATGTAAAACGGTATTGTGGGTTATTTATTTTTTTAATAATTTCACCCCAAGCAAGGCATTCCACTGCCACTGTTGCGCATGGGGTTACATAGGGGAAGGTAAAGAGAAAGAGTGGTTAGTTATAGTAAATGGCAGAAGGAGGGTGATAGATGGGTAAGGATACCGAGGCTGGGGGTTGGGTAGATGGGAAGAGTGTTTGAAAGATGGTTAGTGTGTTAGCAGGTGTCTATTGACCTTACATTTAAACTCCGGGAAGTGCGAGAAAAAAACTGTTGGAGTAGAAATCGCAGTTACATTTTATCGGTTTCACTGTAAAAGAGTGGGATCCAGTTGCTAATCTAGTATCTCGTGTAAATTCGTACCTAGGGGGCCCCAGTTATCTATGTTGTTACTATATTCGTAATAAATTTTGTTGAGTGTTGGTTGGTTGATTTTGATATAGAGGGCCTCCAAAATTTGAAGTTTGTGTTTATTAGTTTTGTAGTGTAGCATATTAGTATTATCAACAAGTATATTCATGTATCTTGAAGGTAGACAAAAATGTGCTTTTAGATGTTAGGCAATAGAACTTGTATCCGGAAAATGAAATGTAAGTCTTCTTGATAATGTTGTGATCGTCAAACCAACACATGTACTTACTTTTTTGCCAGATATACAATCTTCCAAAGAATGTTTTAACTGAAGAACAATCTTGTTTTTTTCCCAAGACACTAGTTGACGGAATAGAGTTATTGCGTATTATTAAACTAGCTGTGTTAAATTTAATATAATATATAATATACTCTTTGAATGAAGATATGCTGCCGAAATATATATATATATGTGTGTGTGTGTATGTGTGTGTGTGTAAGCGTGCGCGCGTGCGCAATTCAACTTATCGTAATCTGACCCGCCATGTTATGCACATTTTAGTGAACCACCCTTCGTATTCCACTGGTGAGATGTTAGTCCCACTCAAGCAGATTGGTTCCGCGAACCGCTGCTTTATGGAACTGGCTCCTGAGGTTATGATTTCCCGATCAATACAATCTTAACCTGTTTATCTTCATCTCCACATAGTCGCATAAACTGTACCTCTTACTTTGTAACCCTCTATCTTAAGTTGCTTCCAAGCCATGTACAGAGTGAACATCAAAAAAAATAAAAAAACACGCAAAAACAAAATCGAAGAAGAATTCGCAAAATGAAAAAAATTTTCCAATCTAGAAACGAATAGAATAAAAAACTGAAGAATATTTGCGTAAAAACTTTACAAAAATTAGTAGGCAACAAATTCTTTTTCTTCTTCATGTGCCGTTTCCCTTCAGGACGTAGGCGATCATGGACTTCCACTTGGCTCTGTCTCTTGTCGCTCTCAATAATTTTTCTCTTGGTAACTCTTCCAATCACCGCTCCGCCAACCATTTGCTCAGACCTAACAAGTACGTCTCGCGCTGCCTTCCCCTGTCTTTTCTTCCATTTATCCGACCTGTGAGTATCAAGTTCTGCAAGCCTTCCTTCTTCATTATGCGTCCCAGGAACCTCATTAGTCACTTCCTGATATTTATTATCACTTTTCTTCTCGTTTGCATCTTTTCCAACACCTCATCGTCGCACACGTGATCTGTCTATGGTATCCTCAGCATCCTTCTGTAAAACCACATTTCTGCTGCCTCAAGCCTCTCCTTCATCTTTGATGAAATCGTCCAACATTCACTTCCATACAGAAGGATAGATATACAGATATCACACAGCAATCCAGGTCACAAATTAGTAGGTCAAAATTAGTAGAAAAAAAAGCATAAACAAAAAAGAAATGTAAATGACTAAATAAAGCAAAGAAAGGTCGTTGAAAGAATAAAAAATATATATAGAAAAACGGATGAATATGAAAAAGAAACTGAAGACGAAGCTATTCAAAATGGTGGGAACGGTTTCTCTTTGACCGTTTTTCGCGTCTTGTCTAAAGTCCCTCGAGAATCTAACAGACCGCAGACCTATCTCCCATCTATCTTGATCCGTTCTCGGCCGATCAGTGCCAACCCTACAAACGCTTAATTGAAATACCGTCTTTATAGCAACAATTTGTGTTTGTTAAGAAAATGTTTTTTCACAGTCGACGAGCGAAAAAAGACGATCGAGGGACCAGTAATAGGGTTTGTGGTTGGGCAAGTGTTTGTGCGGGGCGCAAGGTGTAGTAAAAATGGTGATGATTAAGGTGAGTCGTTCAGCCAGAAGTGGGGGAGAATTTTGAGGTAAGAAAATGAAGACAAATTGGTAAATAAAAGGGTGTTAAATTAGAGTCTCGGGCAAATACAATAATAATAATAATAATAATAATAATAGTCAGAATCAAGAAAAAAGAATGCTTGTGATACATAAAAGGAAAAAAAGAATCAGTTAAAGAGATGCAACTATACAACAATGAAATCATTAGGGAATAAAACAGACAAAAACACTATAATATATCGGAATATTGAAAACTAACTTGGACAGCGAGAATATTTTGAGGCCCTTAGATGCTACGCCAGGATTTGTTGTTGAAGGCCACAATTTGAACAACATAAGGTATGCATATGATACAGTGCTGATTACAGACACGGAAAGAAAACTACAAGACCTCCTACAGAAGGTAGCTGAGGAGAGCGACAAAAAAGGACTACAAATAAACAGCAAGAAAACTGAATGCATGGTCATCAGCAAAAAGAGCAACCCAAAATTCCAAATACAGGTGGGGAATACTAGAATCAAGCAAGTACAAAAATTTAAATACCTCGGAAGTGTTCTAACAGGAGATGGAAAGTGCGACACAGATCCGAAGGCAAATTGGCTTGGCGATGACGCGTTCCAGAAGCTGAGTAAAGTACTAAGACACAGGAAAGTTTCACTAGAAACAAAGAGGAGAGTGCTAGATTGCTATGTGATGTTAGTTCTTCAATACGGCAGTGAATGCTGGACAATATCATCAAAGATGAGGAAAAAACTTGAAACAGCGGAAATGTGGTTCTACAGAAGGATGCTGCGAATATCATGGGCCGAGTATATGAGCAATGAGGAGGTGTTGGAAAGAATGGCAACGAAAAGAAAATTAATAGTGAGCATCAGGAAGAGACAACTGAAGTTCCTGGGACATGCAATGAGAAAAGAGGGCTTGGAGAACCTGATACTGACAGGCCAGATAGAAGGAAAAAGAGACAGAGAAAGGCAGCGGATAAGATATTTGAAGGGCCTGATCAGTTGAATGACGGAACGGGGATTGCGAGGTGCAACAGGAGAAAACATACTAAGAGCCACCAGGGGTAGGGAGACATGGAAAACCATGATCGCCTACGTCCTGAAAGGACAGGGCACAAAGAAGAAGAACATTATTTAAAAGAATTAAATGCAAGAAAGAAACAAGTAAATCATCATCATCATCATCATCATCATCATCATCATCATCATCATAAACAGTCCAATGTCTTGGTGCGGTCGAGAATTCTCTACTCAGTTGATTTTGATTGGTTGTTTTTCGTTTTTTTATGGCGAAGGACGCGTTCCAGAAGCTTAGTAAAGTATTAAGAGACAGGAAACTTTCACTAGAAACAAAGAAAAGAGAACTAGATTGCTATGTGATGTCAGTTATTCAATATGGCAGTGAATGCTGGAGAATATCATCAAGGATGTAGGAAAAACTTGAAACAACTGAAATGTTCTTCTACAGAAGGATGCTGCGAATATAATGGATCGAGCATGTGAGCAATGATGAGGTTTTGGAAAGAATGGAAACGAAAAAGAAATTAACATTGAGCATCAGGAAGAGACAACTGAAATTTCTGGGACATGCAATGAGGAAAGAGGGCTGGAAGAACCTGATACTAACAGGCCGGATAAAGGGGAAAAAGAGACAGAGAAAAGCAGCGGATAACATATATGAAGGGCTTGAGCAGGTGGATGATAGAACGGGGGCTGCGTGACATTACAGGAGCAAGCGTGTTAAGAGCCCCCAGGGATATGGAGATGTGGAAGGCCATGCTTGCGTACGTCCTGAAAGGACAAGGCACATAGAAGAAGAATATTGTTGTGGTAAGAGACAATCACCCTCCTTATTATCGTGAATGGACTGTTCTGTTCATGATAAGCAGTCCTGGGTAATTAGCCAGTAGGAGTAAGATGATAATACTGTTGCAATGGCTTGTCTACCTGAGTATTGAATACTATTATCACGTCTGAATCTGTCGAGTTAAGTGATGTCTCTTGCCAGACGCCACATCATAACATATATGCGTTAATTAATGCCGGTATTTAAATATTATAATAATTTTATCTATTTCTTTTATTTATTTATTCGATAATAATTGTTTCAGTGATACAAGTTTAACTAATTAACTCATAGCTAGGGAAGATGTGATTTCTCAACGGTATTTGCGTGCAAATGAATATAACGAACGCAAGTGTAACTAGCATCTCCGATTAATAATTCTGAGCCATTATCAACTACACCACTCGCATATCCAAGCTTACAGCACTTGATATTCCCAAGCGCTAACTCATCTAATTAGTGGCCAGGTTCGACGTTGCTTAACCTCGGTGATCGTACAAGAACCGGTGTTTCAACGTAATGAGACCGTAAGCCCATTATGCCATCTGTACATGCAAGCTTACAGCACCTGGTATTCCCAAGCGCTCACACATCTAATTAGTGGCCAGGTTCGACGTTGCTTAACCACGGTGATCGTACAAGAACCGGTGTTTCAACGTAATGTGGCCGTAAGCCCATTATGCCATCTGTACATGTAAACTTACAGCACCTGGTATTCCCAAGCGCTCACTCATCTAATTAGTGGCCAGGTTCGACGTTGCTTAACCTCGGTGATCGTACAAGAACCGGTGTTTCAACGTAATGTGACCGTAAGCCCATTATGCCATCTGTACGTGTAAGCTTACAGCACTTGATGTTCCCAAGCGCTCTCTCATCTAATTAGTGGCCAGATTCGACGTTGCTTAACCTCGGTGATGGTACAAGAACCGGTGTTTCAACGTAATGTGACCGTAAGCCCATTATGCCATCTGTACATGTAAGCTTACAGCACTTGATATTCCCAAGCGCTAACTCATCTAATTAGTGGCCAGGTTCGACGTTGCTTAACCTCGGTGATCGTACAAGAACCGGTGTTTCAACGTAATGTGACCGTAAGCCCATTATGCCATCTGTACATGCAAGCTTACAGCAACTGGTATTCCCAAGCGCTCACTCATCTAATTAGTGGCCAGGTTCGACGTTGCTTAACCTCGGTGATCGTACAAGAACCGGTGTTTCAACGTAATGTGACCGTAAGCCCATTATGCCATCTGTACATGTAAGCTTACAGCACCTGGTATTCCCAAGCGCTCACTCATCTAGGTAGTGGTCAGGTTCAACATTGCCTAACTTCGATATTCGTACGAGAACCTGTGTTTTAATGTGATGTGGCAGTAAACCTCATTATGTCATTTGTAAATATAAGGTTACAACACATGGCATTCCCAAGCACTCACTCATCTAGGTACTGGTTATGTTCGATGTCAATTAAACTTGGTGTTCGGATGAGAAACGGTGTTTCAATATGATGTGTCCGTAAGCTTCTGCGCAGTTGAGCACCTAACCAGCTACCTTCAAATGTCTTAGTTGCGTGCAAATGTCTGAGTCTCGGTAAATGACTTCCCAGTCAACTCAGTGACGTTCGCTGTTCATTTATTCAAGTCTCTTCTTTAACCGAAGGCGTTACCTCGTAGGCTGGCTATAACATTTCAACGATCGTCTCTAACATCTTACATCAAAAGTTTTATTTTTTTCTTCTTATCATGAAGATTATTCTACAGCACCGGCCCATGAGTGTTGACCTAAAATGTGAATTCAAAGTTACCAAGCACTAATGCACCTGGCTCTTTTAATTTTCGGATGTGACACCGAATACAAATATTACTTTGGTATATCGCATAGGATGTGTGATGTAGTGCAGTGGATATCGGCTCGGAACGAGAAATCGGAGAGCTGAGTTCAAATTCCAGCTGAATTCCTCGCATTCCCTTACGCGCAAAAACCCTTGGGAAAGGTGTTAATCGTCCCTTCCCTCGAGTTATAGGTTAAATAACAGGACAAATTGGGTTCTATAGCCTTGTTTGACAAATAGTCTACCACAGAAAGTAATAGCAATCTTCTGCCCAGTCGGACATATCTCTTTCGAGACATGATCGCCCAAGCGTGTATCCCGTATGACATTTACCTGATATCGCATAGCGCACAAAGTAAATATTGGGTCCACCACAAATCAACTCCTTTTAGATCGAAACTTCCCGATAATTATCATATTTGATTCCGACCTTTGATGTTTCCTAACGTGAATCACTCGTTGTATCCAAGAAGAATATTCAAAAAGTACAAAATTTAAAATAATTTTTAAAAATAAAATACTTATGCATGTTAAAAGCTAAATAAAAGTTTATCTTTTACTGAATGATTGACCCTGCACAAGGCCTGGATTCCACTCGAGGTAGGGGGTGATGTCAAGGGGTAGTTTATATGGATGGGAGGGGAGAATAATGATTACATCCTCTCGGCAGTTTGTTCTCTAGGGCAGTGGTTTGCGGAAAGAAGTGTTTGGGTGGAAAATACTTCTCACCGCTGGAGTACGAAGGAAGTTTGCGACTATGTAAGTGACATGACGGGTCCTAGCCTTGAAGATAAAACCTGATGGAACCAGGTGTTGCAGTCCGTCTGAGCAGTTTCCATGATAGTAGCGATAAAGCATTGACAGACCTGCTACATCCATTCTTTGGGATAGAGAGGTTGAAGTGTGAAAAATAATTCTTCTTCAACAAGACTGTGAGGATATTTTTGAACTCTATTTAAAGCAGGAAAGAGATGTCTGGGGACCTCTGGCCTATATATAGCAGCAGTACTCTATTTTCGGCTTGATCTGGCTCTTTTAAAGGTAGAGAATAGTCAGGTATATATATATAAGCAGATACGGTCTTGACCCAGAACAGCATTACCTCCTCAAGGAACTTGATATAGGCATCCATGTTCAGTCTGAGAGCCTGTGGGAAGATGAATGGAGTGATAACGTCGTTATCACTAGTGTTAATTCCAAACACCTTTGTAATCACCATTAGACTCATCGAACTCTTTCTGAAACCTCTAGATTTTCCTCAAATTGACACGCAAGCAATTAAAACTATATAAACTATATAAAGACGACAATTTAGCCATCACTGTATATATATATATATATATATATATATATGGTAATATTTTTATTATAAGTTTAAACTTATAATAAAATATTAACATGTATAATGCTCTACTTAATATTGAGCACTCTTAACAAAGTAAATCACGACAAACAGTGGACTGCTAACCCATTAGTTTGTACTACTTCTTATATATATATATATATATATATATATATATATATATATAAGAAAAATGTATGACAAGGTGTAAAATGTTTCTTGTCACGTGTTTCATCCTTTAAAATACATTTTCCACTTTCTCATACAATTTTCCCCAATATTGTTCTTGTTATATATATCAGTCAGTTGAGTGCCATACGAGATACATGCTTGGGCGATCATATCTCGAAATAGACATGACTGACTGGGTAGAAGATTATCCCGCAGCAGGTTTTCATTGCTTTCTGCGGTAGACTGGTTGCCAGCCATGGCTATAGAACCTAATCTGTCCTACTATTTAACCAATAACTGGAGGGAAGAGACGGATTAATACCTTTCCCAAGGGTATTTGTGCGTAAGTGAATGCAAGGAATTCAACTGGAATTCAAACTCGGCTCCCCGATTTGTCACTCCGAGTCGATATCCACTGCAACACTGCACATCCAAAAAAAAAAAATGTGTATATAGTTATCACAAAGAAAGTGCCTCGCAAAAGATTACAACATATTACAAATAAAGTTTTTTAAGGTATTTCTAATGCAGTTACATAAATTTAACTTTTACTGCTCGTAGAACATGTATTTAGGTCATCAGTCAAACATTCTTCTTCTATCTGCCCTGTCCCTTCAGAACGTAGGCGATCATGGCTTTTCACGCTACCCTATCTCTGGAGGCTCTGAGCACGCCTTCTCCTGTTACACCACGCAACACTTGTTCCGTCATCCACCTGATTAGGTCCTTCAAATATGTTATCCGTTGCTTTCCCCCTGTCTCCTTTTCCCTCCATCTGTCCTGTTAGTATCAGATTCTCCAATCCCTCTTTCCTCATTGCATGTCCCATGAACTTCAGCTGTCTCTTCCTGATGCTCAGTATTAATTTCCTTTTTGTTTCCATCATTTCCAAGACCCCATCATTGCTCACAGGCTCGATCCATGATATTCGCAGCCTCCTTCTGTAGAACCACATTTCAGTTGCTTCAAGTTTTTCCTTCATCTTTAATGGTATTGTCCAGCATTAACTGCCATAATGAGTGCGGGACAGCACGTAGCAATCCAGTACTCTCTTCCTTGTTTCTAGCGAGATTGTCCTGTTTCTTTATACTTTACTCAACTTCTGGAATGCTTCCTTCGCCATGCCACATTCGCCTTCGGATCTCTGTGTCGCACTTTCCGTCTTCTGTTATAACGCTTCTCAGGTATTTAAATTTTTGTACCTGCTTGATTCTATTATCCCCGACTTGTATTTAGCATTTTGGGCTGCCCTTTTTTCTGTAGGAGGTCTTGTAGTTTCCTTTCTGTGTTGGCTATCAGTACTTTCAGATGTTTTTAAACCTTTAAAAAAACTATCCGAGCGAGAAAAAACTGATATTTAGTAACTAAAAATTTTGCAATACATTTTTATTATTATTTGCAACGGCTATTTTATAAAAGCGTTCAAATTTTACTAGAATGTTTCAGATTAGGATGGGGTTGTTTTTTAGAATATTCCAGATTAATTTTATGATTAATTGTAGGAATGATTAAAAGTGTTGTGTCATTCTTTTACTGTCAACCGTCCTTTAAACCTTAACAAAATGGTTAAAAGCATAATAATTGATCAAGACTTCTATAAAACTATTGTTGAACTTTATACAAATGAACCTGGTTATAGGAAGATATCTACTAAGTTCAATGTGCCGTTGAGTTCAGTTATTACGATAGTTCGTCACTGGAAAACGTGTCATTACATTTGTCCCAAAAAAGCTCTGAACGTCCAAGGAACATAACGGAACGTACGACAATATTATTGTCGCGAAAAGTTGGTAACTAGCACCGAGTTACGCTTAAATAACTTCAGGGAGGACTTGAAGTAAATGGAGTAAAAGTGAGTATAGATACACTTTGTCATTCATTTCGTCGATATGACATATTGTCGGGGATTCCAAAGTAAAAAATAAACATTTCTTAAGCGAAAACATATTGCTGGAATGGATTTTGCAAGCGAACAATGTATCAAACCTGGAACGGTTTGGGAAAATATACGTTGGTCAGACAAAACCAAAATTGAACTTTTACGAAGAAACGCTGTGGAATCATCGGCGCAGTGTGTGTCTTCTACAAATACTTTCACGGCTTCTGCTCTGATGGGCTTAGCTCACTGGTGCCCCCTATATACGAATTTACTCGAACCACAAGATTAGCAACTATGTCCCACCCTTTTATTGTGAAACCAATAAAATGTAAACGCAAATTCTACTCACACAGCTTCTTTTCTCGCACACCCCGCCTGTGGAATTCTCTTCCATTTCCCTTCTTCCCCGACAGCTACAATCTCCAAGAATTTGAATGTAAAGTCACTAGTCATTTTCTATCTCACTAACCTGCATCCTCTCTCTCATGCTCCTTCTTCTCTCCACTCCACTCTCATCAGTATTCTGACTCTTCTCTTACCCACTTCCTGACACTCCTGTAACCTGTCACTCTTTCTCATAACTTTCCTCCAATGTAACCCCTGCACAATGTGCCAGCATAATGCCTTGCTTGTGGCGATACGATTATAATATATACATATATATGTGTATGTGTGTGTGTGTGTGTGTGTAAATATAAATATATATATGTATATATATGCAATTTGTTATATATATTATATTATTTATCTATATATATAAAAGGCAATCTGTGAGTCTTTGTGTGACTGTAAGCTATGCACGCCTAGATTTTTTAATCTACGCCATTCAAACTTTCTAGGCATACATATCTACAGGGAAGCTAGGTCGACACATATTTTTTGAGTTTAAGTTCAGCAATTTTCCCTTTCGCACTTTTTGGCCAATGGAGCCGATTGTTTACATTTGCCCCGTAAAACATCTAAGATCTAAAATGGTTGCTAGATTGGTAAATTTTCGTTTTAGGACCCGAAGTCTAATATCCCTTCAAATTTTTCCAAAATACTCTTATTTCCGTGCAAATGTATATGCTGAACTCAAATCACAATTAGATATTGAAGAAACCTACCTTTTTTATATGTTAACGACCAGAAAAATATCGGATTTCTCCTCGCCTTTTTTGTCAGCCATTCTCGTTTTGGCAAGAGTTATTAGCTGCTAAACGATTTTAGGCGTAGGAAAAAAAATGGGATTATTTACTTCCTTTACAGAAAAGTCTTAGCAGAAAAGTTTTTTTCAGTACTTAATTTCAGAAGAAAGTTACGTGTATTTGCGTGTATATAAAGTTATTTGCGTGTATTTGCGTAGCAATTTCTGCAAAGACTTTTCTATAAAAGAAGTAAATAGGCCCAAAATTTCTTCCTACGCCTAAAATTGTTCAGCAGCAAATGACTCTCACTCAGTCGGTAATGGCTGACAAAAAGAGCGAGAAGTCCGATTTTTTCAGGCCGTTAACATGAAAATACGTAGGTTTCTTCAATATCAAATAGTCGATTTGAGTTCAGCATATACATTTGTACGGAAATAAGAGTATTTTGGAAAAAAATTGAGGGGATATTAGCCTTCGGGTCCTAAAACGAAAATTTACCGCTAGATTACGTCACAGAAACCAAATCACACGAATCAAACGCGACTAAAAATAACAAAAACACAAATGAGCCTTTATATTTAATTTTTATTCCGACGTTTTAAAAATTCATTTGGTCAACAAAAAAATGTGGATATTTTTCCCCGTAATTTTGAAACAAAAGAAATATTTTTTACAAAGTGTTTTTTCAAACAAAAACAAAATATGTAAAAAAAAAAAAGGAACAATGGTTAGTTTAATTATTTAATCCTTTCTTTTTGTCAGATTTAATATTTCATACTTCAGAAAATAAAATTTTAAAAAATACAGCTTTTCATGCAGGAAATCAACTGTCTGCAATTTGTATGTCATAAATGTAACTTTTTCTTCTAAAATTAAACGTCTATATTTTTAAATATTCTTCGAAAACTTCTGAAATTCATTTAGTCAACAAATAATGTAAATATTTTACCCCGTAATTTTGAAACAATTTAAATATATAAGTCGTTTTTTATTAAGATTTAATATTTCATACTTCAGAAAATAAATATTAAAAAACAAACCTTTTTTTTTTCGCTAAATATTTCATGCAGGAAATCAACTGTCTGTAATTCGTGTGGCATTAATGTAACTTTTTCCTCTAAAATTAAATGTCGACATTTTTAAATATTCTTCGAAAATTTCTGAAATTCATTTAGTCAACAAAAAATGTAAATATTTTACCCCATAATTTTGAAACAGAAACAAACTTAATGTTAACTACAATGTTACACAAAACATCAACTCAAGTTTACGCAAAGCAAAAGAAAATAGATTTTTTAATGGAATTTTTTAACAATTTTTAAACAAGAATTTATATATAATTACTTTTTCATATAATTGAGTTTTAAAGTGAGGCGGCGAATACAAGCGCTCGGAAATGGCAACACGCTGCATTAATCATCGAATTAAAAATGATCTGAGTTGCACAAGCAACAGTCAGTTAAGTGCCATACGTGATACACGCTTGGGCGATCATGTCTCGAAAGAGACATGACTGACTGGGCAGAAGATTATCCCGCAGTAGGTTGCCATTGCTTTCTGCGGTAGACTGGCTGCCGACCAAGGCTATAAAACCCAATCTCTCCTGCTATTTAACCCATAACTGGAAGGAAGAAACGGATTAATACTTTTCCCAAGGATATTTGCGCGTAAGTGATTACAATGGATTCAACTGGAATTCGAACTCGGCTCCCCGGTTTCTCGTTCCGAGCCGATATCCACTGTACCACAACGCACATCCATGCACAAGCAACACCAGGCTATAATGCTCGTATATTATATATGATGGGTACTTATTTGAAAACGCTCAATATCACTGATAGAGCTGACATATTCATATAAAGAGGTGTGGGTTTTTGACCCTAGGTTTCACGCTTTTGCGATCGTCAGAGTTTGTCTGACGATCGCAAGAAGTGAAACCTAGGAATCACAAACTCACACCTATATATATATATATATATATATATATATATATATATATATATATATTTAATCGTGTCACCCCAAGCAAGGCATTCCACTGCCACTATAGCGCAGGGGGTTACATAGAGGGATTAGGTATGGGAAATGTCAGAAGGAGGGTGATAGACGACTTAGGATGTACATAGGAAGAGAGTTGGAGAGAGTGGGTGTGAGTTAGTGTGTTAGGAGGTGTCTATTGACCTTACATTTAAACTCCTGGAGGTTGTAGCCGTCGGGGAAGCAAGCATACTCTAGGGAATTCCACAGGCGGGAAGTGCGAGGAAAGTAGAAATTACGGTTACATTTCATCGGTTTCACTGTAAAAGGGTGAGACCTAGTTGCCAATCTAGTATCTCAGGCAAATTCACATCTAGGGGGCACCAGTGCTTTAAGTTCGTCAGAGTAGAAGCCATGAAAGTATTTATAGAAGAGGCACAGGGAAGCCACGTCACACCGGTGAGAGAGATACTGCAGGCGGTCAGCCAAGTCGGTATCAATCACATTACAGATTCTTCGCTGTATTTTGTCAAGAACCCCGAGAAGAATAGAAGGGGCACCCGACCAGATGTGGCAACAGTACTCAATACACAGGCGGATGGTGGATTTATATAATTGCTGGATCGATTCAGGCGGAAAGAATTTCCGAGCCCTGCACAGAGAGCCGACTTTCATAGCTGCGGATTTAGCAATGGATTCGACGTAGTCATTCCACTTGAGGTCCGCTGAGAGTATCAGGCCAAACAGGCGTAGTGATTTACTCTCTGGAAGGCAAGCCTGTTCCATGCTAATGGGAGGGACGTGCGGTTGTCTGTGATGGTTAATTGACAGCAGCTTCGTTTTGGAAGAATTGAATTTTACGAGCCATTTCTTACCCCAATCCACCACGGATTGGAGGTCCTTCTCAAGCTCGGCAGCGAGGTTGGCCTTGTCACCAACACCAGATTTTTGATCGAGGCGAGAGTAAATTGTGTTATCATATATATATATATATATATATATATATATATATATATAAAACGCTAAACAGAATCATCTAAACCTGTTAATATCTCTTTCTAGAACATCCGCTGTACCTGTACCAACCTTTTCAGCATTGAATCCTTCCTCCAAGTAAACTCACCTGACATCTTAGCTCTCTGTGAAACGAACCTCGACCCTTCTATTTCTTCCTTTGAGTTCTATGTCCCTGGTTATCTTCCCTTCTTTAGGAAAGACTCCAGTGTCCATACGGATGGTATTGGTGTTTATGTCAGCGAACATCTCCCTTTTGTTCGGGTGATTTCTCTTGAATCTCCAGATCATTCCTACATGTGTCTCCGTCTTTCTGTACTAAGCTCGGTTAGCTATCTTTTCTTTTTTTTTTTACCACTCCCCTCCATTTCCTGACTGTTCAGTACTCGACAGCGTCTCGAACAATATAGAAAGGGCCATTTCCTCTCATCCGTTCGCCCATATATTTGTGTTTGGAGACTTTAATGTCCACCGCGCCAAGTGGCTGGAAAACTCTGTCACAGATCTTAATGTTTGTCTTCCGATCATGCTAATGTTGGGAGTGTCATTGGGGGTTTAAAGCGGATTAATATGATAGAATATATCTGATAGGAAAATTGTAGTGATCAATCGATTTCGAATTGTTCTAAAACCACGAACCCGACTTTTTCTCCATGGCATACATTTCCCGAGTTGTCTAAAAAAAGGATCACATTAAAATCTCTGCCATCTTCATTGTAAATATTGGCCCCTTAATGCTTTGAAAATAGCCATGTATACAAGATCATATATACACGTCTATATCTAATATCTATATACAGTAATTTACTAAACGTAGCTTAGATGTGGCACAAGATCGGGAATATGGAGTTAAGATTGAACTCATGACTCAGTTGTAATTGATCTTGCAAGACAAGCTTGTTAACCGTTACACCACGTCGAAGTGTGAAACGCATCGGTCTATATATAAAATAGTAGTACTTGATAGAGACGTTCGGCAACTTCGACTTATTCGGAAAAGACATCAGAGTAATCAAGAACCTGTATTGGCAGCAAACTATCTGCCTACGGACAGAAAACGATTTCAGGAGATATACAAAATTAGAAAGCGGTGTAAGACAAGGATGTGTCTTCTCACCAGATCTATTCAACTTATACAGCGAGACATTACTGAGATCGCTAGAAGTCCTGCCAGGATTCGTCATTATTGGCCCTAATCTGAACAATATAAAATACGCAGATGATACAGTGCTGATAGCAGACACGGAAAGAAAATTGTAAGACCTCCAACAGAAAATAGTTAAAAAAAAGGTGGGGGGAAGAAAGGACTACATATAAACTACAAAAAACTGAATGCATGGTAATCAGTGAAAAGAGGAACCCAAAATGCTAACTACAAGTCTGGGATACTAAAATCGAGCAGGTACAGAAATTTAAATACCTGCGTCCTAACAGAGGACGGGAAGTGCGACACTGAGATCCGAAGATGTATTGGCATAGCCAAGGATATATTCCAAAATTCTGAGTAGAGTAGTGAGATACAGGAAAGTTTCACTGGAAACAAAGAATATAGTAGTGGATTGTTATGTGATGTTCATTCTTTTAGATGGCAGCAAATGCTAGAGACAATCTCATTAGAGATGAAGGAAAAACTTGAAGCAATAAAAATGTGGTTCTACAGAAGGATGCCAAGGAGAAAATGGACAGAACATGACAAAGTTTTGAAGAAGATGGACACGAGAATGAAACTGATACTTAACATCAGGAAAAGACAGCTGAAGTCTTTGGAACATGCAGTGAGGAAGGAGGGCTTGGAGAATCTAATGCTCACAGAATGGATAGATGGTAGGAGAGGCAGGGAAAAGCAATTTGTGACGTACTTGATGGACTTGAGCAGATGGATGCGGAGGGGGTGTGGAGTGGGATAACAGGAGAAGAAGTATTAAGAGGTACAAGGGATAGGAAGATGTAGAAGGCCATGATCGCCTACGCCCTGAAGGGACACGGCACATAAAAGAAGAAGTATTTATTCATTATATATGGTGTATACGTGAATAAAAATAGTGTGTGTGTGTGTGTGTGTGTGTGTGTGTGTGTGTGTGTGTGTGTGTGTGTGTGTGTGTACGCACGCCTGTGCTACGAATACAACAATAAAACGGACTCGGCTTTGGCATATCTTCATGGAGATTAACATTACATACAGTTTTTCTTTTTAAGATAAACATAGCGTCAACGAGAATAACAGTTCGAACATATCTTTGCGTAAAAATAATAGCTTTCCCCATAAACAGCGCCTCGTGTTGTGACATAAACAACAACAATGGGGATAACAGTCTTCAGAAATATACATGGATATGTATTTACTTGTCAACGACAGGTTTTCTTTGCTGAAAACTTATGGATTTCCAGGGTGGACTTGCCACGAAAATCGGTTATTTTGACTGGAAACAAGAGAGCTTGTGCAAATAATTTGGGTATTGTGAATAAAATTTTATTTTATTTTTATTTTTGTTTTTCTTACTGTTTTAATTATTTTCTTTCGCGTAGTGATTTCTTATTTGTCTTTCTGTGCTTTGCCCCGCTTTAGAAAACACTATAAGTGTGAAATGTTTTGTGACTTGAGGCCAGCATCCAGCGTTATTGAGAATTTTCTCTTTTGTTTGCAAATTTCTATTTGTTATTTAGTAAGTTTGTATCGTGTTTATGCTTATTGTAAAAAGATGCGCATGAAATTGAAAATGAAAGAATGAAAATGAAAGAATGAAAATGAAAGAATGAAATTGAAAATGAAAGAATGAAACAAACAAACAAAAAAGAGGAAAGAGTCTAGAAAAGAGACAAAGGGAAGTTAAATATGAGATGAAAAAGGAAAATAAAATCCAGCAAAATGAAAGAAGCGATATAACAAAAAGGTAAAAAGGAACTTTAAAAGAAGGAAACGAACAGAAAAACGATGTAGTAAAGAAGGAGAGACAAAATGAAAGAAAACCTAATAGGAAATATAAAAGAAAAAAAATCACCGAAGAAACGAACAAAATTTTTAAAAACATTAAGAAAATGAAAAAGGTCTAGAAAAGAGACAAACAGAAGGAAAATATGAGGAAAAAATAAAACGAAAAAATGAACAAAAACAAAAAACAGATGAGAGTGATTAAAAGAAAGAAAGTAAAAAGAAAGAAAGAAAGAGAGAAAGAAAAGCGTCGAGGCAAAAATGAAAGAATTGAATCAATGAAATAGAAAGAAATCTAAAGAAGGAAAATTTCAAGACGCAAAAAGAATTAGAATAATTTTGCAAATAAAGAGTAAAAAAAATTTAAAAAAGAACAGAAACAAACAAACAAACAAACAAACTATTCCGGAAGTAATAGAATAAAAAAATAACCGTCATGCAAATTACAGAAAGAAAAAAAAAAGAAATATAGTTTTCTGAACAGTATGGAATTATTAACCATCACGCAACGGACAGAATGAAATAAACAGACAAATAAAGATAGAAAATTATCCGCAAGTTATGAAAGAAGAAAGTAATGATCAGGCAAATAAAGAAAGAAAGAAACAAATTTTTCTGGGGTTATTGAAAAAGGAAAGTAAGCATAAAGCAAAAGAAAGAAAGAAAGAAACAAAGAAAGAAACAAAGAAACAAAGAAACAAAGAAAGAAAGAAAAAATGAAAGAATGAGATTTTTGCAAACATTATGGAAGACCTAAACATCACGAGAATGACAGAAAGAAAGAAAGAAAAAAAAAGAAAAAAGAAAGAAAGAGACTTTTACAAATACTATGGAAGAACGAACCATCACGAAAAGGAAAGAAAGAAAGAAAGAAAGAAAGAAAGAAAGAAAGAAAGAAAGGGATTTTTGCAAACATTATGGATAACTAACCATCACGCAAAAGACAGAAAGAAAAAAGAAAGAAAAAAAGAAAGAAAGAGACTTTCGCAAACATTATGGAAGAACTAACCATCACGCAAAAGAAAGAAAGAAAGAAAGAAAGAAAGAAAGAAAGAAAGACATTTTGGCAAACATTATGGAAGAACGAACCATCACGCAAAGAACAGAAAGAAAGTAAGAAAAATTAAAGAAAGAAAGAAAGAAAGAAAGAAAGGGATTTTTGCAAACATTATGGAAGAACTAACAATCACGCAAAGGACAGAAAGAAAGAAAGAAAGAAAGAAAGGAAGAAAGAAAGAAACAGCAAGAAAGAAAGAAAGATAAATACGGAAGCAAAGCCGCGCAATGAAATACAAAGTGCAAAATCTCTAAAAGTCAATGTCATAAATGCATTAACAAAGGAATAGAAATAAAATTACTTGATGCCCTTTTTTTTTCAACAATAGCACTAATTGTAAAAACTTTTTGTTTTCTTTCGGTTTCCAGTTACTCTTTTCTTCCCATTGAAGGGTGATTGTTTGCTAATTATTTGCCCCTCTCATTTTTACAGAATGTCGAAAATGCAAGCAATTGTCAGTGCAGACTTGTGATTCTATACGCGTTCACGTCTTTGTTTCCCGCTTCATGGGAGCCTATCAATATTTGATGACAAACCCTGCATTTCAAAACATCCTGCTTTCAAACAAATCTATTTGAATATTTAACATCGCATCATAATCATGCATCAAAGTTTTAGACATACATACACACTCATATATATATATATATATATATATATATATAAGCATACATACATACATACATACACTACTGGCCATAATTATTAGGCCACCCCAGTATTTTAAAAAATGATGTATTTCATATTATTTTGTAGTAATTATTGCCAAGAGAATAATTGTAAATGAAAATAGAATGGTTCTTATGTTAATATTGCTCAATAACACGTGCATCAAATGAATTTATAAATATTTAATATTGCAGTTTCATCAATGAAAGAATAAAGAAAATTTTGGACGAGTTCATCTTTGCTTCCTTGTCTTGTAAAATTTTGAAAAGTAATAATAACAAAAGAAGCATTCTATTTTTATTTGGGAATAAATAATAAAAACAGGATGAGATACGTCATTTGTTTAAAAAAAAACGGGGTCGGCCTAATAATTATCCCCGGTTTTGTGTGTGTGTGTGTGTGTGTGTGTGTGTGTGTGTGTGTGTGTGTGTGTGTGTATATATACACACACTACCGGCCATATACATATACACACACTACCGGCCATAATTATTAAGCCGACCCGGTTTTATATATATATATAGTGTTTAATTGTGATAATGTTTAGTGCCAAGGTTGTTGTTTTTTTCAGTTATTTATACATGAAATGCATTTTGGCAAAAGGGGTTTTTTTTATTGTAAAGTGCTCCATATCGCGTTGGTAATAAAGCGTTGATAAGCATGAAAAGTTTGTCCCTTTAACTGAGAAGGTTCATACCGACTTCGAAGTTTAATGAAGACACCGTTATGGTGTTCTCATTCACCAGGACCCAACCCAAAATTTTAAAAAAATACATAAAGTTTTTAAACAAACACCTTCTCACGCCTACTCTGAATAATAAACAACAAAAGAAAAAAAATCAACCAAAATAAGAAAATCAACCAATCTCAAACAAGCGCACTTCGTCAAAAATCACACCATGCTCACAATTAAGAAAAAACCGAGACCTAACGGCAAACCAGCCCTGACGAGTGTGAACATCATAACGATGTCCTCACGAAACTTCGAGGTCGGCATGAATCTGCGCATGGCGAGGATAATTCAACAAGATCTACTTAATATAAAATATTAAGTGTTATATCTGTATAGAGAGCTCAAAGGAATATGATATTTATAAAGAAAAACACAACACATCATTTAGAGTGGTTATAAATTATAATTCATTTATAGGAACCAAATTAGCTCATTTCTTTAGAAAATGTTCGTTTCATTCGGAAAATATTTGTACTGAAGAGAAAGAATATAGTGTGGTCTGAAGAAATGAGCTAATTTAGTTCATAGAAATGAATTATAATTTATAACCACTCTAAATTATGTGTTGAGTTTTGCTTTATATATATACTAGCAGTATAGCCCGGCGATGCTCGGGTGTAATGAAAGCTTTAAAACTAATCCATGGTCCTGGAGCTCAGACGCTTTGGACGTTGGCACGAACGATTAAAGTGCAATAATTGTTACCAGTCAAAGCGAAACCACAGACTGAAAGAAAAATGAATGGATGTAAGTGAAATTTTGATTTCCTGGTATCGATATCAAATAAGTTTTTTTCGTCGTAAACTGAATTTTGAAAACTAAATAAGTCCTCTGAGTAAATGGTATCATGGCCGAGACTACGAAATACAATTATACCTACTTAGAGCTAAACCCGAAGCAAAAACTAAAATAAAAGTGCTGAAAAAAATACATACATACAGACAGATAAACAGACACACACACAAACATTTTGCCTTATACATATATATGTTATCGATTTTCTGCGCTATTGTAAGAACTGCAACATTGAAACTTCTGAATATCGTTTCTTATGTCTTTTTTTATGAGTGTATCAAATTTGATTAAAATCGGACCACTCCTTCCATAACCCGATTTTTTCGGTTATTGATTTTTTATATTTATCGGGGGTACCTCGACACAAAGCCTAGCTAAGAACACTCGCAGACGCTTATCGTACAACTGTGCAAATTTTCAAGAAAATCGGTTCAGCCGTTTCGGAGTCTATAGGTAACGGATACACATATACACAGACACACACAGACAAAGTTCCATTGATAAATAAGTTTATATATATATATATATATATATATATATAAATTTTTTACATTATTGACGTCAGATAAATTTTACTTTTGTTTTTTCTCATATATATATATATATATATATATATGAGAAAAAACAAAAGTAAAATTTATCTGACGTCAATAATGTAAAAAAATTCAGTAATATGTACTCTGTTTTGTTTAATATATGCCCTGAAAATTGCATTCAAGCATGAAACAGTCTGTTACCGATCAGTGCTAATCACTGTGTCTACTTGTAAATTTACATACGCTTGAAGACTGATATTGAGCACTTTTACCCATAAAGTTATCAAGAATTTAGCATACCTTAAAACTATATTATTACCCTATATATATACATGTATATATATATAGTCATCTGCAGACAGATCTGTTTCGCTGTATCACATCTCATCAGTACGATTAGACATCCGATTGCTTTTTACCCAAGATTGAAAATCCGACGGAACAGGCATCAGTCGGCGATTCTACCTCTGAGCTATGGGCGCTCGGTACAAGGAGGCAGACTTTTTAGCGTGTACATTATCATTATACACACGTCCAATAGCTGAGAGTGTTTTAATTCATCAAAGTCTACCATTCTTCCATATATATATATATATCCGAGTTGAACTCCTTGCATTCACTTACGCGCAAATACCCTTGGGAAAGGTATTAATCCGTCTCTTCCCTCCAGTTATAGGTTAAATAACAGGAGACACTGAGTTCTATAGCTGTTGCTGGAAACAAATCTACCGCAGAAAGTAATAGCAACCTAATGCGTTGTGGTGTATTGGATATCGGCTCGGAACGAGAAATCGAGGAGCCGAGTTCGAATTCCAGCTGAATTCACTGCATTCACTTACGCAAATACCCTTGGGAAAGGTATTAATCCGTCTATTCCTTCCAGTCATGGGTTAAATAACAGGACAGGCTACTACAAAGGCTAACTAACTAAACTTTAAAATGCATTTTTAAAATTAAAAATCTTTCTTGAAGCTATTTAAATTGATTGGAATTAGTTTTCATTCTCATCATGTTAAAACCATTAATATTGCCAGATCAGTCTATATAACGTAATTCTTATTAGTAAAACATATTCAAAAAAATAGAATGTGCTATTCTAAAACTTTATATTTAAAGTTGAAATGAGGAAATTTGAATCAAGTATTACTTATTCTTATTCTTGAATACTTGAATCAAGTATTACTTATTCTTATTCTTGAATACTTGAATCAAGTATTACTTATTCTTATTCTTGAATACTTGAATCATGTATTACTTATTCTTATTCTTGAATACTTGAATCATGTATTACTTATTCTTATTCTTGAATACTTGAATCAAGTATTACTTATTCTTATTCTTGAATACTTGAATCAAGTATTACTTATTCTTATTCTTGAATACTTGAATCAAGTATTACTTATTCTTATTCTTGAATACTTGAATCATGTATTACTTATTCTTATTCTTGAATACTTGAATCATGTATTACTTATTCTTATTCTTGAATACTTGAATCAAGTATTACTTATTCTTATTCTTGAATACTTGAATCAAGTATTACATATTCTTATTCTTGAATACTTGAATCATGTATTACTTATTCTTATTCTTGAATACTTGAATCAAGTATTACTTATTCTTATTCTTGAATACTTGAATCATGTATTACTTATTCTTATTCTTGAATACTTGAATCATGTATTACTTATTCTTATTCTTGAATACTTGAATCAAGTATTACTTATTCTTATTCTTGAATACTTGAATCATGTATTACTTATTCTTATTCTTGAATACTTGAATCAAGTATTACTTATTCTTATTCTTGAATACTTGAATCATGTATTACTTATTCTTATTCTTGAATACTTGAATCAAGTATTACTTATTCTTATTCTTAGTTTACTATAACATTGAAAACTATTTCTAACACCGAGGCGTATTTTTTTATGTTGACAATTTTCTACATCGCCTTATATCAGGGATTTTTTCTAAGGAAGTCATAACTGCAACAATTACTTGGCGAATATAATAATAATAATAGGAATTAATAAGACAGGAATATTAGCAGGAATTAATAAGAACAATTAATAATAATGACAAGAATTAATAATAAAAGTTATTCATAATAACAAAAATTTATAAAACAGAAGATAACAATTGACATCGCATTTCAATATAAATATTGAAATGCAAGAAGGTATATTATATTTATGGGTAAATGTGCTCAATATCTGGGCTAGAGCGTCTGTAAATATAAGATTGAATTTCAACACCGAGTCACAGTGTATTTTACTTTTGAATGCAAATATGGGTGCATTATGGGTAGAACGATCAGGTGTCACTGAGGTTATCTAAACGGTTATTGAATAGGCGGAACAGTGACGTACGAAGGTTTCACGTGCATTTGTCTTGTCAAGTAGCATTTGTGCGCACAATTTATAGATATATAGATACATACAGCCTTGTGCAAATTAACTGAAACAAAGCGAATAATGTCTTCCTAGAATCGTTCGCACTTTCCCTGGTCACATATATGTCGTCTCTTGGTGTTGTTTTTCTCTTCCGATCGCATTTTCCTTTACATTTTGAACGGATTGATTCAGTTTGTTTCTTCGCCTTGACTGATATTGAAAGTCTGACACCAACAATATCCGTTATCTCTCTGTAAGGTTTGCCAGTGTGTTCGTGCAGCGTTAAAATTTTTGTACGTTTCCTTGGAGTAACGTCTATTGCAGCCAATGGCCCTAGAACAACTAATCGCCAGTCGAGGCAATAGAGTCTGGGCATGATAAAAACTTTATGCAATCACAAATGACGCAACATTTTTAATGCCCAAACAAATTCCATCATACTATTTCCGAAAATAGATTCACATTACTGCACACCACTGCAAATGACCTAATCTGGGGAAAAATAGAAATAGTGGATCTAAAATTGATCATAGGATGTAGTGATAGATAGATAGATAGATAGATAGATAGATAGTTTTTTTGTTTGTTTTTTTTTTTTAGTTTTTAGTATGGCTTAACGGCATATCAACACCATGTGGGACATTTAATGCCGAAATTCAATTTTCTTGGGAACTTTGGGAAATTTGTTTTCTTACTATTATAATCTATTGCTAGAAGTTTTTACTATAGATAGAAGATTTACTATAGATAGATAGTTTTAGTTTTTAGTTTTTTAGTTTTTAGTATGACTTAATGGCATATCAACTCCATATGGGTCATTCAATGCCGAAACTTAATTTTCTTGGGACCTTTGGTAAATTTGTTTTTGTACTAATATAATCTATTGCTAGAAGGTTTTACTATAAAAACGTATTTTTATACTTTCATAATGTTTTGACTCCTGTTTGGAGGTTCACTACAGTTGGGCCCATAACATGTGCTAACACTCCGGTTTAGGGTACAACTGCACTTAAAAAGTGGTTCCACACTCTTCAGAATTTCCCTATCAGAAACCTTGCTGCCGGATTTAGTTTATCGTCATGCTCAAAACAGGATAGATAGATAGATAGATAGATAGATAGATAGATAGATAGATAACGGTAAATTAAGAAATATTTTTCTATATTATGTTTCATTAATGATTAATGATTCTTTGAAAATGTAGATCAATACCATAAAAAAAACATTTTACATTAATTCAAACACGAATCGGACTTTCCTGACAAGAAATGGCTTGCGTACTTTCTGATTAAATCAGACAATCGGAGCCTAAACTAGAGCCGCAAACAAAGACAACTTAGGTTCAAGTAACGACCTCACTACTAATGCCGCCATCGCGGCAAACACAAAGAGAATCTTAGAATATTTGTTTGATGCCATATGTGAGAAATCCCTTACGGGTTCAGAATTGTTTTGATCGCAAAAGGGTGGGTACAGCAAAGACATTGACAGAAAAGCGAATGATACAGTCCAGCAATAGCTGGCAAGTAAGAAAAGCGGGAAAACTGATGTAGCCCTGAAGAAATAAGGAATGGGTAACAAACAAAAACGGTTAAAAACAACATGGCGCAGACTATTAGTGTGTTTAGTGAGAAAATAGCCAGCAACAGTTAATGTTAGCATTGCCCGTTTGGAACACCGACGTTAAAATACACAGAAGAGCGATATATATATATATATATATATATATATATATATATATATATATATATATATATATATGTTTCACTGTGTGTGTTTGTGTGTGTGTGAACTTGTGTGTGTGAGAGAAAGTGTGCGTGTAAGCAAGAAAACATTTTACGTTGTTAAAATAATCTATACATAAAACACTTTAATGGTTTTAAAATAAGCAAGGTAAAAGAGTGGAAGAACAAAAAAAAAACGAAAGAGAAGAAGCAATATGGGCATAGAATAAAAACGGTGAAAAGAGGGAAGGATAGAAGGAAGGAATGCAAAAACAGGGAAAGAAATAATGAATGAGACACAAGAAAGAAAAAAAGAAAAAAATTGAACCGAAATGAAAAACAAGGAACAAAAAAAAAAAAAGAAGACCAGCGAAATATATAATGACAAAAATGATGAAGAAGAAACCAACAGAGAAATTAAATAAAAGATGGAATAAAGAATAAAAACAAAAAGCAATTATCATGAAGAAAAACAACGAAGGAAAAACAAAGCAGGAAGGAAGAAAGAAATGGAAATTCGAATATAAATAAGAAAATAAAGTTATCAAAAAATGAACGAAAGAAAAAAAAAGAAATGAGAGTGAATAAGAAAAAAAGAAAGAAAAAATAATGTAGAAGAAGGGAATCAATGAATTAATGTAAAAAAAATGAAAACTACAGAAAAAAACGGAAGCAAAGTGTGAAGAAATTAAGTAATGTAAAAGGGAATCAAAAGAAAAAAGAAAGAAGGCAAGAATGAAAAATGAGTATCAAGGTATGTAGAAATAAAAATGGTAGAAGAGAATAAAAGAAACAAGAATGAAAGAATGAAGTGAAGAAAAATAGAAAAATGTAGAAGGAATCAATGACTGAATGAAGCAAGAATGAATATGTAGAAAAAAAAGGGAATCAGTGTAAGAAGAAAGAAAAAAGAAAGAAAAAGGATGTAATAGGGAATCAAAGAAAAAAATGAAAAATGTAGAAAAAGAAGGGAATCAATATATGAAGAAAGAAAGAAAGAAAGAAAGAAAGAAAGAAAGAAAGCAAAATGTTGATGAAATCAATGAATGAATGAAGAACGAAGCAAAGAAAGAAAAATGTAAAGGAGAGAAACCAAGGCTTGAAAGAAGAATGAAAGAATGCAAAAAATAATCACTGAAGAAAGAAAGAAAGAAAGAAAGAAAGAAAGAAAATGTTGATGAAATCAATGAATGAATGAAGAACGAAGCAAAGAAAGAAAAATGTAAAGGAGAGAAACCAAGGCTTGAAAGAAGAATGAAAGAATGCAAAAAATAATCACTGAAGAAAGAAAGAAAGAAAGAAAGAAAATGTTGATGGAATCAACGAATGAATGAAGAAAAAACAAAAATAGAAAAATGTAAATGAAGGAAATCAAAGCATGAAAGAAGAATGAAAATGAAAAAAAAACAACTGAATGAAGAAAGAAAGAAAGAAAGTCTATAAAAACAAAGTATAAAAAAAACGAAGTAAAGAAAGTAAAAGAAATGGATGTTTATGAAGAAGAAAAAGAAAAGCATTAAGAAATAGTAGAAAAGAAAAATATATGAGACATCGGGAGGTTAAAATACTTAGAGAAAAATTTTTAAAAGCAATTTAGTCGTTGAAAGTCAGTCAAGTGCCATACATGATACAAGCCATACATGATTCGGCGATCATGTCTTGAAAAAGACATACATGACTGGGCAGTAGATTTTCTCGCAGTTGGTTGTCATTACTATCTGTTGTAGACTGTTTGCCAACCAAACCTATAGATCCCAATGTGCCCTGCTATTTAACCCATAGCTCGAATGAAAAGAGACGGATTAATACCTTTTCTAAGGGTATTTGTGCGTAAGTGAATGCAATGAATTCGAACTTGGCTCTCCGATCTCTCGTTCAGAGACGATATTCACTGCACCACAATGCACATCCTCTCTGTGGAAGATCTAGTAATTGAAAAGCAATTGAAGCTGCTTCCCACCGGGCACTTGAAATTGTCTTTGGAGTTCAAATGACGATGTAATGATTTCGAATGCTGATTTTTACGGAAGGTTTGGAAGATTGACGCTTCAAAATTTCTCTAGCTATCACCTCCCATCCAGGATGTACAATGGCCTGGCGATTAATGGCAACGAGAAGTAAATCGGTGAACAGAGTTCAATCTCCGGCCGAAACAATTTATGTTTATTTTGCATAAATGTCGTTGAAAAAGGCAGGAATCCAGTTTCCCCTCCACTCGTGAGCAATTAGTAAAGTCGAAGTTTTTAACTCAGTAAGGCCGGCCATTTTGGACACCGGGTTAGAGACCCTAAAAATTCACTTGTTACTAAAACTGTAGCGTTATTATTTGGTATGCCTTTGGCCTTCCCCGTCTTCCAAAAGTAGTTTGCAGGAATAAACAATAAGGAACATTCCTATCATTTGTCCTCTTTTGTATTACGTTATTGGGTTCTATATATAGGTCGCTGAGGGATTAAGAAAAAATGTGGAAAGGGAAAAACAGCCATCCCCAGTTCTTTTGTTTGGTGCTAATGGCTAATGACCTTTTGTTTGGTACTAATGACCTTTAAAGTTTTAGTATATTCATTTATTATTTTATTCATTCATATATTTTATTCATTCATTCATTCATTCTTTTTTTTTTTTTGTATATTTTTATGTTACATACTTTTCTTTGGTTCTAAATTTTGATATTTGAAATAAATTTTATTTGATTTAGGTAATGTGATTTTATTCAGGCATTTTGATCATGATGCGGTAATAGGTAACCTAGAAGAGATTTTGAATAATTCCGGCCAATGCATATTTTGCGATAGCACGTGGTCTAAGTATGGGGGACAGAGAGACGAATTATACTGCTGTTAAATATTTTACAATACAAAAATCAATTTTAAATTAAATATTAATATAAACTTAATACAAAAATATAGCAGTGAATGCTGGACAATATCATCAAAGTTGAAAGAAAAACTTGAAGCAACTGAAATGTGGTTCTACAGAAGGATGCTGCGAATATCATGGATCGAGCATGTGAGCAATGATGAGGTCTTAGAAATGATGGAAGCAAAAAGAAAATTAATACTGAGTATCAGGAAGAGACAGCTGAAGTTCCTGGGACACACAATGAGGAAGGAGTGCTTGGAGAATCTGATACTAACAGGCCAGATAGAGGGAAAAAGAGATAAGGGAAAGCAACAGATAACATATTTAAAGGACCTAATCAGGTGGATGACGGAACAAGGGTTGCATGGTGTAACAGGAGAAGACGTGCTCAGAGCCACCTGGGATAGGGAGATATGGAAAGCCATGATCGCATACGTCCTGAAGTGACAGGGCATTTAGAAGAAGAAGAAGAAGAAGAAGAAAGGATTTAACTGAAAATGTGTCATGATCATTTGTTTAGAAGCGTGTCTTTTTTTTTTGGAAAGGTAATTATGGCTATTGGATTCTGTAGCCTTGGTTGACATCCAATCGTTCGCAGAAAAAAATGGCAACCTACTGCGGGAAAATCTTCTGCCTAGTCAGTCATAA
>JBBBDQ010002143.1:1525000-1555000 GCA_037127315.1 Ascarosepion bandense
TTTTTCATAAACACAACTAAAAAAAATCATAAGGCGTAAATATTATCACAACTCCACAGTGTGTGTATATATATATATATATATATATATATATATATATATATATATATAGTCATCCGCAGACAGATCTGTTTCGCTGTATCACAGCTTATCAGTACTGTTAGACTCCAATTGCTTTTAACCCAAGACTGAAACCCGGCCGAATTGGCGACAGTCGGCGATTCTACCTCTGGGCTATGGGCGCTCGGTCGAAGAAGACGGACTTTTTAGCGTATACATTATCATTATAAACACTAATAGCCAGAGTGCTCTAATTCATTACGGAATGAGCGATGCTATTGTTAATATCTATATATTAAATAATAATTATGCTCGGTGGATAATGAATAATTCTTAAACTCACCAAGATCACCCCTTACATTTGGCCACATAACTACCCAAACTGCAACCCCTTTGATTATTATGTGTGGGACCCAGTTGAGAGAGTAACCAATAAAACTCTTTGTCACATCAAATATGAACTGAAGGCAAGGATTATACCAGCAGTCACCAACTTAAAAATAAATAAAATACTGCTATTTTTCATTTTTGCTGTTTATTTCTCATTTGTTAAGCAAACTTCTATAAATCATTTTTTTCAAGCCACGTTTGTGTGTATGATTCATTTGTACGTCTGTATGATAAGTCTTGTTTGTTTATGCAGGATAAATACTGTATATTTTATGTTATTAGTGTTCATCACCAAGTCGTACGACATCAGACAGCACCTTTCTCAGAATATTTACAGTGCTGAGCATTGAAAACATTTGAAGCGATGGTAAGCAAGGATTTATTCCTATACTAGCAGTATAGCCCGGCGTTGCTCGGGTGTAATGAAAACTTTAAAACTAATCCATGGTTCTGGAGCTCAGACTCTTTGGACGTTGGCACGAAAGACTAAAATGCAATAGTTGTTTCCAGTTAAAGCGAAACCGTAGACTGAAAGAAAAATGAATGGATGTAAGTGAAATTTTGATTTCCTGGTATCGATATCAGATAATTTTTTTTCGTCGTAAATTGAATTTTGAAGGCTAAATAAGTCCTCTGAGTAAATGGTATCATGGCTCAGACTAAGAACTACAATTATACCGACTTAGAGCCAAACCCGAAGCAAAAACTAAAATAAAAGGGCTGAAAAAAAAATACAGACATACAGACAGATAAACAGACACATACACAAACATCTTGCCTTTTATATATATATATATATATATTATCGATTTTCTGCACTATTGTAAGAACTGCAAACTTGAAACTTCTGAATATCGTTTCTTATGTCTTTGTCTATGAGGGCATGAAATTTGATTAAAATCGAACCACTCCTTCTATAACCCAAACCTAGCTAAGAAGACTCGCAGACGCTTATAGTACAACTGTGTAAATTTTCAAGAAAATAGGTTCAGCCGTTTCGGAGTCTATAGGTAACGGACATACAGACACAGACACACACAAACACACACATAGACAAAGTTCCATTTATAAAATAAGCTTAGATTCTTTATGTGGGTCTTTGAGATCGTTGGTATAGATATCAATACCCCAGTGATAATTGAGACAATACTAGATTATTATATTTTTTATACAGTGGAACTTCTATTTACGAAAGGCTATACATACGATATTTTCAGGTTACGAAACGCCTTTTCGGAAAAATATTGTCTCTTGCTACGAAAGAAATTTCAGTATACGAAAGGCAAAAATGTCGCAGCTCCCAGAGTTTAACTCATTGGCACCTCAAGTGTTTCCTCATTCTTGATAATGTTCCTGCCCACTCTTCCGGCCTCGAAGATGATATCCAGGAGGAGTTCTCGTTCATTAAGGTGATGTACCTCCCACCTAACACCACCTCTATCCTCTAACCCATGGACCAACAAGTCATTTCGAACTTCAAGAAATTCTACACGAAACACTTGTTCAAAAGGTGTTTCGACATCACTGAAAACACCCAGCTTACCCTTCGTGAGTTTTGGAAGCAGCACTTCGATATTGTTGTTTGCCTCAAGATTATCGACATGGCTTGGCAGGAGATGACTAGACGTACCCTTCGTGCGGCTTGGAGAAAGCTGTGGCCCGATGCTGTTGCCTCACGAGATTTTGAGGGGTTCGAGGTGGAGGCTTGGAACCGATTAGAGCATTTATTGTCTCTACTTACGAAATTTTCACGTTACAAAACGACTTCCAGAAGGAATTAATTTCATAAGTAGAAGTTCCACTGTGTTTAAATTTACATCCCCTTTTTGAGTTAATAAATTTCTGTTGTTTATTCCTGATTCTAAGTACAGGTGATTTTGTTTTTTGTTTTTTTCTCATTTTTTTAAACTTCCAAGTTGCTTACACGCTCCGTCCATAGAGTTCTCAATAGCATCCTGTAGAGCGACATTTATTTTGCCCCCATTTTTCTCATCATTTTTGGGGAGATTTTCTAGCATTCATTGCTATATAAGCGGATATATGTCACAAAGCAATCCAGCACTCTTTTGTTGTTTCTGATGTTGTTTATAACGAAATGCTTCTGTTTCTCATCAGATTACTTAGCTTTTGAAAGGCATCTTCTGCTAGTCCAATGCGAGTTCAGATTCCGGTTTAACATTTCTCATCAAAGAAAATAAATATAATATTTTAAATATATGCGCGGAGAAGGGTGTATAATTAAAAAATTTTGTGGAAAAATAATTTTCGTAAGTATAGTATACATGTAGTGTACGTATTAAAAAGAGTAGATACAAAATGTAAATACAGAATGCTATAATTAAAATTTTTGCTGATTTTTTTTAATTTTGAGTAATTCAGTGATACCTTTAAATAATTTGATGATATCTTTAAATAATTGGGGGATATATTTAAGTAATATATTTAAGTAATTGGGTGAAAGCTTTAAATAATTGGGTGATATCTAAATCTAAACTTATTTGTAAATGGAACCTTGTCTATGTGTGTGTGTGTGTGTGTGTGTGTGTGTGTGTGTGTGTGTGTGTGTGTGTCCGTTATCTATAGACTCCGAAACGGCTGAACCGATTTTCTTGAACATTTACACAGTTGTACTATAAGCGTCTGCGAGTGTTCATAGCTAGGTTTTGTGTCGAGGTACTCCCGATAAATATCGAAAATCGATAATCGAAAAAATCGGGTTATAGAAGTAGAGGTCCGATTTTAATCAAATTTGATACACCCATAGACAAAGACATAAGAAACAATATTCAGAAATTTCAAGGTTGCAGTTCTTACAATAGTGCAGAAAATTGACAATATATATATATATATATATATATATATAAAAGGCAAGATGTTTGTGTATGTGTCTGTTTATCTGCCTGTATGCCTGTATTTTTTCAGCCCTTTTATTTTAGTTTTTGCTTCGGGTTTGGCTCTAAGTCGGTATAATTGTAGTTGTTAGTCTCAGCCATGATACCATTTGCTCAGAGGACTTATTTAGCCTTCAAAATTCAGTTTACGACTGTAAAAATTATTTGATATCGATACCAGCAAATCAAAATTTGACTTTAACTGGAAACAACTATTGATTTTTAGTCTTTCGTGCCAACGTTCAAAGAGTCTGAACTCCAGGACCATGGATTAGTTTTTCATTACACCCGAGCAACGCCGGGCTATAGTGCTAGTATTTAAATAATTAGGTGATATTTTTCAGTAATATATTTAATTAATTGGATGATATCTTTAAATAATTGAGTGATATCTTTAAATAATTAGATGATATCTTTAAGTAATATCTCTAAATAATTGGGTGATATCTTTAAGTAATTAGGCAATATATTTAAGTGATGTTTATTAAGTAGTTGGGTGATATTTTTAAATAACTGGATTATTTTTTAAAATAATCCGCTGATAACTTTAAACAATGTTTTTAAGTAATTGGGTGATATCTGTAAATACTTAGGTGATTTCTTTAAATATTTGTGTGTGATATGTTTAAGTAATATCTTTAAGTAATTGAGTGATATCTTAAAATAATTGCGCGGTACCTTTAATTAATTTGTTGATATCTTAAAATAATATTTGAAATTTTTAAGTAATATCTCTAAGTAATTGGGTGATATCTTTAAGTAATCTCTTTAACTAATTGGATGATATCTTTAAATATTAGTTTAATGCACCATTTAAGTATTAATAGATAGTTCAAAATCACAATAGACCATTGCATGCAGTCAACTATACTAAGAACAATCGTTTGTGTTCGCTCTAGGATTGTACGAATCTGCTAATAATTGCTTCTGAATCCAATTCCTTTTCAGTGGATAGTATCATGTCTCTGCAACATCCCTCTGCCTACTGGGAAGAAGCTGTACAACCCATCACTGATTATTAAGACGTGCATCACTAAATCATTATCTAAAAAAAATATTTTGCAATATGAAATAATATCTTTTGACTTTAAATAACCTGCGAAGTATTTTCATTATTCGGACTATTGTCCTCATCGTTATTGACATTTTTACAACGTTAGATCATTCTATCTATTTGTCTATATTTCTGAGATGAGGTAGTATTTACAGTATTTACATTATTCGGACTATTGGCCTCATCTTTGTTGCCATTTGTGTGACGTTTCGGTCGTTGTACGCTCCGGCCTTCTTCAGGTGCTAGGAATTTCGAACCGAACCCTTTATTACAGTCATTGTGGTATATCATTCTCATTCCTTGCGTAGTAATGCCTCGATTAGAAGTCATGAGTTATCTCCCTCTAACCCTGCAAGTTACTTGTTCACCACTGCTGTAGCCTGCTATTGAACTCAAAACTTTTTGGATCAAGTCACAGAAACTAACCAACGTCTATATCGTCTATATCCTAGTGAATAGTTTATTTTCTTGCACCTCCAGCCTTTGCAACTTCTTTCTATCTACTTACTTCCCTGATAGCTACAATCTCCAAAAGTTTAAATGCAACGTCAGTTACCATCTTTTATCTCCATGATTCTCATCTTTATCTTATTCTTTCTTCGACAACACTTGTACCATGCTCTTTTTTCTTCCCTACCTCACCCCATTTCCTCTCACTGTAATCCCTGCGCACCAGTGTCGGTACTGTCTTTCTTAGAGAAATACCGTAAATACTAGCTCATCTCAGAAATATAGACAAACCTGCTAAATGTTGATAAATCCTAATCAGTCAATCCGTCTAGCTTTGAATGGCAGGAGTTCCAATTCCTGCTGGGTTTGCTATAATAACTTATGCGCAAATACCCTGGGGAAACATATGAATCCACCTCTTATCAAATCAGCAATGATAAATTATTAAATCTTGTATCACAAACTCATTATTGTCTCAAAAATATTTTTTGCAATATAAAATACTATTTTCTGGCTACAATCTGTTGATAACGGAATTAGTCAATCAATCTAACCTTGAATGGCAGCTAGCTGAGTAGATGGTAACGAGAAACTACCCTACTATACTTTCCAAGAATTTATACCAATTTATATCTGATACAGAAAACGAATATGTAAAGAGCTATGATCTCCTACGTCTTTATTGGACAAGTCCTTTCAAGAAAGAGAGTTAAGTTATATAAAAATACACTCAGATATGCAGACATAGAATAAGTAAGGAATATAGGGGGAAAAGACGAAATCATAATGTAGCTTTTGAAGATTTCTTGAACCGATATGAAGATTGTTAATTTATTTGTTTTTACGGCTTATCAACACTTTGTAGATTATGTAAAGACTGAAAATATTTTTTGATAACAAGAATTTTTTGGCGATAATAATGATTTACTGATACAAGTTCTACTATTTAATCAATAGATGGGGGGCATGAATTCATATCTTTCCCAATATTATTTGCGCATAAGTGAATGTAAAATGTAACAAACCCGACAGGAATTCGAACTCGACTATCTGATTCATCATTCTAAAAGGTAAATAAGTCTTCGTTGTGACAATACATATAGTAGTGAATCGAAATGTTGGAAGGATGGGGTAGAAAGAAGAAAACGTTCATTAAAAGAGAACAATGGTTTTAAAATGGCAAATTGAGTTTAACTTACTAAGCATAGCTTAGATGCGGCACAAGGTCGTCAGTATGGAGCATTCAATAAAAATTGGATTTTCTAGTCAGTCGTAATTGGTGTAAAGAAAAAGACTTGTTATTCATTACACCACGTCGAAGTACAGAGCCGACATCAAATGGGATGACAACATAAAAGTTACAGCTACATCTACAGATAAGAAGGTTGGGTTACTGTGTCTGACCAGGAAGCTTTTCTGGTCAGAATCCATCTTGCATATTTATAAACTGGCACTATAGCCCGGCATTGCTCGAGTGTAATGAAAGCTTTAAAACTAATCCATGGTCCTGGAGCTCAGACTCAGCCTAAAGAATATTTGTGTGACTCTTGGTGAGAATCGAATAAAAATTGTGGATTTGTATAAAAGACATACAGACAGATAAACAGACACATATATTATCGCTTTTCTGTACTATTGTAAGAACTGCAACCTTGAAACATCTGAATATCGTTTCTTCTGTCTTTGTCCATGAGTGTATCAAATTTGATTCAAATCGGACCACTCCTTCTATAACCCGATTTTTTCGATTATCGGTTTTCGATATTTATCGACACAAAATCTAGCTAAGAACACTCGCAGACGCTTATAGTACAACTGTGTAAATTTTCAAGAAAATCGGTTCAGCCGTTTCGGAGTCTATAGGTAACGGAAACACACACACACACACAGACAAAATTCCATTTATAAATAAGTTTAGATTTAGATCTACCATTCGTCCGTGCATTGATTAGTGTTGCCACGTCTGGTTGGGGGCTCCCGCTATTCATCTCGGGGTTCCTAACAAAATCCAAAGGAAGATTTGCAATGTAATCGATCCCGACTTCGCAGCTCGACTTCTTTAAGACGAGATGTGGCTTCTCTCTGTCTTTTCTACAAATATTTTCACGAATTTACTCATACTACTAGATTGGCAACTAGTTCTCAGTTTCTTACCGTCAAAATAGTCAAATGTAACCACTACTTTTGATCCATCAGTTTCTTTTCTCGCACCTCCAGCCTTTGCAACTTCTTTCCATCTACTTGCTTCCTTAATAGCTACAATCTCCAAAAGTTTAAATGCAACGTCAATTGCCATCTTTTATCTCCGAGATTCCCATCGTTATCTTATCCTTTTTTCGACACCACTTCTTCCGTGATCTTTCTTTTTTCTTCCCCTCCTTCATTTCCTCTCACTGTAATCCCTTGCGCACCAGTGGCGGTACTGCCTTGCTTAGAGAAATGAAACAAAAAATCTTTTCTCTTTTATTTTGACTTGAAAATCGGTGCCGATCTGAAGACTGCAACAGCGCCAACCACCACTATTCTTCCACTTTTTCTATTGAATGCAGAAAAAAGTGCCGTGGTCGCTCAATAATTTGTTACTGTCTTTGTTACTGTCAATAATCGCTCAATAATTTGTTACTATCTTTGTTACTGTCAATAATCGCTCAATAATTTGTTACTATCTTTGTTACTGTCAATAATCGCTCAATAATTTGTTACTGTCTTTGTTACTGTCAATAATCGCTCAATAATTTGTTACTATCTTTGTTACTGTCAATAATCGCTCAATAATTTGTTACTATCTTTGTTACTGTCAATAATCGCTCAATAATTTGTTACTGTCTTTGTTACTGTCAATAATTGCTCAATAATTTGTTACTATCTTTGTTACTGTCAATAATCGCTCAATAATTTGTTACTGTCTTTGTTACTGTCAATAATCGCTCAATAATTTGTTACTGTCTTTGTTATTGTCAATAATCGCTCAATAATTTGTTACTGTCAATAATTGACGCTCAGTAATTTGTTACTTGTTATTGTTAATAATTTCTTACTGTTCAATGTTTGAATCCAATGCAAACTGGAATTCTAAGTTGATAATTCGAAAAAAGCAAACATGCCAAGTATTCAATGTCCCACCACGAGCTGTCGATGGATAAATAATCTGATCAAATTTCTTCTTCGTACATTGTTTTCTACAGCCCGTTTCTTCTTAATTCTCTCTCTCTCTCTCTCTCTCTCTCTCTCTCTCTCTCTCTTTCCGTCCGATCTCTCGCTTTTCGTTTCTTTGTTGTTGTTTCTGCTGTCTTTTTCTTTCTTTCTTTCTTTCTTTCTTTCTTTCTTTCTTTCATTCTTTTTTTCTTTCTTTCTTTCTTATCCTTTACCTTCTTCTTTTGTATCTTTTTTTTTATATTTTAACTTCCTTCATCCTGTTTTTATCCGTTTCTTTTCATCTAGTTTTCTTTATGGGCTGCCATATTTTCTTTCTGTCTTTTTTATACTCTTTTTGTTTTCTTTTTCATTATTTTTGTTTCACTTTTCATTATTTTCTATTTATTTTTCATTCTTTTTATTTTATTTTCATCCTTTTGTTTCTTTATATATATTTTCATTCTTTTTTTTTTTTCATTATTTTTGTTTTCTTTTTCATTCTTTTTTATTCTTTCTTTTTCGTCCTTTTTTATTCTTATTTTTCATTTTTGGTTTTATTATTATTTTTCATACTTTTTGTTTTCTTTTTCAGTTTTCGTTTCATTTCTCATCCTTTTCTATTTATTTTTATTTTTCATTATTTTTTCATTTTTTTTAATATTTTTATTTTCATTCTTTTTATTTTACTTTCATTCTTTTGCTTTATTTATATATATTGTTTTCTTTTTATTTTTCATTATATTTGTTTTCTTTTTCATTCTGTTTTATTCTTTATTTTTCATTATTGATTTTATTATTATTTTTCATACTTTTTGTTTTATTTTTATTTTTGTTTCATTTTTTATTATTTTCTATTTATGTTATTTTTCATTCTTTTTTCATTGTTTTTGTTTTATTTTTATTCTTTTTATTTTATTTTCATTCTTTTGCTTTATTTATATATTTTTTATTCTTTTTATTTTTCATTATTTTTTCTTTTTCATTCATTTTATTTATCTTTATTTTTCATTTTTTTTGTTTTATTATTTTTTATACATTTTGTTTTCTTTTTCATTTTTGTTTCATTTTTCATTCTTTGTGTTTTTCATTTTTTGTTATTTTTATTCTTTTTTGTTTTATTTTAATTTTTTATTCTTTTTTCTTTTTCATTCGTTTTGTTTTATTTTCCCGCTAACCTCCTTGTTTTCTTGCAGTGGTTCGCAGTCTTTTTGTTTTATATTACTCTCTTTCTTTCTAACTTTCTCTCTCTTTCCTTCGTTTTGTTTTCCTCTTTCTTTTCTACTTCTTTCTCGGTATGCTTTGCTTTCTTTCACTTTCTCATTTTTTTAACTTTTGCTTTTTTTTTCTAACTTATTTTGCCATAAAAATTTCTTTTCTCTTTTCTTTCTTTCAATTTTCTTCACTTCGTTTTCTTTTTCAATTTTCTTCACTTCGTTTTGTATCTTAATCTTAAATTATTTACAATTTTTTACTTTTTGTTTTATTACTTCCCTATACCTATTGAAACAAGGCATTTTGCCCATTTTTTTATTAAACTTTGCTGCAGACATCAGGAGATACATAGTTTCTTAAACCCCTCTTCGCGCTATGACGAATTTCTGTCTGGACTTCAAACCCCCATTTTCAAAGCTATATTTTTTGTGCGTGTGTCTTCGTACCACGTTCGAAGGCAGACAGCTACAATTTTTCTTTCTTTACTCCTTGCCTTGACTTTTTCTTAGACTGATTTGACTCCCCACGTTTAACGTCTCTGTCAAGAACTGAACACTGATTGTTATGACACCGTAGATTGAGGGATGTCTTACCCTGTACAAATATGGTAACGTGACGGGTGGTCACGCACGTGTTGTTCAACTCGAGACACTAAGTGTTGAACATGCTGTCATGACCCTCTCCGTTCTTGTCCCTTCCTATATATATATATATATATATATATATATATATATATAAAATACATGGCTCAATAAGTCCCGGGCCTGACATATAGATGGTGCCACTTATAAAAAATCCATTTAATTTGTATGAAGTACAAACCTTCAAATGGTACGTGACAAAATCTGGGTCCAATCGGATTATTAGTTTACAAATTACAGTTATTTAAGTGAAGCTACTGTATGCAAATTTTCAAAACAATAGAAAATTCTGAATTTCGTTTGTTAATAAAGCACTGCTTTCTGATGGGAAAAATACTCTTCAAACAAACAAGGGCTCATAAGTGTTATTCGAATTCGTCTCCGTTGGAAACAACGGTTAAGAGGTGGCATGCTGACTTTAAACGCGGCCGTGCAGACACAAATGATGCTGAACGCTCAAGTCCCCCAAAATCGGCAGTTGTCCCGGAAAACACACACAAAAAAAATCCAAATTCGTTCTAGCCAATCGTAAATTGAAGTTGCGTGAGATAACAGAAGAGTTGAAAATATCAGTGTATTCACCTTCTTGTATGAAGATTTGTCAATGAGAAAGCTGTATTCAAAGTGGGTGCCGCGTTTGCTCACAGTCGATTAAAAACAGCAACGCGTCGACGATTCAGAGCGTCGTTTGCAACTATTTCAACGCAACTAGAAAGAGATTATGCGTAAATATGTAACAATAGATGAAATATAGATCCACCACTTCACTCAGGAGTTAAATCGACAGTCAGCTGAGTGGACAGCTGCAGGTGAAAGCCATCCAAAGCGACCAAAGACGCAAACATCAGCAGGCAATATTTGAGCCTCCGTATCTTGGGATGCGCAAGACATTTTGCTCCTCGAATACCTCGAGAAAGGAAGAACCATCAATAACGAATATTATATGTTGGTGCGTTTGAAGAAAGAAATCGCCAAAAAATGGCCACAAATGAAGAGGAAAAAGTGATCTTTCACCCAGACAACGCACCGTGTCACAAGTCGATCGCAACGATAGCAAAACTATAGGAATTACACTTCGAATTGCTTCCGTATCCACCCTATTCTCCAGATCTGGCCCCCAGTGACTACTGGCTGCTTACAGACCTCAAAAGAATGCTCCTGGGAAAGAGATTTGGCTCCAATGAAGAAGTGATATCGGAAACCGAGGCGTATTTTGAGGCCAAAGACAAATCGTCCTACATTAAAGGCATCGAATTGCTAGGGAAGCGTTAGAATCAGTGTATCACCCTAGAATAAATGAAAATAATAATAGAATAAATAAATAAAATGTTAGTTACTAGAATATATATATATATATGTGTGTGTGTGTGTGTGTGTGTGTGTGTGTGTGTGTGTAACCAACATTTATATATACATATATAGCACACACATATCTATCTATATATATATATTTTTTCTAAACATATACTGTTAAATATAAGAGACAATGAATGTCTATTATGTTTAATCATGAGCCGTTCTAAACGTCGTATTTTTGCTTTAATTTCAGTTGAAAATAAAGACAAAAATTCTCCAACATTTGGATAATTTTTTATTAATTTGTTTCTAAGCTTTCGGCTCACATGAGCCATCTTCAGAGAGGTCACTAATATACGTCCATATATATAAATAATAGAATGTGTGCTGCGAATTTTACTGTCGATTGATTCACTGTTGTGCCCGGGTCACATTCTTTGTTCCATCTCAAGGGGATAGAGACTTTATATATTGGGTCCCACAAACCTTCCCTGTGCAAACAGCGTGAATTATTGGGGCTCGCTATTATTAGCTTCTAGTCTTTGTATTCATATTTTTTCCTCCTCATTTTTCATTACATACTTCTGTATTTTAATTTTATGTTAAAATGTCCCATAGAAGCCTGACGAGCGGGGGCGGAACGGGTTGCTTCGATTATTTTACTATTTTATAATGTTTATCATCTCTTTAATTAAATTTTGTACCTATAAAAACAGTTTCATATATATATATATATATATGAAATCTTAAAACTTAACGCATAATCCAAAATAGCTATAAATTATAATTTATTTCAATGGGCAAATTTTTAAAACGAAAATTGAATAATATACGAAAAAAGTATTTTTTTTTTAAGATTTCTTATTTTCGCGAACCGGGTGCAGTTTGTCCAGTATTCGGTTAGAAGATTATCGTTCTGAAACATGAATCTTTGCATTTCATCATAACATTGTCATTGGAAGTCGATCCGTGCATCACTGCTTGTAAGTCACTGAAAAACCATAACAAGGGTAGTCCCAAATTTTGTGAGTAAATTTGGGTACATAAAAGTAATTTTGGATACTGGCCTTATTCAACTACTGATCCTTCCATATAATTCACTCCCTGCTAGGAAATATGGATATGACCTGCATAATATATTTGTAGTATAAACCATAGATCGACTCTGGGCGTTGAAGAAATTCAAATATACCTGAGTTAGTGCCTGCAACGGTATAATGACGCATATTGACCAAATTTGCGCTGACTTATATGAAATCACCTTTGTAATAATTCAATAATTCAATATATAAATTTCCATCGTCCGGTTCAGACTCTTTTCTAGTTTTTGGACAAGAGTAAATGTTGATCCATTGTTCCTGTTTAGGATTGTGTTTCCGGTTCCTTCTAAAGTCTTTTCATTCTGTTTAATTTTCTTTCACTCTCCGTAACCACTTGAATTTTAGTGGCATTATCCTCTTGCTTGGGTGAAATGATTAAAAAAAAGAGATTTGTCATTTATTTTCATTGGACAATCGAATAATGCACGAAATTTCTTTGAAATGTTACCGCGGACACGCTGAACAGCCTGCAGGCCGTTGATTGTTCGCCACCGTCCGAGACAGACCTGGATTTTTTTTTTTTTATCAATTCTGTCAAGCAATATTGCATGCCGTTTCTGTCGAAGTGAATTGCGTCATTGTACGCGTTTTCTCAAACACGGTGCCCAACTGACCTTATTTTACTCTGCAGTCGACAAAAGCAAAAACAAACAACGCGCATGCGCGAAATGAAAAATATTAAAAACTGACAATTTACCCATCGCACTCTGTATATATGTGTGTGTGTGTGTGTGTGTGTGTAAGAGAGAGAAAATATTAAATACTGTACGTTCGACAATTTACCCATCGCACTCTGTTTATATATATGTGTGTGTGTGTGAGAGAGAGAGAGAAAGAGAAAGAGTGTGAGCGCGCACACGCTCGTGCGCCGTATACAGAAATTCAAGAGTATATGAGTTCCTCTCATTAGTCTTTGTTATGGATGGAAAAGGAGATGCTTATAACAACGCTCCTCTTCGCATTTCTGTTTGGTCAGTAATTGAATCCGCGATGCCGACTCGAACTCGCGACCACACCGGGCGCATGTCAAAATCGAAAGCGACCAGAGAGAAGCTCATCAAGGCTCTTGGCACATAACATCGACGCGTCCAGGCGTGTTTCTCTGTCATTCTCTCACTTTTTACACTTACTTGTACCATCAGGGTGGCCGTCCACGTTTCGGCATTTACCCAACTTAACCAGACAGGACGCAAATTCCTGAATGGTGTTGTTATTGTTGAAGTTGTTGTTGTTGTTGTTGTTGTTGTTTTCTTCTTCTTCTTCTTCTTCTTCTTCTTCTTCTTCTTCTTCTTCTTCTTCTTCTTCTTTATAAAATCTATGCTTTGTATTAAAATATTTACCTTTTTCTTCCTATTTTATAATGTCAGTTTTCTTTCTTTCTCTCTTTCTCTTTCTCCCTCTCCCTCCCCCTCTCCCCCCACTTTTTTCATTCTGACTTCTTTCCCGCTTTGTTATATTTCAGATGAATTCTTTGCCTCATTTTCATTGTTTCTTTATTTTATTTGAAACAGCATAGCTTCCCTTTTTTTACGCTTTATCCTTTCCTTCTTTTTCCTCTACTTTTTTATTCTTTTTCTTCTTTTCCCTCTTTTTCTTCTTATTCTTTTACTTTAATTGTCACACTTTCTCTTTTTTTTACCATTTTCCCTCTTTTTTCTCCACTTTTTTCTCTTTTCTACTTTTTTTTCCTCATTCTTTTTCTTCTTTTTATGTCTTTTCTTTCTTTTTCCTCCTTTCATTTCTTAGACATTTTCTTCTTTTTCTTCCTCAAACTTCAAAATGACTAGAATATTGGTAAAACAAATTTTGACGTGAAATGGCGAATAAAGAGAAAGATTTATTTTCTGTTGTTTATTTTCCATCTCAACTGTCTTTCATTTTACACTGCGGTAATTTTAAATAATTTTCCCTTATCCTCGATTCGAGAGTTATGTTCTAATAACACATCCTCAAGTTTTCGATGAAATCAATTGGCCTTTTCTTTCATCCATTGCAATGAAATTTCGGATCAACGTAACGTTATTACCATGTCATACACTCCTTAAGATATTCAGTTTAATCAAATTGCTTTTAGCGTTAAAATCGACCCGTCTCTATTCAGTCAGTCAGTTAAGTGCCATACGCTTAATCAATCATGTCTCGAAAGAGACATGACTGACTGAGCAGAAGATTATCCCGCAGTAGGTTGCCATTACTTTCTGCGGTAGATTTGTTTCTAGCAAAGGCTATAGAACTCAATCTGTCCTGTTATTTAACCCATAACTGGAGAGAAGAGACGGATTAATACCTTTCCCAAGGGTATTTGCGCGTAAGTGAATGCAAGGAGTTCAACTGGTATTCGAACTCGGCTCCCCGATTTCTTGTTCCGAGCCGATATCCACTGCACCACAAAGTGCCATAAAAGTTTAATCTTCAAAAGCAGGATCCAAACCACAAGCCAAATTGATTACTAATTTATGATTTATGTTTTTTCAGTCGGGCATTTTCTTATCATTATTTTATTAGTATTGTTAGTGGATAAAGATACTACTATGACTACTATGTGCCGTGTCCATTCAAAATGTAGGTGATCATGGCCTTCAATATCTCCCTATCCCTAGAAGTGCTTAATACGCTTTCTCCTGTTACCCGTCCCAAAAGCTCGCTCTGCCATCCATTTCCTCAAACCCATCAAGTATGTTACGCGTTGCTTTCCATTATTATTCTTTTTCTCTATCTGACTCATGAGTATAAGAATCTCCAAGCCTTCCTTTCTCATTCCAAGTCCCAAGAACATAAGCTGTCTTTCCCCGATTTTATGTATTAGTTTCCTTTTCGTTTCGACGGAAGTGCGTTGTGGTGCAGTGGATATCGGCTCGGAAAGAGAAATCGGTGAGCCGAATTCGAGTTCCAGTTGAATACCCTGCATTCACTTAAGCACTGGTACCCTTGGGGAAAATTATTAATCCGTCCCTTCTCTCCAGTTATGGGTTAAATAACAGGGTAGGACTTGGGGACCCTGCCCTTAAAAAAACAATGAGTCTTGATACGCGAAAAGAAAAAGTATTACTAGACAAAAATCTTCTATAAAAAAACTCCAATTCTAACATTTAAGTGTGTTACGATCTGTCCTATAGTGAATATGAAGGTATTTGGAGTGATCACTAGTGATGGTGACGTAATACCTCCATTCATCTTCCAAAAGGACGCCAGAATCGGAGACCAATATCAAATGCCTTAAAGTGGTAGTCATGCCCAAACTCAAGAAGGATCCCATGGAAATTGTTCTCGGAAAGATACTAAAAATCGTACTAAATTTTTTCATACATCATACACTTTGGCACCACCTGCTGGGTACTAAATATTAGTTTTTGGAATTATTTACATTATATTCATAAAAAAAATAATGATCTAATCCACTAGATAAGGTGGAGCACAGATTGAGGAATCGGAGAGCTGAGTTCAAATTCTAGTTGAGTTCGTTACATTCACTGCCTTGAAAAAATCTATCTCTCCACCAAGAATGGGTAAATAGTCTATAGTCATCGTATGCAACCAAACTAGGAGAAGGACAACAATAAATTCAAATCTGGAGCCAAATTCTCTAAGAGAAACCGCTGTCACGTTTCCTTCTGTCAACAACGGTTCCAAGCTTTACTGTCGTCTGTATTTCCATTGGACAACGCGTCCAGACATGCTGCATGGGAAACTGTCGATTTTCCAAAAAAGGTTTTTCTCGGGGGTTAAGATCTATGGTCACTCAAGAACGACGGACGCAAATATATGGACAACTATCCCGATGTATGGTATTGAATTTGTTTACGACGATGGAAATGCCCTCAAGTGGGTTTAAAGCAAAACTTTAAGCACTCTTTAGAAATGTCCCTATATTTCAGACAATGGTTTCTAGACCGAAACATCTATTTTTTAATGAAAATTTTTGTTTTAATCTTCTTCTTAAGTGTAAATAACATTATTAAACTTCCAAGAGTTGAAAATCATTCAGTAGGGGGCTAAAAACCACAAATGTCTGCTTGGCGCTATAAACTGAGAATTGTGAATAATTCTGAAATCTCGTACCACAACGCCCATTAAAAGTTAGAAGATCAGTTGCTCAAAGATCTGGTATTAACATAATTTATTCTTTGTAGAGAGAGTTGGAAGATGGTATTCGAACTCGGTTCACCGATTTTCATTCTGAGCCAATATCTGTTGCACCAGAACGCACATTCTAAGCGTATCTGGGCATCAAAGTTTAATTCAAATGAACTTTGTTAAATCAAGGGATAAGATGTTTTTTATTGAAGTTTTCTATAATAAATTTCGAATAACTCGTAAGACATCAGAATCAAAATTCTAAATAAAACAAAAAAAAGATACCGTTTCTATCTGTTTTTTCTCAAGTGATTTTGATGACCTCTGCGGTAAAGAAGATTATGTTGGCTTCATCCTGACATTTACTGGAACGCTACTATTCAAACATATCCAAATTGACCCCATGTATGTGTGTCCGTGTTTTTCTGTGTTGAGGGAGGGGGTTGTTTACGCCATGGATCATTGTATACGATATTTAAAAAAATCATCCTTTTGAAGTGTTAGTTCTAATATCTCCTCAATCAGTAGAAAAAGAAAAAAATATTAAAATGAAAATAATAAAAAGAGAAAAAAATCTAAAACATCGAAGAATCAAACAAACAAAAACTAAAACTAAACTCTCCTCCTATCGCGAAGCTTCTGCCTCCATTCTTCCGTCATAATGTGTACACCGTATCCCTCACTCGTCATTAACCACTCGCCGAACACTTGTCGGCCTTAAAACCCGTTTATCTACGCCTTATATCTATTCTTCAGACTCTCAATCTGTGATTTTCGGCAGGCGAAAACGGCTATTAGAAAGTCTTCAGAAAATACTTTACTTTCTTCAAAGACTGTTCCGCTCCATTGTGAATTAGTAGAGGGTCGATGTAACGAACCATGCATTCAGTTTTCGACGCACACAATGCACCCAAAACCCACTATACATCTCTGAATCGACTGCCTCATCGGCAATAACCTGGTCTTTTTCTTCACTTTTTCCTGGAAGTAAACCTCTAATGCGATTGTATGTACACTTCTTGACCTCACGTTCCTCACTGACTTGAAGTGGAGCAACTACATTAAGTGCTGCATATACTGCAAGGAATATTGGGTCATTGTGTCGTGCCAAAAAACGTTTCTTGCCTGAACACTTGCGCATTTACAAATCTACCATTCGTCTGTGTATTGAATACTGTTGTTATATATGATGTGGTGCTTCTGTCGTATTCTTCTTCTTCTATATGCCTTGTCCTTTCAGGACGTAGGAGATCATGGCTTTCCACGTCACCCTATCCCTGGTGGCTCTTAGCATGCTTTCTCCTGTTACACCAAGCAACCCTCGTTCTGTCATCCCCTTGATCAGACCCTTTAAATATGTTATCAGCTGCTTTCTCCTGTCTCTTTTTCCCTCTGTCTTGCCTGTTAGTATCAGGTTCCCCAAGCCCTTCTTCTTCATTCAATGTCCCAAGAACTTTAGTTGTCTCTTCCTGATGCTCAATATTAATTTCCTTTTCGTTTCCATTCTTTCCAACACGTCACAGACTCGATCCATTATATCCACAGCATCCTTCTATAGAACAACATTTCAAGTTTTTCCTTCATCTTTGATGATATTGTCCAGCATTCACTGCCATATTGAAAAACTGACATCACATAGCAATCCAGTACTCTCTTCTTTGTTTCTAGTGAAATTGTCCTGTTTTTACTACTCTTCTTAGCTCCTGGTATGCATCCTTGTGCATTTGGATCTCAGGAATATAAATGTATAGAAACTGCTGTGACCATAGAGTGAGGGGTCAGTTTATATATTGACTGTAATATGGAACTGATCCCCCACTTTATACCCAGCATGCTTCTGTAGAACCACATTTCAAGTTTTTCCTTCATCCTCGATGATATTGTCCAGCATTCACTGCCATATTGAAAAACTGACATCACATAGCAATCCAGGAATCTTTTCTTTGCTTGACAAAATCAAAAGAAGGCTATGTAAATGTAATCGAATCCAGGCATCTTGACTTCAGTCACTTACTCACCGACACGACGAGGCTTTCCTCTGTCGTTTCCCAAAATATTTTTATGGCAACTACTCTGACGAGCTTTTTACCCTGATGCCTCGACTATATGAATTTAAGTATTACACTAAAATGCCATGAATTTAACTGGAATTCGAAATCGGCTCCCCGAATTCAACTGGTATTCGGGGAGCCGAGTTCAAATTCCAGTTGAATTTATGGCATTCACTTACGCACAAAAATATCTTGGGAAAGGTATTAATCCGTTTGTTCCCTCCTGTTACAGGTTAAATAATAGGACAGATTGGGTTCTATAGCCTTGGCTGGCAACCAGTCTTCCGCGGAAAGCAATGGCAACCTACTGCAGCATGATCTTCTGCCCAGTCAGTCATGTCTCTTTCGCGGTGAAAGTCATGAATGCACTTCGTTTTTTCAGTAAGTGAATATTGCCAGATATCATGACATCAGGATATTAGATATCAAGATATCGATATCAAGACAAAATATCATTGAAGCTCTCTCTCTCTCTCTCTCTCTCTCTCTCTCTCTCTCTCTCTCTCTCTCAAACTCTCAAAAGATATATAATTAGACTTGGCTGGCAACCAGTCTACCGCGGAAAGCAATGGCAACCTACTACGGGATAATCTTCTGCCCAGTCTGTCATGTCATGATTGCCCAAAGCGTGTATCTCGTATAGCACTTAACTGACTAAATTGGCTTTTGTGTCCTACCCTTTTACTGTTGAAATAACTGAATACAACTGATATTTGTCATCCAGTAGTTTCTTTTCTTGTACTTATCACCAGTGGAATGCCCTTCCGTTTACTTGCTTTCCCGATAACAGCAAATATAGTCTTATAAAGGACGAAGATAAATAATTCTAATGCTATTATTAATGCTATTTTATAGGTTAATTACATTTCATTTGCTAACCAGTATGAGAGCATTAATATCTTTAATATCTGATAGTAATATAAAGAATAACTTCTACTTTAAAAATATCTATTTAATCAAAATATTTAATCAAAACTTAGCAGAATGGTAAATTCTTTATTTTTGAGAATTCCAAAATGATATAAATATAAACTGATTCATGTTTAAGTTAAAAGTGAAGTATGTCAGATATTGAAATGAATGCAAAAAATTGTTTTAATTCTTCAAGTGTTGAAAAAAGTTCAATAATATCGAGTGGGATGTGCGTTGTGGTGCAGTGCATATCGCCTCGGAACTAGAAATCGGGGAACCGAGTTCAAATTCCAGTTCAATTCCTGACATTCACTTATGCGCAAATACCCTCTGGAAAGGTGCAATCAGATAGACAAGAAGGTCCCACCCATTTACAGTTAGATCAACCAAATGGAGGCGACAATTCTTCTCCACTAGCTTCTTTTCTCGCGCTTCCCGCCTGTGGAAACCCCTTCTATATACTTTCTTTCCTAACGACTACAACCTCCAGGCATTTAAATGCAATGTCAATACCCATCTCTTATCCACTTGACTCCAGTTCTTTCTACATCACCCTGTATATCTTGTTCTTTTCATTTCTCTCTACCTTTGCAACTGTCTCCACACATGTGTTCCAATCCTTTTCTTGCCCTTTCTCTGACATCCCCTGTAACTAGTCCGTCTTTCTCTTCACTCTCCTCTTGTCTAAACTTTTACCCCTACGCATCAGTGGAGGTACCGCTTTGCTTGGGGTGATACGATTAAAAAATATATTGTCGTTTGTTTTAAATACATTGTATTGGATTGCCTATTTTTTACTCGAACTCATATGAATTTGCCAATAGTGTTTGTTCCGAAAGTCCATAAATATTTAATGCAAAATGTCTGGACACATAACAAGCAAAGAGGTGATACCCGCAACATAACAGTGATTTGTTTCTACTCCGCAACAGAGAGTACGGATAATGCAGATGATTTATATAAATAGTAGAGAGTTCCACAGGCGGGAAGTGCAAAAAAAGAAGCTACTGGAGTAGAATTGTCGCCTGGATTTGGTTGATGTAACTGTAAATGGGTGGGACCTTGTTGCCAGTCTGGTTGCACGAGTAAATTCTTGTGGTGGGGGGCACCAGTGACCTAGGTTCGTCGGAAAAGAAGCCATGAAAATATTTGTAGAAGAAACAGAGGGAATCCATATCCCGACGGTGAGAAAATGGCTGGAGTCGAGCTGCCAGGTTGGGACCAATCACATTACAGATTCTCCTTTGGAGCCTGTCGAGAACACTGTCCTGAACAGCAGGGCCGCATGACTAGATATGACAACAGTATTTCATACACGGTCGGATGGTTAATTTGTATATGTGCAAGATGGATTCAAGCGGAAAAAAACCTCCGACACATTGACCCAACCTTCTTATCAGTGGATTTAGCTATTGACTCAATGTAATGATTCCATTTGAGTCCGGAAGAGAGGGTAAGGCCGAGGAGGCGCAGTATATTGCTTTCAGAGAGACTTGGCCCATGCTTATGGTGGAGATTGCCTGTGATGGTTGACAGCAGTAACAGGTATTACATGTATACATAATTGAAATGAAAGGAACAATACTTTGAAACTAGCTATGATAATATGTTTGTATGTGACAGACACATGTGTATGTGTATGTGGGAGCGGGAGAGAAAGTTCAAAATACAACAGAGGACCAAGAAAGCGCATGCGCACTTTCAGTAAAATTCTTTCTTTATTTTCGGCTACATCTGGAAGCAAGAGTTAAAAAGAGAATGAATATGATTACCTTTTTATAGACATAAAGTGCCCCGACTAACAGGTGTTTTGGTAAAGCCAGGTGGGATTGAAGCAGTAGGGATATGGTCAATGCTTATTAAATTGGCCTTGTGTCAAACATAACCAAACTTCCTACAAATTACAGGTTTTATCCAGAATTATCATCAGAATTGTCAGACGGTAGATTTGTGGAAGAATTAAAGTATACATTTGTATGTTTAAAAAAATGTATTAATAGAAAAGAATAGCATGAATTGGTAAAAGTTAAACGTTCATGAGAAACAGTATTCAGAAGTTAAAGGTATCAAGATGTTTATAGCAGTAACTTGTGTGGCTGTAGGCAGGAACGTACGCATGTATGTAAGTATGTATGTATGAGCGTTTATTGTCGTGTAGGATAGTCTTTAAAGTTATTGCTCAGAGGGGGGGATAGTGAATAGGAAAGAGGTCAGAGGTGAAAGAGAAAAATAGAGACAATAATAATACGATCGTTTGACGTTTGTCCAGGAACGTGTTAATTACGCTCGTCTCATTTCTCTCAGGTGACGGTCAAATTTGGACGGCCTTTTATACCGTTTGAGAATTCACTCCCGGATGTGATTTTGGCCTTTCCATTGGACGACAAACATTTCGCATCGAAGTGTGAAATTTTGAGGGTTTTGGGTGTGCTAAGAAAAGTTTGTAAATTTGAGTAAATTCGTTTTTTTTTTTCTAACAAAAGCAATGAGTCAGTGCTTAGCATTTGAATTTTTTGTTCTAGAACTTGTTTTGTTCACTACAGGATAACCTACACATCTATAAAGTTATTTATTTTATCTATAAAATCTATAATCGGGACCTTGTGCTAAAATTAAGCTAAGTTTATTAAATGCAATCAGTGCACATGTATATTCACATTCATTTTAGTGTACATAACATTCTTCTTTATATGCCGTGTCCCATCAGGACGTAGGCGATCATGGACTTCCATTTGTCCCTGTCTCTTGTTACTCTCAATATTTTTCCTCTTGAGGCAAAAAGAGACAGGGGAAAGCAACGAATAACATATTTGAATGATCTAATCAGGTGGATAACGGAACCAGGATTGCATGGTGTAACAGGAGAAGACGTGCTCAGAGCCACCAGGGATAGGGAAACGTGAAAAGCCATGATCGCCTACGTCCTGAAGGTACAGGGGACATAGAAGATGAATCTCTCCCAAACCTCGCTCCGCAATCCATTTGCTCAAGCCTATCAAGTATATCTCGCGCTGCTTTCCCCTGTCTCTCTTTCCTAACATAGAAGTCTTTAATATTAAGCATTCATTGAAGCCACAAACACAGTCAGAAGTATTTACATATCCAGGGCAAATGCTGCACCTTCGACCCTGACAAGCTCTTTAAATATATATGTTACCGCTGCATTACGTCTAAAACGCCATTTAGAATGGAAGTTCGAGTTTTCTCATAAGGATACTCCTTCGCTTTTTTTTCTTAGAAAAACATTCCGACGTCGTAATAAGCCGGCACCTCATTGCAAAGATAGCGTCTCGATCAGCTAATGTGCTAACTAGTGTACAAATTTTGTATCTTACTCGGCTGTGCCCTTGCCTCAAATTCTCATAGATATACAAATAAATTTCGTTTTTTCTACAAGTCGAACTAGAGAAACAGGAAAGATTAACTGTATTTGACAAACAAGAATACGAATGCAGTTCAACTAATAAATGCCAGTCCAGAATTGTTTAATAGATATTTTCTCAGAATGCATTAAGTAAAACCTCTTTATTTATTGTTTAATAGTAGATTTGAATAAAGTGATTATGTTTTTGCTTAAGAGTTACGATGTGATCTAAACTTATTAATAAATGGAACTTTGTCTCTGTGTGTGTGTATGTGAGTGTGTGCGTGTGTGTGTTTGTGTATGTGTGTATCCGTTACCTATAAACTCCGAAACGGCTGAACTGATTTTCTTGAAAATTTACACAGTTGTACTATAAGCGTCTGCGAGTGTTCTTAGCTAGCTTTTGTGTCGAGGTATTCCCGATAAATATCGAAAATCGATAATCGAATTATAGATGGAGTGGTACAATTTGAATCAAATTTGATACACTCATAGACAAAGACATAAGAAACCATATTCAGAAGTTTTAAGGTTGCAGTTCTTAAAATAGTGTAGTGTACTGATTATTATATTATATATATATATATATATATATATATATATATATAAAAGGCAAGATGTTTGTGTGTGTCTGTTTATCTGCCAGTATGTCTGTATTTAGCCTTCAAAATTCAGTTTACGATGAAAAAACTTATTTGATATCGATATCAGGAAATCAAAATTTGACTTACATCCATTCATTTTTCTTTCAGTCTACGGTTTCGCTTTAACTGGAAACAACTATTGCTTTTTAGTCTTTTGTGCCAACGTCCAACGTCCAAAGAGTCTGAGCTCCAGGAACGTGGATTAGTTTTAAAGCTTTCATTACACCCGAGCAACGCCGGGCTATACTGCTAGTACGAATAAATATTTGACTGGTAATCAATAACGGATACCTCACTCTGGAGTAGGGGATTGTTAGTGCGCTTTACATATCCTTTCTATCGTATTGAATCCAGTCCTTGCTCAATGCTCTTACGCTTGTAAATACCGAAGTTCTTTTAAGACTAAAGATTGGTCTATTTTTCATTAGTAATTGGAATTTTCTTCCTGTTTAGAAGATTAGAGCAATTATTCTAGAAAAATGTATGTAATGAGAATAAAAGATAAATTATTAACATTCTTAAATTTAAAGGTATATATATATATATATATGTGTGTGTGTGTGTGTGTGTGTGTGTGTGTGTGTGTGTGTGTGTGTGATTCAATAGATATCATCTCTTCGGAAAGAGAAATCGGAGAGCCGAGTTCGACTCCCATTTGAATTCATTGCATTCATTTACGGGCAAATACCCTTGGGATAGGTATGAATCCATCTCTTCTCCCTCCAGCTATGGGTTGAATAGAAGGACAGATTAGGTTCTATAATCGTAGTTGGCAACCAGTCTACCGCAGAAAGAATTAGCAAAATACTGAGGTAAAATCTTCTGCCCAGACAGTCATGTCTCGAAAGAGACTTGATTTCCCCAAGCTTGTATGATGTATGCCATTTTAGTGACCGTCTAACATATATATATATATATATATATATATAACGTATTCTTTTTTACATATTTTTTCAAAGGTATGCGTTACAACTGAGACACAAAGATTTAAATGCGCACAAATGAATACATCGGTACCATATATAAATATAAATATGCCTGTATTTAGGCAGCCGATTTTCTTTTAGATATGTCAGATTAAATAAATTGCAAACATTGTGTCTGCTTATTTTTAATAAAATCTGTTCATACTCACGGATAATCTTTCGCGTGTTATAATTGAAAGATGTCAAAAAATGAGCTGTAACGTTGACGGAAGGAGATTGAAAGTACTTGGAAACACTGAAAAATGAACATCTGCCAACGTTACAGCTCATTTCTGACATCTTTTAATAATAATACGCGAAAGATTATCCGTTAGTATAAACGGAATTTATTAAAAATAAGCAGACACAATGTTTGCAATTTATTTCATTTGATATATATATATATATATATATATATATATATATATATATATATATATATTTGACATATATATAGGTAAAACTTAGCGGAGAAATAGCCATTTTCAACATGTCATTTTAAGACATGCATTTTCAACCCCTTATAAACAAAGAATGAAAAAATTATAAGCCCATAGGTTTGCTCTAGTAAAGGAAGGGGTTGAGTTTGCTTTTATCGGGTTAAGCTAGCGGAATTTTAATAGTAATTTCTTCTTTGATAGAGGGAGGTATGTGGCTTGACCCTTGAGTTAGTAGAGGTAAGTGATGGGGAAGTAACTGCTTAGCCAATTTAAAAAAAAACTTATTGTGATTAATTGGAAGAATAAGATAATTATTGCAATTAATACTTATTTCTATGACGACGCATACTCATGATCGCCCTCCCATTATTTAGGAACATATTTTGGTATTTAAATTTCTAAATTTTATTTTTTTCTCTATTAGTTTTTATAGGGTTAAGCTAACGGATATAAGATTAACGTGGACAAACTTGTCACTTAGATGGGCAATGTTATTTCAGTCATGCCTACTTCGAAGTTTCGTGAGGGCATTACTATTACGTCTTCAATGTTCAGGGACATTTGGCTTTTGGAAGCGAGTCTTTGAAGTCGGCACGACTGAAATAACACCGCTGAGCTAAGTGACAAGTTTCTCTACATTCATTATATTAACGCTCTATACTTACCTTGATATCGAGCACGAAAAACGTTTTGCTTAAATATGCTTGCCTAAAATACCTTTCCAAAAACCAACTGAAATTCTGACTACTGCCACTAGTGATCGGCCAGATGCAGAGTGAAAGTGTACATAGAAAGCGAGCAAAGAGAAAGAAGAACCGGTTACAGGGTGTGCCAGAAAAAGAGAAGGATGGGAATACTGGTGTGAAAAGAGTTGTGAGAGTAGAGTGAAAATGGAAAAGAACAAGATACAGAGTGTGTTGGGGAAATGATAAGAGAAGGATGGGAGTCAAGTGGGTAAGAGATGGCATTTGACATTGCATTGAAACTCTTGGAGATTGTAGCTATCAGGGAAACAAGTATACGGAAGGGAATTCCACAGACGGAAAATGCGAGAAAAGAAGCTAGTAGTGGCCGCATTTGATTGTTTTAACTGCAAAAGAGTGAGATCTTGTTGCCAGTCTGGTTTCTCGAGTAAATTCTTGTAGAGGGGGCACCAGTGATCTAAGATCGTCGAATCAGACGCCATGAAAATATTTGTAGAAGAGACAGAGGGAAGCCACATCTCGTCGGGGGGAAAGTGGCTGGAATCGATTTGCCAGGTCGGGATCCGTTGCATTGCAAATTCTCCTCTTTATCTTTAACTTCCTGACTCGAAGCATTGACCAAACCTTCCTATTAGACTCAGCTATTGATTCAATGTATTGATTCAATATAATTGTTTCACTTGAGGTCGGAAGGAGTGAGACCGAGGAGCCGCAGTGTATTGCATTCGAGAAGGCTAGTTAGTTCCATGCTGATGAAGCGGGGGCATGAGGGGCTGTCTATGGTGGTTGACAGAAAGCAGCTTTGTTTTGGAAGCATTAAACGTTACGAACCATTTCTTACTCCAGTCCACCACAGATTAGAGAAGAAAAGTCGTAAGGTTATCTTTGTACGCCCTGGCTGATTTCTTACTGAGGTAGGAGTAAACGGTGGTTTCGTCAGCGTAAATGCCTACTTGTGATTTGATCACATCAGAGAGATCAATTATGAAGATCGGAAAGAGCGTCGGACCTAATATAGAACCCTGGGGGAAACACGCGTTCGTGTGATAGGATGTGAAGACATGCTTATTCAAGACGACATTCCTTACGCGTTTTGATAGAAAAGATTTGATGAAACCAAGCAAGCGTCCAATGATACCATAGTCCTGTAGCTTGTGCGGAAGGCCAGCGTGCCAGACCCAATCAAATGCTTTGGAGATATCCAGGGAAAAAGCACGAACTTTGTCGTTCTATATATATATATATATATATATATATATATATATATATATATATATATAAGAAATATTAAGGTTGACACGTTATTTCAAGGTGAATCGGAAGTATGGGCCTATTTCAGGCGAACCATCATCAACTTCCGTCTTTACTGTACAGCAGATTCATGTAAAATCTTCTGTACAATAAAGACGGAAGCTGATGATGATTCGCCTGAAATAGGCCTAAACTTCCGATTCACCATGAAATAACGTGTCTGCCTTAAGTTTTCGTATATTTGGTCTATATGTGTTTATATACATATATATTTAGAGCTCTCTAAGAGAGTTATCCTACCACTGTATATACAGGATACTCCTTTGGATTCTTCTATAACTACACCGCATGCTGATATATATATATATATATATATATATATATATATATATATATATATATATATACTATAGTCATCAGCAGACAGATCAGTATGACTTAGACTCCGTTCGCTTCCTAACCCAGGATCGAAACCCGACAGAATCGGCGTCAGTCGGCGATTCTATCCCTAGGCTACGAGCGGCCGGTAGAAGAAGGTAGGATTTTTAGCGCGTATATGAAGAAATATAGTTTTAAGGTGTGCTTTTATATTTATAGGATAAAGTGCTCAATATCAGAGATGGAGTGTTTGTATATAAAATTGAACATTGAAGTCAACATTCAGAGGCGACAGACCGTCTCATACTAGGTGCAATAATCAGGCCACATTTGTTGGGACTCTCCTCGGTTATATATATATATATATATATATATATATATATATATATATATATATATATATATGGGTCAGTGGTTCATTTTGGGTACCCTAGAGCTAAAGTGGAATTCATATATACGATCTAAAGAGGCTGTAAAAATGGTCGTTTTATTGTACTGTTTAATCTGACCACCCATTACTATACTCTGTATATACATGAACTTATGGCGTAGGAGGCGTTCCAGAAGCTGAGTAAAGTATTAAGACAGGAAAATTTCACTAGAAACAAAGAAGAGAGTGATAGACTTCTATGTGATGTCAGTTCTTCAATACGGCAGTGGATGCTGGACAATATCATCGAAGACGAGGAAAAAACTTGAAACAGCGGAAATGTGGTTGTACAGAAGGATGCTGCAGATATCGTTGACCGAGCATGTGAACAATGATGAGGTGTTGGAAAGAATGGCAACGAAAAGAAAATTAATAGTGAGTATCAGGAAGAGACAACTGAAGTTCCTCGGACATGCAATGAGGAAGGAGGGCTTGAAGAACCTGATACTGACAGGCCAGATAGAAGGAAAAAGAGACAGAGGAAGGCAGCGGATTATATATTTGAAGGGCCTGATCAGGTGAATAACGGAACGGGAGTTGCGAGGTGTAACAGAAGAAAACATACTAAGAGCCACCAGGGATAGGAAGACGTGGAGAACCATGATCGCCTACGTCCTGAAAAGACAGGGCACATAGAAGAAGAAGATCTTACTACAAATGAAGTATTACTTCCATATATGGGCTAGAGCTGGCCAGTCCACATTAGCATGTTTTGATAGATTTCTTGTGGGTGGTGAATTTTTTCCACTATACAACTGCTTTCCCACAGAAGAAACCGTTTTCGCCTTCTATCGTTATTTCTGTTTTATGTGTCCTAACAAGCTATATTCCTTAGTCTTACCACCCCTGGCTGTTACCACTGGGACCTGCCATGCCACGGTTGAACCATCCTCATTCCCTTTTATTGTATTAAGAAGAAGTAAGTTATATTCAGCAAGCTTCTTCCCAATGATTACTGTTTTGTGAAACCGACCCGACAGGATGTTTTCCCAATCACTACAATCTTGACCTATTCGAGTTTAGGGTTAACTGTTATCTTTTCTGAATAGCTTCATTAATTTCATTCTTATGCTCATAAAACGCCACGCAGTAATCATCTACCGTGAGTGGCTCTTGTGTCTTGTGCTGAGTGAAAATTAGTATTAAAAGTCACAAATTAAGCACTCTCTCCCCCGCTGAAAAGTGTACTGAACTGTTACTGCATGCCAGCGAATGATGGACAATCTCTTCAAAGATTAAGACGGGACTTACAGATACAAAAATGTGTTTCTACAGAAAGATGCTGTGGATAATATGTACCGGATAGGTGGGTAACAACGGGGTTTCGGAGAAAATTAAAATAAAAAAGAAACGTATAGATAACATCAGAAAGAATCAGTTTAAATTGTTAGGGAACGTAATAAAGAAGCAGGGCTTCGAAAACATGATACTCACAGGACAGATTGAGGGGAAAAAGGGACAGAGGAAAGCATCACGAAACATATATGAAGAGCTTGAGTTGGATGGTAGAACTGGGTATTTGAAAAAAACAAAAAGACAAACCTTATTAAAAGATACAAGAGACAGGTAGATGTGGAGGGCCATGATTGCTTACGTCCTGAAGGGATATACCACATAAAAGAATTAACAGATGGCGGCAAATGTCACAATATATATAGAAGGCAAGAGAAACAGTATTATGGGGAAACACACCTATTCCTCAGATAATAGACTCTCCCTCAGGAAGTACTTGGAAAGTTCATGGGAGTTCTTTAGACTTCTATTGGAGTTCAGTAGAACTACTAGGCAGTTGATATTAGTCGGCAGTTAGCCGAATACTAATGAGTCAGCTTTCTGTGGAAGATTACCAAGTTCCTAACATTTTGAGTACGTTAAGTCGATTAGCAACCGAGATAGCACGTTTTATAACCTTCAGTGCGAAAAGTACTCCACAACAAACAAAGAATAATAGCGAGCAACTTAAATAACGAATATGAGGCAATTTATGGCAAAAAAAGATAAATAAAGCAGCAAACGGTCATCAGTTTATTAGAACCACAAATAACAGGTAGTTGTGGGGTGCCATGATCACTCAGGTTTTGAAAAGTCATGATACGTAAAAGAAGAAATAAAAACAAAAAGGAAACTTATACATAATATCAAGAAAAATCAGTTAAAATTTTTGTGGGACGTAATGGTCCGTTGTGGTGCAGTGGATATCGACTCGGTAAGAGAAATCGGGGAGCCGAGTTCGAATTCCAGCTGAATTCCTTGCATTCACTTACGCGCAAAGGGAAAGGTATTAATCCGTCTCTTCCCTCCAGTTATGGGTTAAATAACAGGACAGATTGGGGTCTATAGCCTTGGCTGTCAACCAGTCTACCTCAGAAAGTAATGGCAATCTAGTGCGGAATAATCTTCTGCCCAGTCAGTCATGTCTCTTTCGAGACATGATCACCCAAAGCGTTTATCACGTATAGCACTTAACTGACTGGCTGACTGAATATAATAGTTGGAAACATGATTAATGCTTCTACTGGGCATAAAGTGGGGGATCGGTTTTCTATTGTTATGATGTA
>JBBBDQ010002143.1:1560000-1617500 GCA_037127315.1 Ascarosepion bandense
AGTTAACATCACACAAGAAAGTTAAACCATGAAGGAATAACTCTTTTCTCAGAATATGTAATTTGGAACATTCAGCGTACGATGGATAAATTGTCTAAATGAAAAAAAAAAAAAAAAAAAAAAGATAACGCTGACATCCCATTTTAACAGATATATTTACCAAAATGAAACAAAACGGTTTCGAAATAGTAAAAAATAGATTTATTCAATGAAATTGGTATTGGTTTAACACACGGCCTCCATACCATTTCGAAACCTCCTGCAACTCTTTTGACGGTCTCGTTTTGTAAGTTGGTGAATGGCTGATGATTAAACAGAATAGATATTCATTGTCTGTTATATATATATATATATATGTCTACTGTCAAGAATCTGTCTCTTTAACTGAATACGTTTAGTGCAGCAGTTCCGAGTTACAGATCGAAAAATCCCATCCCTGATCAGTCATCATAACGGTGTCCCCACGAAACTTCAAAGTTAGCATAAACCTGCTCAGTTAAAGTGAAAAATTATTTGCATTAAACTTGTCAATGTTCTATCCCTATCCCGATATTGATCACTTTGCGATAAAAGAACCTACTTACCAAATTACGTTTTATCAGTAAAACTACTGAAAAAAAAACACTCTTGGCGCTAAACATTATCACAACTCAACACTATATATATATATATATATATATATATATATATATATATATATATATATATATCATGACAAGAAGTCCTAAAAAATATTTCGGTCCGTTGAAGAATGGATTACCCACATAAACTTTTAATATTTGTTCAGATTTAGGTAGGGGTTGGTGCCGAGAATTTTTCAACATCCTCTTATACGTAACCGCACTCCTCTTCATATAGTAGATATAATATTTGGTTTTATTTCATACGCAAAGAAATACTTTAAAATACACACACACACTCACACACACACCACACACACCTATATACATATGTGTATATTTATTTGTGTATATATATATACATACCTATATATATATATATATATATATATATATTGGTGGGTGTGTGCTCTCTGGATAAATTTTACATCAAAAGTCGTTTTTGGTACCAGAGGGGGTAAGAGCGATATTTGCGGGAAGAAAGTGAGTTACGCACAGACTATGCAAGAGAGAGGGCGGGAGACGAGGGGCGAACGGGAAGGCTTGACTCTGTTTCTAAAAGAAAAAAAAAACATCTGTTAGAACAGTGTTTCCCTGAGTGCAGTTAACCCTCAGCAAATGTATCTGGAATCAGAATTAAGGAAACAAGCGCTTGTCTGCGGCACATTTTGTCGCAGAACAAAACTGAGTTTGTCTTTAACTCCCGGATCACGGCGCGCACCACGAGCAGGTGGTTTCACCATTACGAAAGATTTGCGAATACGATCGACAAAACAGCCGCTTAACGGCATCGAGCGCATACGGGAAATGTAAGTAAGACGAACAATCGTAGTTCATCTGGTAAAGACATTAAAAAGACGAACAGTCTGGTTTAGAAGCAACTGGCCTGAGTTCAAGCCTTGGTATTGTTTCAGCTAACCAGTTTTCATCAAGATCTGACAATTTCAACACAGTCTGACATATGAAGATTAGTTAGCTAAAGTTACCCAATACTCACTCACTCTCTCTCCCTTTTCCTCTCTCTCTCTGTCTCTCCCTCCAAAAATGCTTACACGGCCTTGTGGGTGGTGAATTAATTCCTACCCGACAATCCCTTTTTCTCAAAGTTTCCATGTAAGATGTTTAGACGAGCTACATTCTTTAGTTCCACCAATTTATGTCTTCACAACTAAGACCCACCATACCCACCACAGGATCGACTCAGATTTATTCTGTTCATCTTGTTCGATTTCCTAACTTATCCCTACCTGTACCTGTTACGATATTCACCCGGTCGGTTGAGCCGGCTCCGTCGAACGAACCTGCAGCATCCTGACCAAACACAACAGAGGTCGTATACATTCGGACGTGAAAATCCATAGTAGATGTTTCAATAGGAATTTAGAATTGCAAGAAGTCCTAGCCGCATTTAGAATAGGGGCGGTCCGGTTTTAATTCAGTGTTTTCTACTAGACAGGTTACTAGGCAAGGCTAAAGGACCAATGCCCTGTCATTTTATAATTCTTCTTCTTCTTCTTCTTCTTCTTCTTCTTCTTCTTCTATGTGCCCTGTCCTTTCAAGACGTAGGCGATCATGGTTATCTGCTGCCTTCCTCTGTCTCGTTTTCCTTCTATCTGGTATGTCAGTATCAGATTCTCCAAGCCCTCCCTCCTCATTACATGTCCCAGGAACTTCAGTTGCTCACTATTAATTTTCTTTTCGTTGCCATTCTTTCCAACACCTCATCATTGCTAACATGGTCGGTCTATGACATCCGCAGCATCCTTCTGTAGAACCACATTTCCGCTGCTTCAAGTTTTTTTAGCTCACCGAATGCTTTCTCGATCGTGACATGCATTATGATGTAAAGTAACAAAATATTGTAAAAGTTAAATTAACATAAATATTTATCATACAAAAGGAAAAAATTACATCCTCTAATCAAATCAAACGATACGACATGGCGTGAATATGAGAAAAATGTCTAGAGCATTATCGTTGAATTTAAAGCTCCTCTGCTTATGCCTCTTTGTGTTCCAGTTGGTCATGCATCGTCCATATTAGACAGGCTTCTGAAACAAGATGAGTGCTTAATTATTGTTGATCACGACTTTTTTTTAATTTCCGGTCTGAACTGTTTGACTGTCGTAGTATATAAAAACCACCTGAGCGTTGTGATTAGAATAAAAACTAAAAACATATTTTAAAAAGATCTTATTGGGCATAAAATTTTATAAAATCGTATAAAAGCAGGCATATTTATTTATTTATTCATTTATTATAATCATTTCAATGCCAGTGGCGCACAGAAGATTGCAGGGAGAATAAGAAACGTTATAGGGATGCCGAAGAAAGGATAAAAGATGGATGGGAATCAAGGAAATAGAAGATGGCAACTGACGTTGAATTTAAACTTTTAGAGATTGTAGCTATCAGGGAAGCAAGCAAACTGAAGCGAGTTCCACAAACGGGAAGTGCGAGAAAAGAAACTATTAGAGTAGAAGAAATTTAACTATTTCGACGGCAAAAGGGTGGGATCTTGATGCCAATCCAGCAATACGGACAAATACATGTGGTCGGGGTACCAGGGAAGAAAGCTCGTCAGAGCAGTTGCCATGAAAATACTTGTAGAAAAGACAGAGGGAAGCCTCATTACGTTGATGATTAAGTGATTGAAAGCGAACTGCCAAGTCAGGATCGATTATATTGCAGATCCTTTTTTGGATGTTGTCGAAAACCTCAAGATGACTAGCAGGAGCATCCGACCAGATATGGAAACGGTATTCGATGCACGGATGAATGGTAGATTTATAAATGTGCAAAATGGATTCTGACGAGAAAAACTTTCAGGCCCAACACAGTGACCCAAACTTCCTAGCAATATTATCAAGAGATCATTGAACAAAAAAATAAGATAAAATTGTCATAAATGGCAATTTGAAAAAGAAAGAAAGAAAGATTAAAAACAACATCTGAGCGTTTTTTTTTTTGTTTTGTTTTTTTTCTTTCTCGTCGAGGAAGTAATATACTGCGCACAAATACTAGAAACTAGGAAAGGAAGATAAAAAATACACATATACTTTCGTCCTTAGTTCAACGATTGCAGGAATTTAAGCGTATTACTAGATTGGCAGTTAGGTCTCATCGATTTACTGTTAAACTGACTAGATGTAACCATATGTTCTAATAGTTTCTTTTCCTGCACTTCTCGCTTGTCAAACTCTCTTCCATTTTCTTCCTTCCCTGTCACCTACGATCTTCAAAAGTTTAAATGCCACGATAAATAACTTCTTCTGATTATTGAGTTCCTGTTCTTTTCTTTTCCTTTTCTTTACTCCTCGCTAAAGTTTTCCCATTCTCTTTCATTCCCAATGACCCCTTGTGCCTTAGGGACATTATCGCCTTGATTGGACTGAAACGATTTAAAAAAATACATTTACGTCTAATAACCATTCCCTATATTTGCACAAAGAACTTTATTTTATAAAAAGAGTATTTCATAAACTTACAAGTTGACGTCAGGATGCTATCTACTCAACATAAACAAAAGCAAAAGTCGACATACATTCTTTTTCTATGTGCCCTGTCCCTTCAGGACGTAGGCTATCTTGACTTTCCACGCCTCCCTATCCCTGGTGGCTCTTAGCACGCCTTCTCCTGTGACACCATCCAACTCTCGTTGCCTCATCCATATGTTATCCGTTGCTTTCCTCTGTCTCTTTTCCCCTCAATCTGGCCTGTTATTATCAGGTTCCCCAAGCCCTCCTTCCTCATTGCATGTCCCAGGAACTTAAGCTGCATTGCTGGTCGTAAACGAGGTGTTTGCAGATTGCAGACTCGGTTATACAAGAACAGTTCTGTAAAATTTTGACACAAACCTTTCCTAATGCATGCTAGCACACGTTATGAAAGTCTCTTCAGTAGTTGGAGTAGTCAGTAGTCCTTAAATAGATAGTCAGATTGGCAGTGATACTTAAATTGATGGCAGTTTGATAGATAGATAGATAGATAGATAGATAGATAGATAGAGAGAGAGAGAGAGTTGCCATCTTTTCGAATAGATTGGCCGGGAAGAGAAAACGAGTAGCGAATTGGCAGCGGTATCACTACTAGTAATGTCGGGAAAGAGTTGTTGGGAAAATAAGCATTTAAAATGATTTTTTTCCATTATTTTAATTGGGACGAACATGGACCTTCTTACCCGTAAAAAAAAAAATGGTGCGTTAAAAGAACTTTTTTATAGTACCACCGCTTTTATTTTAACTACCTTCACTCCCTCGATAATGTTTATCATTTTAAAAAGCAATGATTAAAACTTTAATAAAATCTAAACATATGATAAAAGTGAATTTTTACATTTTCTCTGTTTCTTTGCTCTTGAGAAATATCAACAAAATAAAAACAAACACTATTTATTTACTAGACTGTTAATGTGTACTATTTATTAAATTGTCTGTTAGAATGGTTGACAAAACATCAGCTAATCTTCAATTGATTCGAACTTTATAAAATGTTAAATAAGAACTTCCCTGTAGTTAGTTCACATATTTTAATGATTTAGTAAATGTTCAAAAGTTTATGAATAAAAATTGCTTTCAGTTTTTTCTTTATAAATTGGTAAATGATAACTATTGCATAGCAGTTATGCTTACGGCATATTACGTTGAATACACCGGTTCTCGTTCAATCACCGTAGTTGAGCCTGGTCAGTGCTTAGATGGATGACCACTTGGGAATACCAGGCGCTGGTTCAGTGACGGATGAGCGTTGTGGTGCAGTGGATATCGGCTTGGAAAGAGAAATCGGTGAGCCGAGTTCGAATTCTAATTGAGTACCCTGCGTTCACTTCAGCACTGGTACCCTTCGGAAAGGTATTAATCCGTCACTTACCTCCACTTATGGGTTAAATAACAGGATGGGGCCTGGAGGCAAACCAGCTAGTGTTGGTATCACAATAAAAACACCCTTAGTAGCTATTTGACAAGAATATGAATTTCGCTGCAAACTGCGCATGTGTTCCAAATGCACAGGGAATACTGGAGGAGTGTAGTGAGTTCTATCTCGGCCAATGACCGCAAGATGGCGACGCATTTGTCGAACTTAGATTTTAGAATTTTGTAAATATAAAATTATTCTTGAATATTAAAAACTATATATTATTCTTTAATATTAAACATATTAATTGGTTTATTTGAACAAGTAGTGTACAATACTCAGTTTCGTTAAATGTTAGACTTAGGCGTAGTAACTTATTAATAGTGAGTTCGAACTTCACTGGGCGCGCCATACTTTCGACCTCGTGCCGATATCTAAGCTGCGCTTAGAAAATCAACATTATACGTTTAGGTTTTATTACAATTAAAACACTAAATAAATAACAATTTAAAACAATAAACATTACCGAGGAGTGAAGGTAGTTATAATAATAATAATAATAATAATAATAATAATAATAGCTGTGTCAAGAGAAAAACCGTTCTTTTGACACTTCGTTTTGGTTTTGGTTTTGGTTTTGCTTTTGTAGGGAAGGTCCATGTTTTGCCGAATAAATATTCACAAATATATTACCAATGGTGATGAGTTCTCTATATGCTTTAAAAAAAAAAAAAAAAAAAGAAGACTTTCAAAATGGAGTCAAGAGTTTTCAATATTTGACATCTTTTTTCTGTAAGATTTTACATAGCAACATCAAATGCATCTAACAGATAACAAAAATATATTGTTTTTTATATTCATGCAGACTCAGTAATCACCAACTAAATTATAATCTAAAACAAAACTTATTTATAAATGAAACTTTGTCTCTGTGTGTGTCTGTGTGTGCGTGTCCGTTACCTACAGACTCCGAAACAGCTGAACAGATTTTCTTGAAAATTTACACAGTTATACTATAAGCGTCTGCGAGTGTTCTTTGCTGGGTTTTGTGTCGAGGTACCCCCGATAAATATCGAAAATCGATAATCGAAAAAATCGGGTTATAGAAGGAGTGGTCCAATTTTAATCAAATTTGATGCACTCATAGACAAAGACATAAGAAACGATATTCAGAAATTTCAAGATTGCAGTTCTTACAATAGTGCAAAAAATCGATAATATATATATATATATATATATATATATATATATATATATAAAGCAAGATGTTTGTGTGGGTGTCTGTTTATCTGCCTGTATGTCTGTATTTTTTCAGCCTTTTTATTTTAGTTTTTGCTTCGGGTTTGGCTCTAAGTAGGTATAATTGTAGTTCTTAGTCTCAGCCATGATACCATTTACTCAGAGGACTTATTTAGCCTTCAAAATTCAGTTTACGATGAAAAATACTTCTTTGATATCGATACCAGGAAATCAAAATTTGACTTTCATTCATTCATTTTTCTTTCAGTCTACTGTTTCGCTTTAACTGGAAACAACTATTGCTTTTTACTCTTTTGTACCAACGTCCAAAGAGTCTGAACTCCAGGACCATGGATTAGTTTTAAAGCTTTCATTACACCCGAGCAACGCAGGGCTATACTGCTAGTACATTTATATTTTTGTTATTATATAAAATGTTATTAGGTTTTTACCATCTTTTGCTCGTCCTTTGAGTTCATCAATTGTTATTTTGTGCGTGCGAACATGAAACGGGCTTTATTCTTACGTTCTCTCATTATTTGTTTATCAAATCTTAAACCAACATTTCTAATTTAAGGTAAAGAAGTCTGTTGTCCGGACAAAAAGAACATTTTTGAAATTATTTTTTTAAATTTAATAAATAATAAACAGTATTTGATTTAATAAAGTCGGCCAACTTAAAAAATGTTTACTCTTCTCTTTATTAATTTTTCATTTCGGCATACGACCGCTTCATGTTGAAACATTAGTTCCTGTTCACTGTCGAGCCTTTTCAATAACCAGATGGATGACCGCCTTGGAATACGAGGTGCTGTAAGGTTGGGTGTACGTGGGGTGTAATGGATAATAACTTGAAAATTTTAATCTGAGAGCAGAGTTCCGATCCCAGTTGGAGTCCTTAAATTCAGTTACTCACAAATACCATTGGGAAAGGTATGAATCCATCTCTTCTCTCCCCAGATATGGGTTATTGAGTAAGACATATCACAAAACCAATACTTGCGATTTAAAATATTTTCTGGTTATAAATAACCCGCAAAAAGCGGAAAAACCATAGAAAACGAATCAATCATTTTTTTATTTCACATTGTTATATATATATATATATATATATATATATATATATATATATATGTGTGTGTGTGTGTGTGTGTGTGTGTGTGTGTGTGTGTGTGTGTGTGTGTGTGTTTAGTCATTTTTTAAAATTCGGTTAATTTTTCCTTCTCGTATCAGTCAGTTAAGTGCAATACATAATACACGCTAGGGCGATCATGTTTCTTTCAATCCATGACTGACCAGGCAAAAGAATTTCCTGCAGTAGGTTGCCATTTTTTTTCTGTGGTAAAGTAATTGCCAACTAAGACTATAGAACCCAATCTTTCCTGTTATTCAATCCATAGCTGGAGTGAGAAGATATGGATTCATACCTTTCCCAAGGGTATTTGTGCGTAAGTGAATACAACGAATTTAGCTGAAATTCGAACTCGGTTCTCCAATTTCTCATTCCGAACCGAGCCAATATCCATTGCACCACAACGCATGCCTTCTGATATAAAAATCTCTTTAATCCATTCCCTGTGCAAATTACTAGTACATCCAGGAAGGAATCGCCGATTATTATTTCCTTTATATTGTTATATTCGTTCAGTGCGGTCAAGCAGCAGCAACAGTACAAAGCAGCAGGCAGACTGGGTTTTAGTCTCCAATTTCTCCAGTCACGGACAAAAGCCAGGTGGATACAAATGTCCGTTTGTGAATTTGGGGACATAGTAATGGTCAGTTCAATCCCTGCAGTATGTGTGTTGGACTCAGTGAAAACGGGGTGACCAATAACCAAGCCGTAATACATAAGAACAATGATTAGATCAAGGTTGCCTGGATCGACAAGTACCGGATGAAGGTCAGATTGCAACAATGAAGAAGTGTGTCAGTAATATTAACTACTTAGCTCGGAAATTTCTTCAAGTATTTATTGTTGGCTTACAGCCACATGACGTTGAAACACCGGTTCCCGTACGATCATCGGTTTTAAACAAAGTCGACCCTGGTCAGTACCAAGATGGGTGACCACTTAGGAATACCAGGTGCTGTAAACATGAATGTGCGAGTGGTTTAATTGATAATGGCTCTGAATTGTTAATCGTAGAACCTAGTTCCAATTCCAGGTGGGTTCATTATAATGTCTAATGTTTTTGATATCCATAAATACTGTCTATTTAATGTCTATTTATATCTACAATCAATGTTTATTTAATGTCTGTTAATATACACAAATAATGCATAATGACTTTTTATATCCACAGTTAATATTTTTAAATGTCTATTGATATCCACGGATAATGTTTATTTAACGTCTATTAATATCCACAAATAATGCCTTATAATATCCACAAAAATATCTATTTAATATCTATTGATGTTCGCAAACGTTTATTTAATGTATATAGATACACGCAAATAATGTTCATTTAATGTCTATTGATATCCAAAAATAATGTTTATTTAATGTCTATTAATATTCACAAATAATGTCTAATGTCTTTTGATATCCACAAAAATGTCTATTTAATATCTATTGGTATTCACAACTGTTTATTTAATGTCTATAGATATCCACAAATAATGTCTATTTAATGCCTATTAATATCCACAAATAATGTTTATTTAATGTCTATTGATATCCACAAATAATGTTTATTTAATGGCTATAGATATCCACAAATAATGTTAATTTGATGTCTATTCATATCCGCAAATAATGTCTAATGTCATTTAATATCCACAAAAATGTCTATTTAATACTATTGATATTTACAAATAATGTACATTTAATGTCTATTGATATCCAAAAATAATGTTTATTTAATGGCTATAGATATTCACAAATAATGTCTAATGTCTATTGATATCCACAAATGTTTGTTTCATGTCTATTAATATCAACAAATAATGTAAAATGACTTTTGATATCCACAAGAATTTCTTTTTAAAATCTATTGATATTCACAAAGGTTTATTTGATGCCTATAGATATCCACAAATAATGTCTATTTAATGTCTATTGATATCCACAAAATAATGTTTATTTAATGTCTATTGATATCCACAAATATTGTCTAATGTCTTCCGATATCCACAAAAATGTCTATTTAATATCTATTGATATCCACAAATAATATTTATTTAATGTTTATTGATATCCACAAATGTTTATTTAATGTATATTGATCTTCTCTAGTATTGTTTATTTAATGTTTTTTGATATCCACAAATGTCTATTTAATGTCCATAGATATCTACGAATACCAGCACACAGAATGTACGATTACAACTAGCAATTTCTACATTAAAATTATGAGGGCTTTATTTTTTTTTAATTTAAAACATTTATTAAAAATGTATTTAATATATATATCAAGAAATTAAAAAAATACTATCTATAATTAGTTCATTCCTAGAAAAACTCTGACCATAATGCCTCGTCCTGTGCAAGGCTTCTGATCGGGAGGTTTCGAGGAGAGTGGAACCATCTCTTAATTGCTATTGCTTCCAAGTTCACTCTAGTTCAGGGTGGCAGCCCATATTAGGATCTCAACTGAGGGAAAAACTAGATTCAAAACACTATGAAATTATAAAAATATATCTTCATAGTAAAAACACTAACAACACATTTTTGTAAAATGAATTACTAATGCTTTCAAGAAACTTAAATTTCGGCATTAAATGACCAAAAAGAGTTAACATTCCTCTAAATAAACAAACTTCAAAACCCTGAATATCATCTACCATGTATTCAATTGTGAAAGCAGAATAAGATATATTTTTATTACTTTAGAACTCCCAAGAAAATTAAATTTTGGCATTAAATTATCCATAAGGAGTTTATTTGCTGCTAAACACACAAACCGAAACTATAATTATTTGCTTCGCCTTAGATTTTCTTTTAATCATTTCACCTTAAGCAAGATTGAACCGCCACTCTTGTGCACGGTGTTATAGGGAGAGAAAAGACTGGAAACATGGGGTATTAAAGAAATGATAAAACATGAACGGGGCCCAAGAAGTTAGAGGTAACAGCTCGACTTCTGTCACTTTCGCACCATTGTGATTTGACTTCTCTCTATTTTCTACAGATATTTCATTTCACTGCAAGTAAGGCAACAGAGCCACTAAGACGCGGAGAGTGGGTTACCAAGTGTGAAAGAATATAAGAAAAAATCTAGGACAATAAAAGAATAGAACTCAAGAGAACAGAAGATAACTATTGGATTAAAATGTTTGAAGGCGAAACATACCTGGAAAACTAGAATCCAGAAGTGAGTTCTACAAGCTAGACGTTCAAGAGAAAAATATTAGCATATAACTTCTGGTTACATCTAGCCATGTTGACAATAAAATGATGAAACCTTGCCGCCACTCTAGTAACAAACTTAAATTCATAGAGTCTCGGTACCATAGAGGAGAGTTCATCAAAACAATTACTATGAAGGTATTTATAAAAAAAAATATAGTGAAGCTATATTAAGGTGTTGAGTAAGTGACTGAAGTCAAGATGCAAGCTCAAGATCAATAATATTCCACATTCTTCTTTGAATTTTATCTAGAATCTCTATATATATGTGGAAGCAGAATCCTAATCATGGACAAATGATATACTTATAGATATGTAAGATAGATTTGGGACGAGAGATAATAAGGATTTAGTGATACAAGTCTTACTTATTAACCCATAACAGGGGAGGAATGGATTCATACTTTTTTCTAAGAGTATTTACGCGTAAGTGAATATAACGAGCCCAACTGAAATTAGAACTCGACTCTCCGATTAAACAATTTCTAAACATTATTAATTACACCGGCCGCATATCCAAGCTTATAGCACCTCCCCACCAAGCATTTACCCATTTAGATAACGACCAAGAGAGACGTTGTATCGGAGCCGGTCTTTCAACGTGATATTCTCTTAAGCCTCAAAGTAAATAATTATTAACACAAATATAAATGACAAGTATCTTTCCAATTCCCAATCGAAGTAAATACTTAGATGTTAAGAGATATTAAAAATAATTATTTGAATATTTAATAACCAAACAAGGGTTAATATCTCGTAAAATATTTCTTGATAAAAATCAAAAGAAGAATCAGCAATATCATTGGTCCTAACTTGGCATTTCGGCTTCACTCACTATTCCATCACCATAAAGTTAATTTCCAGTGTTCTTCGATATGTTCGAATTGGCATGGTCAAGGATGCATTCCAGTTGATAAGCAGAATATTGACAGACAGGAAAATTTCGCTAGAAACAAAGAAGAGAGTACTGGATTGCCATGTGATGTTTGTTCTTCAATATGCTATTGAATGCTGGGCAATCTCATCAAAGATGAAGGTGAGACTTAAAGCAACAGAAATGTGGTTCTACAGAACGATGCTGAGGATATCATGAACCGATCCTGTCAGCAATGATGAGGTTTTGGAAAGGATGGAAACGAAAAAGAAACCAATGCATGTTCATCAGCATAAAGAGCTGCCCAAAATACCAAATACGGGTGAGAGGTACTAAAATCAAGCAGGTACAAAAATTTAAATACCTGGGAAGTCTTCTTTCAGAAGACGGAAAGTACGACACAGTGATCCGAAGGCGAATTGGCATGGCGAAGCACGCATTCCAGAAGATGAATTGAGTATTGAGAGACAGAAAAATTTCGCTAAAAAGAAAGAAGAGAATACTGGATTGCTACTGTGATGTTTTCTCTTCAGTATGGCAGTGAATGCTGTACAATCTTCTTAAAGACGAAAGAGAGGCTTTAAGCAACCAAAATGTTGTTCTACAAAAAGAATGCTGAGAAATCCATGAACCGAACATGTGAGCAACGATGAGGTTTTGGAAAAGATGGAAACGAAAAGAAATCTAATAGTTAACATCAGAAAAAGAACAGCTAAAGTTCCTGGGACATGTTGGTTAGTTGGTTGGTTGGTTACTTGGTTGGTTGGTTGGTTACTTGGTTGGTTGGTTGGTTGGTTGGTTGGTTGGTTGGTTGGTTGGTTGGCATATCAACCTCGGCGGGTCATTGATTGCCAACTAAATTTTTTATTTATTCATTGCTGGTAATAACTTTTTCTTTCAACAATTTATTGTTGTTTTTATATAAGTTTTTGTGTCTAGTAATACTTTTTCTTTTCGAGTATCAAGATTCATTGGGATTTGTCTTTAAGGGCAGAGTCCCCAAGTCCTACATGTTATTTAACCTATAACTGGAGTGAAGGGACGGATTCATAGATTTCCCAAGGGTAACAGTGCTTAAGTGAATGCAGGGTATTCAACTGGAATTCGAACTCGGCTAACCGATTTCTCTTTCCAAGCCGATATTCACTACACCACAACGCACATCCGTCACTAAACGCTTACAGCACCTGGTATTCCCAAGCGGCCACCCATCTAAGTAGTGACCAGGCTTAACGTTGCTTAACTTCGGTGAATGAGCGAGAACCGGTGTATTCAACGTGATATGGCCGTAAGCCTATGTAATAAGGAAGGAGGAGCTCGAGAATCTGATACTCACAGGTCAGATAAAAAGAAATAAAGACAAGGGAAAGCAACGCGTAAAATACATGACGAGCTTTGGATGTTGTAACAGGAGAAAGCATGCTAAGAGCCACTAGGGATAGAGAGAAGTGGAAGGCTATGATCACCTACGTCCTGAAGGGACACGGCACATAGAAAAAATGACTAGCTTAACAACAAGTTCCTATCTGTTTATAATTAAATTGGCTATATGTAATCTAAGTTCTTTGCTAACAGTTTATTTTCTCGCATATCTCTCTTTCAGTTTTCTTGTTTTCCAGAGATGCCTGCTCTTAAAAACTTAAATGCTATGTCAATCGTTATTTTCTGTCTTACTGATTACTCTTCTATTGCTCTTGCTCCTCAATAATGCATATGTTTTTGTTGTAGTGAAATATCCTGTCCTATCCAGGAATGGGTATGGCACGGGTTATAAAAGACTGGGGCTAGAATGAACTAAAGTTTTCGTGATTATACGGGAGTCTAATTTCTTTCTCTTTTCTATTCTGGATGACAACGTCTTATTTAAACATATATTTTTAGGTGCATGTTCAAATCATAGTTGCTTTCACAGATCTCGGTATTTATACCATTTCATCCCATTCATGTGTATTTTTGAAGACCTGTTTTAAGCTGGTTGATTTTTTTTATAAATTTAGTTTCGTCGCATAGACATTTCCTATTCTGCCGTGCTATGTTTGGGCTGATATCATTTGTTTACATGATTGAACGCAATTCGTTTGTAAACTGAATGACTGTCCCTAATCAGTCGTGACTGAACCTGCTTGTTACATTTACTTGCGATGTGCTATATCAGTTGATCCGGATTGCAATGATGAAAGATTTGTTTTCATCTAGGCTCGAACTTTTATCATCAGAGCATTTAAAAGATATGCAACTACCTCCATCAAGTACAACAAGAGATTCATATATATATATATATATATATATATATATATATATATATTTAGGTGTGTGTGTGCGTGTGTGTGTGTGTGTGTATATATATATATATATATATATATACACACATATATATATACAAACAATATATTTATATATATATAAAAACAAACTTCATATATATATATATATATATATATATATATATATATGAAGTTTGTTTTTATTTTAAGTTCAACATACAAGATCTGTTTATTTAGAAAATGGAAAAATATAATAAAAATTAAATAGACAGAGATTGTCAGTTCAGTTGAATTCAACAAAATTTGTTTGGACATATAGATGTGTGTGGGGGGGGGGTGTCTGGGTGTGTGCCTGTGTGGCCTCGCTACACACGACGTTGACGTAAACAATTTCAAACTTTAGGCTTTCCCAAGAATACCAGAAGGTAGACAAAAGAATTCTAAGTACAAAAAGATTCCACATCGGTTCTTGATAATGACTGCAACAGTAGAAGTTACTTGAACAAAAATAAGAAAATATAACCTTCGAGCACAATACTCAACGCTTTATTTAAAAATTACAAAAGTACAATGAAAATCTGTCGCTTCTGTTCAATTAAATGTTATATATATATATATATATATAGGAAAGAATATTAATAAAAAGTTTTGAATTTAAAAATGTACTTTTTTTGGACAGTATTTGTTTATTTTGATTATTGTATTTTATATTTCAGACCGCCCTCGGTCCTTCAACAGAAAGGAGTGATTTTTAAATTTGAATTAGAAACGTATTTCACGATAGCGTCCGAATATTTTTTTTGTTTACATCACGTGGTGTGTTTGTTCACAACACGCGGCACGTCCGTAGAGAAAGTCTGTTTGTTTTAGACAAAAATTTTTTGGAATATCTGGGGAAAAAAAAAAAAAAAACGCGGTCTGAAATATAAAATACAATAATAAAAATAAACAAATACTGTCCAAAAAAAGTACATTTTTAAATTCAAAACTTTTTATTAATATTCTTTCCTATACATATTAAGACAGTATACGTGGATCATCACTATGTTATATATATATATATATATATATATATATATATATATATATATATATATATATATATATATATATATATATATAACTTGAAAGACTTTGAAAGACAGTAGCTATCCTGGCATGTACGCATCGCTCATTCACTGAATGAATGAGAGCACTCTGGCTATTGGGCGTGTATAGTGATAATATACATGCTAAAAAAGTCTGCCAGCTTCTACCGTGCGCCCATGTCTCAGAGGTAGAATGGCCTACTGACGCCACTTCGGTCGGGTTTCAATTCTGGGTTAGAAGCAATATTTGTTCATCAACTATGTAGTTAGGAAAATTATTTTTGATGAGTGTCTGTTTTATGTTTTTTAGTTCACACAAATACGACATTTCCTTGCAAACCTGAACACGAAAAAAAAAAACATATGGTAATAGCCCAACCAACCCCAAACATATCACTCTCTTATATCGTAGCCAAATGCGCACCAACTACCAACAAGATGAAAATATCCTAAAAGAACTCATAAACACTAATATCTCTCCGACAGACCCTAACAAAAGAATTAAATTTATCATATATTACGCTAAATCCACAACATCCAACTCAATCGTCCGCAACGACTCCTCCCCCACCGTTAGCGATTTGCAGACAATGTAGTGTATAAATTCAAATACCCCTTTCGAGAATGTATCTCTAACAAACTAAATAATACCTACATTGGACATACTACTAACTCGCTTTCGCGGAGACTTACATTGCACTTAAATGAAAATTCTAACATATTCCGACATTTAAAACACCACGGCTATCAACACACACTTCTTAGGAAAACACTTGTTGAAAATACGCATATACTTAGACAAGAAAATAATAAACGAAAACTTAAAATTCTAGAACCTATCTACATCAAATAGTTTAAACCTAGCCTAAATAAAATAAATTTCGACACCTCTACTAACATACTTCAATGCCTATAATCGACGGGAGAGGTCATAGTTATTATACTTACCCCCTACACCATAGTAGCAGCAGTTCCCAGACCAATCCCTCATGCCACTATACACTCAATTGAACAAAACACCCACTACCACCATTCCTTCTCGGCCTACAGCCATGTGCGACACAAAAAATGAACCTGTCTAATTTTCTCTGTATAACTCCATTCTGTTAATAATAATTTAAATGTTCTATGTTCACTGAACATTAAATGTTCATCCTTTGATAATGGCTTATTTAAGCCGAAAGCTCAGACCTGATAAAAAAATCAACAATTATTGCGATTTCTTGTCGTCTTTCCATGACAACACTATCAAGCTAATCAGATCATACGAACGGGTCTTACACAAAATAAATAGACAGAACTTGTCTATATTATTCAATGAAACCTGTATTAATATATATATATATATATATATATATATATATATAGTATATCGAGGCAGCAAGTAATTTTCTAAACATATGCTGTTAAATAGAAGAGACAATGAATGTCTATTATGTTTAACCATGAGCCGTTCTAAACGTCGTATTTTTGCTTTAATTTCAGTTGAAAATAAAGACAAAAATTCTCCAACATTTGGATAATTATTTATTGGTTTTCTTCTAAGCTTTCGGCTCACATGAGCCATCTTCAGAGAGGTTGTTTAAACTGAAATATTATAAAATTCACCATGATGGTGTATGTTATAATTTTTCAGTTTAAACAACATCTCTGAAGATGGCTCATGTGAGCCGAAAGCTCAGAAGAAAACCAATAAATAATTATCCAAATGTTGGAGAATTTTTGTCTTTATTTTCAACTAAAATTAAAGCAAAAATACGACGTTTAGAACGGCTCATGGTTAAACATAATAGACATACATTGTCTTTTATATTTAACAGCATATGTTTAGAAAAAAAATATATATATATATATATATATATATATATATATATATATAATTATTATTTAAATATATATATATAATTCTAAGACTTCCGTCACACTCAAAAATGACCGATCAAAACCAAATCTTGGGAAGAAATGCAACAGGTAAGAAAGTTCAAAGTACAATTAGTTTGCACTAAAAATTCATTCATTTTTTGGCAAAAATAGAATGTTTTATTCAGTCAGTTAAGTACCATAAGTTATAGAAGTAAGAGACATGATTGACTGGGCAGAAGATTATCCCACAGTAGGTTGACATTTCTTTCTGCGGTAGACTGGTTGCTCGACCAAGGCTATAGAACCCAATCTGTCATATTATTTGACCCACAACTGAAGGGAAGTGATTATTAATATCTTTCCCAAGAGTATTTGTGCGTAAGTGAATGCAAGGAATTCAACTGGAATTGGAATTCGAACTCGGCACCCCCGCTTTGTCGTTCCGAGTCGATATCCACTGTACCACAACGCACATCCAATAATGTTTTATTATTTTACATAAAAGATTCCTACTGTTTTAAAAGATTCCTACTGTTTTAAAAGCAACTTGATGTTCTGAATAACAAATATTTATTTTATAAAAATGCAATATTGTTCTTAGCATATGTCTCTTTTTAATTTCTTATCTTTCATCGATTGGTTTGCGAAATGTAGAGTTTGTAATCTTAACAAAAATGTTAGCGATAACTTCAATAATAATAAATTCTGTGACGATTTTAACACGTATTAATCTGTATCAAAACAAAATCTAGTATATCTATATATACGCCTCTTTCCAAATAATTTCAGAAGTTAAAAAACGAAAATAAAACACTTAAAGTTAAATGGAAAATCCTCAACAATCAAGAACATCTAATTCAATAAAGGAAACATGTTTCCTTTGTCTTCAAGAAAAAATTAAAATCATTAAATACATGAATAGCAACAGGCTTTTAAACCTAGGGCATGAAACCACGGTAAACTGCGTACACATTAAATAACTAAATTACAATCATGCTAAAATATACAACAAAGGCCAATGTTAAAACCCCTTAGAGACGATAAACCTTTATAGTATCAACAACACTTTTACCTCAAAATTTTACCTATTCCAAAACACCAACTGTGATCTATCTTAAAGTTTTATAAAAAAAAAGGGATTTCCTAAATTTAAAATTAAGGTTAAATTAACAAAATTAGATTAATTATAAAAACTGAGTTTAAATAAAAAATAGTGTATAGTTGTACAATTCAATAAAAAAGATAGGTCCAATAAATGATAACTACTATTCCCACTTCATCGCATCTCATCCTATTCTTCCCCACCCTTACACTTCCTTACTCTCCCCTTCACTAAACCCGAAAAAAAAATCCAGCCACTAGGCCATAAAAAGCTATACAATATCTTAATCTTAAATCTGTCTACAAAATTCCCGACAAGTTCATTAACCAACTCTATCACCCAAAACTCCCTTTTTTCAAAATTCCAAAGGACAATTTACAAGTTTTATTCCCTTATCACTAACCCCCACCAACATCCCACACACAATTCACCAAATATAAAAAAAAAGACTTTCCATTCCTTTCCACACCACCTGAGGAGACATTATCATTTCAATGTCGAAACAAAATGTAGACTTTGTAGTGGATAAATATTTGTACTTGTTCTAAACTATAATTTATAATAAATATTCACAGCTCTATATTATATATCGAGCACTATTTTAAATTAAAGCTTTGAAAGTTGTAAATTTTTCTTCGTTCCTTATTCACTCGGATATATATATATATATATATATATATATATATATATATATATGTATGTATATATATATATATATATATATATGGATGATAAAAAATTATTTTATAAATTTATATTCTCAGATTCTCTTGTTCGTGCGCATGTGTCGTCGCATCAATTTAAACAAACTTAGTCCAATGAAGTCCTAAAAGACTAACGGCGTCACACAAAATCTTTTCCACATTATCATACGTTTTTTTCCCTCAAATTGTTCTTGATATATAAAAATTTATATGTCGTTATCCCATCCCACATATATATATATATATATATATATATATATATATATATATATATATTAGTCATCCACATACAAGCCTGTTATGCTGTATCACGGCTCATCAGTGTGGCTAGACACATCCACTTGCTTCTGGCCGATTTGGTGTCAGTCGAAATCGCTACCCCACTAAGACATAGGCACATGGATTCAGAGAAGGGAAATTTTAACGTGTTGTATATAAGCAGTGTATACACACGCCAGTCACCGAAAGAACTCAGTTCATTTCTGAAGAGTCACGCATATATCGCAGAAGTGGAAACTGTTTTTAAAATTTTCTTCTCTAGAGAGCTCAATATATATACATATTCTCCCGAAGAAGTGTTTAAATCCAAACACTGAAACAACCATATGATTGTAGGGAAGAGGACATATATAGAAGAAATTATGTACATGTTCTAAAACATAATTTATAATGAATATATATATATATATATTGTGTTAAATTTTAATGATGTTCAGTGCTAATATTGCTATTTTCTCCATTAGTAGAAAGACATTTTAGACAAGTAAGATTTTATGTCATAAAGTCCTCGATATCGAGATGAGCACAGACCGTTAATAGAAAATGCTTTGTCACTGACTTGAGGAGTGTTATTTTTTAAAAAAAGGCAAATTACTCTGAAGAGTGAAGACATAACACTAATACCTTTACGAAGCTTTGAAGTCAGCATGAAATAACACTGCTCAGGTAAGTGATAAACTTCTCCACATTAATTATATAGATATACAACTTGCCATAATTATTAGACCACCCCAGTTTTTTTTTTTAAAGTGATGTATTGCATACTATTTTTAGCATTTATTGCCAAATGAAAGTAGAATGGTTCTTTCGTTATTATTAATTTACAAAATTTTACAAGCCAAGGAAGCAGAGATGAACTCGTCCGAATCACCCTAAATTTTCTTCATTCTTTCATTGATGAAACTGCAATATAGGTAATTATTAAATATTTATAAATTCATTTGATGCACATGTTATTGTGCAGTATTAAAAATAGTACCATTTTATTTTCATTTACAATTATTTACTTGGCAATAAATATTAAAAATAGTATGAAATACATCATTTTTTTAAAATACAGGGGTAGCCTCATAATTATGGCCGGTAGTATATATATATATATAGGCAAGATTCCTTAAAAGTGACACACAATGTCATGTGGTTAAATATTTTATGTAATTTTTCATGGGATCTTTTTTTTTTTCAGAAAATAAATTATAAAAATTATCCGAAGGTTTTTATTTACTTATCCAAGCGATTTCGGTAATACTTTTAGCCATTAACAAAGATGGATTTTATTTTACTTTTAACTGAATGTATAAATTGTTTGTGTATGTATGTAAAATCAGAGGCAAGTTTTATATTCTAAACACAGAAGAGTACATTGTTGCCGTGTACATAGCTCATATTGTTGAGTGTTGGCTTTTTCGTTTTTTTATTAATAAGTGTTCCGTTATTTTTTAACTTTTTTTTTACACGTCTTCATCACATCATTTATCCATCACACCCAGATGGTGCATAGGGCAGCAACTTTTTGTTGCTGTTTCTGTAACAAACTGTTTTTTACGGGGCAGGGTTGTTAGCCCTGCACCCAACCCCCAAACCTCAAACCTGGAGGACCTTTTTACATGTGGATGATGTTATCACATTTGTATTATCGACAAGTATGTTACCGATAGAGCTTGGTAGGTTTAATGAGACCTAATAAAGCTATTGTCAGAGAGATGAGTCTTCTTTTTACACATGTTGTAGTATATCCAGTATAATTATAACTGATTTTGAAATAAAAAAAACTCAACTGCTGCACGTTGTCTGTAATTTTTAAGGAAACTTTCATAAAAGATTGCTGCCTAAATACAATATATATCCCCCATTTTCCTCTTTTTGTTCAAAGTGTAATCTACATTTTCCAATTCTGATTTCTCATTTTCTCTACTCCACTTTCTTCTCACACAAAATTTACCAATATAAGAGAGAGATATGCTTAATCATTATTTTTAATACTCGTATTTGACCAGATATTGTTTTTTTATAATTAAACAGTCCATTTATTCATATTCACGGGCCTAAATAATCGATAAATCTTGTTAGGAAAATATGTGTCCTCTCCATATTTTCTAAACAAGATTTCTTGATTATTAAGACCAATAGATATAAATATACTGTTTAATTATAAGCCAAAATAAAAAAACACTAAAAAACAGTAAATATTCAAGTGAAAAAAAATGTTTAAACCTAAATTAAAAATATATCGGTATAAATCTATTTCGTTACGGATGTCGTAAAACTTGATATCTATCTAAATATATATATGTGTGTGTGTGTGTGTGTGTGTGTGTGTGTGTGTGTGCGCGCACGAGCGTTTCCAAAATTATAATCAGTAATACGGCAATATATTGTATCTAAAATTAACAGTAAATAGACACGTATACTACCAGTTAAGTGCCATGCATTATGCACGCTTAGCGATCATGTCCGTTACCTATAGACTCCAAAACGGCTGAACCGATTTCCCTGAAATTTTACACAGTTGTACTATAAGCATCTGCGCGTGTTCTTAGCTAGGTTTTGTGTCGAGGTACCCCCGATAAATATCGAAAATTGATAATCGAATACATCGGGTTATAGAAGGAGTGGTCCGATTTTAATCAAATTTGATACACTCATAGACAAAGACATAAGAAACGATATTCAGAAGTTTCAAGGTTGCAGTTCTTACAATAGTGCAGAAAATTGATAATATATGTATAAAAGGCAAGATGTTTGTGTGTGTGTCTGTTTATCTGCCTGCATGTCTGTATATTTTTAAGCCATTTTATTTTAGTTTTTGCTTCAAGTTTGGCTCTAAGTAGGTATAATTGTAGTTCTTAGTCTCAGCCATGATACCATTTACTCAGAGGATTTATTTAGTCTTCAAAATTCAGTTTACGACGAAAAAACTTATTTGATATCGATACCAGGAAATCAAAATTTGACTTTCATCCATTCATTTTTCTTTCAGTCTACGGTTTCGCTTTAACTGGAAACAACTATTGCTTTTTAGTCTTTCGTGCCAACGTCCAAAGAGTCTGAGCTCCAGGACCATGGATTAGTTTTAAAGCTTTTATTACACCAGAGCAACACCGTGCTATACTGCTAGTAATACATGATATAAATATAACATTGCAAGTATTAACATATAACACATGATATAAATATAACATTGTAAGTATTAACATATAATACATAAGTCAATCCTAATCCAAAATAATTTAAAAACTAATTTACGTGGATATATACTTAAAAACATATCTCCTACAAACTCTCGTTTCTTAGGCATTGAATTGTATCATCTCACGTTCATGAATTTGGCTGACTTTTTGCATAAAACTGATAAACTTTCATCAAATTTGTAAAAACCAATAGCATTTTTACTCTTGTATATAAATACGTATCACAAAATAAAATCCTTTAATTTGAGATGAGAAAGTTCCTTTGAGGATGAAACGCTTCGGCCAAGATAAGTTTTCCTTTTGTCTTTATACATATTGTCTTTTTATATGTGTAACATATTTAAGTAAACATTACAAAGAGGTACGTGTAAGTTTGATAAAGAAATAGATTATACTTCTTAACAGTATGTTTTAGCGATGTATATAGAGCTACATTATATAAACCTCAAAATTGGACCAAAGTTTGGCTAAATAATGGAAATACTTAGCAAATTTGACTTAGAAGACAGTTGAGTAATATTTTAGGCTAGATTTATAAACAGCAAAATATACTTACCTTAAAAGTTGATCAATATGTCAATATAAATGCAGAAAATTATGTTAAGTTCTTAAGCGAGACTTTTTTGCATGTCGCAAATCACAAACAATAAGTTCCAAACTAAAGAGCATATTCCTGTACAAACAAACCGCGTTCAAGTCCTGTAGGCTGATTACGGTCTACCTTATCAAAACATTGACTATTGCAAGTCAATACTCATCTACTAACCACTGGACTCTAGCTCTCTCTCCACCCCTGTATAACCTTCTGTCATCGCACCTGCTTTCTCAGCTTTCTATTGTTCCTTTCTAACTAGTTTGTACTTTTCTAATTAATCTTTTTATATTTATGTAGCCCCCTGCACATCAGTGGCGTTTCCGCCTTGCTCGGGGTGAAATGATTAAAAAAAAAAAACCTTACGGAAATGCTGACTATTGCCCACTTTACCAAAACGCTGGTTATTGCCCATCCTACATCAAAATAATGGCATGGCTTTCCGGCCTCTCCTGATATTAATTCTATAGAAAACTTGTGATCCATCATTAAAAAGAGATGCATTTGAATAGTGCTGTCATTTCTCTCGATACAATCCAAAGAAGGATCTGTAATGTTATCGGTCCAGACCCTGCATCTCGACTTCACCACTCATTTTCTCACCGACGTGACGTTGGCCTCCCTTTGTCTTTTCTATCAATATTGTTATGATAGTTGTTCTAATGCGTTCTTCTTCTTCGTACTTTGACGGCTTGTACTTAAAAGAAAAAAATTGCTATCATTCTGAAGATGAGATTTCTGATCTCGAAATATTAATGAATAATAAATAAGTAATACCCAACACCTTCTTTACCTTCCTTTATTTTAGTAAATGCATTGTGATAGCCTTCAAATACCTACCCATACACCTTATATACACAATGCTTCAAGCAAGTTACAAAACTCTCCTATTAAAAGTTTAGTTATTTCTTTTTCTAGTTTGTTTATGCTGAATACAATGGGACTTATGGGACTTATATTAAATACAATGTGACTTTATTAAATCGATGGGTTTTTGAAAAAGTTAAACCGCGTGGGTGTTTCCTTTCCACTCAGATAACAGCTATCAAACAAAATCAACGGCTAATTTTTCGTTAATCCCTTTCAAATCAAAGGTAAGAGCGTTTCAAATATGTGAAGTCTTTCAACTACCCAGGAAGCTAATTGAAGTTTACGCTTTCTTTGATGATAAAATTGTCCATTGAATAGCCATTGGCAAGTATGAAAGACGGATTAAGCTTAAAGCGAAGTTCAGAGTTAACAATTTGTTGTTCTCGCTTGTGCAGATTTCAGATTTGAACTCCATATAGTATACATATAAATCGGCTAAACTTTATCTACAAGAGCGGCCACTTTATGTCTCTCTCTCTCTTTTCCCTCTCGCTCTCATTCACTCTCTCTTTTCAATACACACACGCGCGTGCGCGCGCACGCACGCATTTGATCTATTTCTAACTAAAATCAGAGAATTTTGTATTAAACTGACCTAAGTCAGAACCAGAAAGAGATAGATAAAAATTCTAGGACACAATACTAAGAAAAAGAGCTTGGAAAATTTAACATTCACAGGGCATATTGAAGGCAAAAGCAACATATCCTGAGTATGACGATAGACTACATACGCCACCAAGGCCTCAGATCTGTAAATTGATGGTTTTGAGGAGCGCGGAACCACTTCTTAATTGCTGTTTTTCCTAGATCAGCCCTCATGGGATTGTAGCACCTGCCAGGGTCCCAGCTATAGGCAAATAGTGAATCCTCAAACAAAAGCAAAACACTATGTTAGCATAAAAATACATATTATAGTGAAAATGCCTGCAATATATTTTTGAATAAAAAAAGAGATCAGTAATACACATTTCTAGTAAACATACTAGCAACGCATTTTTCTTTAAAAAAGGGATCAAAAATAAAAATTTATAATAAAAATAGCAGCAGTGCATTTTTGTATAAAAGGGGACAAGCAATACTTATTTATAGTAAAAATCCCAGTCATATATTTTTTATATAAAAAAGAGATCAATAATACATATTTATAGTAAGAATACCAGCAATACAGGTTTGTATAAAAAAAAATAGATCACCAATAAATATTAATAGTAAAAATACCAGCAATACATTTTTCTAAAAAGAAGGCAAACAATATTTATTTATGCTAAGAATACCAGCAATATATTTTGTATAAAAAAAGAGATCACCAATAAATATTTATAGTAAAAATACCAGGAATACATTTTTCTAAAAAGAAGGCAAACAATATTTATTTATACTAAGAATACCAGCAATATAATTTTGGATAAAAAAAGAGATCACCAATAAATATTTATAGTAAAACTACCAGCAATACATTTTTCTAAAAAGAAGGCAAACAATATTTATTTATACTAAGAATACCAGCAATATATTTTGTATAAAAAAAGAGATCACCAATAAATATTTATAGTAAAAATACCAGCAATACATTTTTCTAAAAAGAAGGCAAACAATATTTATTTATAGTAAAAATACCAGCAATATATTTTTGGATAAAAAAGAGTTCAACAATGCATATTTATAGTAGGAATACCAGCAATACATTTTCCTATAACAAAGATCAACAATAAATATCTATAGTAAAATTAACAGCAATACATTTCCTATAAATAAGATCAACAATACATATTTATAGCAAAAATACCTTCAATACAATTTTGCATAAAAAGAGATCAACAATACATATTTATAGAAAAAGTACAAACACTACATTTTTCTAATAAAAAAAAAGATCAACAATTAATATATTTATAGTAAAAATACCAGCAATAAATTTTTATATAAAAAAGGGACAAACAATACTTATTTATAGTAAAAGTACAAGCAATACATTTTGGTATAAAAAGAAAACAATATATGTTTATGGTAAAAATACCAGAAATGCATTTTTCTTTAAAAAAGATCAACAATGTATATTTATAGAAAACCATAAAATTGTGTACAGATTATTTAGATTTCAGCATTAAATAACCCATAAAGATTGATATACCGCTATACAAAACAGCCAACCAAGCATGAGTGACAGTGGAACGCAACAAATAGCCTACCAAACGGGCTTGAGTAAATGGTTAGCAGAAGTGGGTCTAGGGGAGATAGCAAAATGACAAAAACTACTAAGAGCTATAAAGGAGAGGAAATTTTGGTGAGTCATAATTGTCCACGTCCTGAATGGACATGACGCACAGAAGAAGAATTTAGTACAAAGATAAAAAAAAAAAACAATAGACTCTGTTTGTGAGCCTTGATAAAAAATATCACTTCGATAAAAAGGAAACATCACACTGAAATCCGAATGCGCCTTGGAAAAACAAAAACCTTCCAAACGTTAAGCAATACATGGGAAAAGGAAAACTCATCTTCTTTTTTTTTTTAATCATATCACCCCGAGCAAGGCGGTAACGCCACTGATGTGCAGGGGGATATGTAAGAGTGAAAAGATTGGAAAAGAAAAAGCCGGAAACCACATCCTAAACAGGGAACAAGGGATAAGCCTCTTCACCTATTCAATAGACGTGGGTGGAGTGTGAACCAGGCGATAGTTTAGTCTATCTACTCCAATTGAAAAAAAAGAAAAAGGAATGAAAAGATTGGAAAAGAGAAAGCCGGAAACCACATTCTAAACAGGGAACATGTCTCAAACGACACATGTTAACACACACTGGAGAGAAATCTGTGGACTAATCTGTCCAAAATATGCAAATTTAAAACAACACAAGTTAACACACTGGCATTTGAAACAAAAGGAATAATGCTGATTTGTTATGTAGCTTCAATCCTCCTATATGGCAGTGATTACCTTACAAAGAGAAGACAGATATCCACTGGAAATCAGGCTTGTCGGACTCTCCGTCTTCGAGCAGCATCCGCCCGTGCATTGAATACTGCTGCCATATCTTGTAGGGTGCACCTATTATCCACCTAGGGGACCTTGACAAAATCCAACGGAGAATCTGTAATGTGATCGATCCCGACTTGGCAGCTCGGATACAGTCACTTTCTCACTGGCGCAATGTGGCTTCCCTGTGTCTCTTCTACAAATACTTTCACGGCTTCTGCTTCGATGAAAGCTCACTCGTGCCCACTATATATGAATTTACTCGAACTACAAGATTAGCTACTAGGTCCCAACCTTTTACCGTGGAACCAATAAATTGTAAACGCAAATTCTATTCCCACAGCTTCTTCTCTCGCACATCCAGCCTGTGGAATTCCCTTCCGTTTACTTACTTCCCGGCAGCTAGAGTCTTCAAGAATTCAAATGTAAAGTCAATAGTCATCTCTTATCTCATTAACTTGCATCCTCACTCTCATGCTCTTTTCTCCATCCACTCCACTCTCAGCAGTATTCTCATCCTTTTTTACCTTCTTCCTGATACCCCCTGTAACCTGTCACCCATTCTCATAACCCCCTGCTCAACAGTGGCGGTAAAATGCCTTGCTTGGGGCGACACGATTATTAAAAAAAACAGAAACTCAGATTTGGGAAAAGTAGACAAGACCCGATCTTGCTTAGGTGGTGTCTACGGGGAGTTTTTGCCCGAGCGTGCGCGCTTAGAAATCTCACGTTAATATCTGACATCGTATCGAATCCTACCTTAGTTTTGTTTGTTTTGAGGTTTAACGACCTATCAATCCTTATGGGATCATTTAAGGTCATAACCAATGATTTTGGGTAAGGTTATTTTATTTTTACATTTTCCTTTTTGAGTATCATGATTCATTGGGGTTTGTTTTTAAGAGCAGGGTCCCCAAGTCATACCCTTGTTATTTCACCCATAACTGGAGAGAAGGGACGGATTAATACCTTTCCCAAGGGTACTAGTGGATAAGTGAATGCAAGGTATTCAACTGGAATTCGAACTCGGCTCACCGGTTTCTCTTTCCGAGCGGATATCCACTGCACCACAACGCACATCCATCACTATACGCTTACAGCACCTGGTATTCCCAAGCGGTCACCAATCTAAGTACTAACCAGATTCAACGTTGCTTAACTTCTGTGATCGAGCGAGAACCGGTGTATTCAACGTGATAGGCCGTAAGCCCCTACCTTAGTGGAGAGGACTTGGGTAAATACTCAGATAAAGGAGGAACTTGGGGTAACAAAGATGTCTTACAGAAGAATACTGAGTATGTCATGGACAGATCATGTGAGCAACAAAAAGGACACTCATGATTTTCTGGGACACATAATGAGGAAAAAGGACAAGAGAATATGACACGCACAGGACAATGAAGGCAGGTGGGACATAAGGAAAAGGTGAGTAATCTACTTAATGAGCTTGAGTAAGTGGATAGATAGAACAGGGAAGAATAGTTATGATATATATATTGCTTAGAGCTACAAAGAATGGAAAGTTATAGAGAACTGTGGTCGGCCACTTCCTGAATGAATGCTGAATAGAAGAACAACAACAACAAGAAATAATATATCTACTTTATTTAGCCATGCCAAATTCAAAAATTTAATATCGAATTCCTCTTCCCTATATAACGAAGTAGCATCGGTTGGTTTAATACTGTTGTCATATCTTGTCAGGTGGCCCTGCTGTTCATCACAGTGTTCTCGACAGGCTCCAAAGGAGAATCTGTAATGTGATTGGTCCCGATCTAGCAGCTCAACTTTCTCACCGGTGGGATGTAGCTTCTCTCTGTCCCTTCTACAAATATTTTCATGAGTTCTGCTCCTACGAACTAGTGCCCCCTCCACAAGAAGTTACTCGTGCAACCAGACTGGCCGTAAAGTCCCACCCTTTTACAGTTAAATCAACGAAATACAGGCAACAATTCTACTCCATCAGCTTCTTTTCTCGCACTTAACGCCTGTGGAACTCTCTTCCATATACTAGCTTTTCTGATGGCTACTACCCTCTGGAATTTAAATGACTACTACCCTCTTGAATTTGACTCCACTTCTTTCTACACCACCCTGTGTATCTTGTTCTTTTCCTTTCTCTCTACCTTTTTTCATAACTATCTTCACTCCTGTGTTCACATCCTTCTCTTGCCATTTCTCTGACACCTCTTTTAACTGGTTCGTCTTTCTCCTCACTTTCCTCCTGCCTAAAACTTTAACTCGTTTTTGTAGACCCTTGCGCATCAGTTGCGCTACCGCCTTGCTTGGGGTGAAATGATTAAAAAAATCTTAAAAAATCAATATTTAAAAATGAAAAGTGATATTTGGGTGGTGTTTCAACATTATTATTGTCCAGTGTTGAGAATTTAAGGAAACGAGTTCAGCAGATATACAAATATAGAAAGGTGTGTAAAACAAGGATGTGTCTTCTCACCGGATGTATTCAACTTATACAGCGAGACAATTCTTAAAGCCACAGAAGTCATATCAGTGCTCATCATTGGCAGCCACAATCTGAACAATATATGATATGCAGAAAGGAAACTAGAAGACCTCCTTCAGAAGACACCTAATTCGGAAAGTAAAAACTACATATAAACTACAAGAAAACCCAATGAATGGTTATCAGTAAAAAGAGGAGCTCAAAATGCCAACTATAGGCAAGCAATACTAAAATCAAACAGGTACAGAAATTTAAATACCTGGAAATTGTCCTAAGAGAGGACAGAAAGTGCGACACTGAGATCCCAAGGCGTATTTGCATGGCCAAGATGCATTCCAAAAGCTAGAAAAAAAGAGAATACTTGATTGCTATGCGATGTCTGTTCTTCAACATGGCAGTGAATGCTGGACAATCACCTCAAAGATGAAGGAAAGACCTGAAGCAACTGAAATTTGATTCTACAGAAGGATGCTGAGGATTCCATGGGCCGAACATGTAAGCAACGATGAGGATTTGGAGAGAGTGAAAAAGAAAAGGAAACTAATGCTTAACATCAGGAAAAGACAGCTGAAGTTCCTGAGACATGTAATGAGGAAGGAGAATCTGATACCCACAGGTTAGATAGCGAGATAATGAGACAGGAGAAAGCAACGCGTAACAAACTTGACGGGCTTGAGCAAGTGGATGACAGAGCGTGGTTTGGGTAGATCACCTTCGCCCTAAAGGGATATGGAACATAGAAGAAGAAGAAGAAGAAGAAGAAGAAGAAGAAGAAGAAGAAGAAGAAGAAAGTTAACAGTGCGGCTATAATACCCAGGTAAAACTTGGGAAGATAACCCCTGTGTGTGGAACTGCTGGGAAATGACTGAAAACTATTCCACTAAATGAACGAAAGATTGTGTGTGGAACTGGACAGACGAACATGTTCAGAAGTCTTTGATAGTTTTACAAGCACGAAATCACAAGTCGTCGCGACTGAGGGAAAGAGCGTAGTAGCCTTTTTTAAACTGTTGACCAACCCTAATTTTTGTCCCTCTCTCTCTCTCTCTCTCTCTCTCTCTCTCTCTCTCTCTCTCTCTTTCAAAAATTGTAACTAAGGTATGCTGAAAGCAGTTGCAGTATAAATTACATATCTGCTCCCTGTGTGTTGAAACAAAAACAAATGTACCTGAGCAGGCGTCTACAACAGGAATTAGTGATTCAAGACAATCCGCAGAGAGCAATGAAAGCTCTGAGCTAAATGATTGTCAAAGAGTGTTTGAGGAGATATGTCAGGTCTCTCTACGAGTACAGCTGGTGCCATGTAATCCAGTAAGCTATGTCCAATTTGATATCGAATTCCGCTTCCGTACATAACGGTTGCTCCCCTTTAGCAATATTTAAAATTTAAAAGTTATATTTTTCTGGTCTCTCAGGATTATTATTGTCTAAAGACAGTAGAAATGTGATTCTACAGAAGGATGCTGGGAATACCAATGACGAGGCGTGCAATCAAAGAAGAAGAAAATGGAAGGAAAAAGGATATTTATACTGATAATCAGAAAAAGACTCCGCTGACATTTCTTGAACTAATAATGAGAGAGGAGGGTAAGAGATTTCGAGACTCACGGGGTATATCGAGTGCAAAAGAGCTGATTTTATAAACGCCGCTTAGATGCGGAACAAGTCCGAAAGTTTGGGCTAGCCAGGGAGGATCGAACTCACTGCTCGGTTGTAATAGGTCCTAACGATACAAGCTTGCTAACCACAACACCAAGTCTAGATGCCCAATCGAGTGGAAGATAAGCAGGAGATGAAAGTATAAGAAAGTGTGACGGAACGGGGTTTATAAGGACCTCAGAAAGACAGAAGTTACTAAAAGCTACAACAGATAGGACGTTGTGGAGTGACATGAAAGTCTACACCCTGGGAGATATGGCACCAAAAATTAATCCATGCGGCCAATTTATCGTATTTGAAACATTCGTAGCATAGCCTTAACAATTAAAGCACTGAGTCAGAATTTTCTTTAATGGATTCCTTTTGTATGGCGTTGGATGTTGGACAATCTTCCCGCAGACGTAGAGAAGACGGGAAGCAACATAAATGTGGTTCTTTTGGAGGATTCTGCGAATACAATTGACGGAACGTGTAAGCAAAGTCTTCAGGAATCTAAACATATTTATAAATGGAACTTTGTGTGTGTGTGTGTGTGTGTGTGTGTGTGTGTGTGTGTGTGTCCGTTACCTATAGACTCCGAAACAGCCGAACCGATTTTCTTGAAAATGTACACAGTTGTACATGAGCGTCTGCGAGTGTTCTTAGCTAGGTTTTGTGTCGAGGTACACCCGATAAATATCGAAAATCGATAATCGAAAACATCGGTTTATAGAAGGAGTGGTCCGATTTTAATCAAATTTGATACACTTATAGACAAAGACATAAGAAACGATATTCAGAAGTTTCAAGGTTGCAGTTCTTACAATAGTGCAGAAAATCAATAATATATATATATATATATATATATATATATATAAAAGGCAAGATGTTTGTATGTGTCTGTTTATCTGCCTGTATGTCTGTATTTTTTCAGCCCTGTTATTTTAGTTTTTGCTTTGGGTTTGGCTCTAAGTAGGTATAATTATAGTTCTTAGTCTCAGCCATGATACTGTTTACTCAGAGGGCTTATTTAGCCTTCAAATTTCAGTGGAAGACGAAAAAACTTTTTTGGTATCGATAGCAGGAAATCAAAATTTGACTTACATCCATTCATTTTTCTTTCAGTCTACGGTTTCGCTTTAACTGGAAACAACTATTGCTTTTTAGTTTTTCGTGCCAAGGTCCAAAGAGTCTGAGCTCCAGGACCATGGATAAGTTTTAAAGCTTTCATTACACCCGAGTAACGCCGGGCTATACTGCTAGTATGGAAAGTAAAATGAGATTTGTAGAGAAAATCAGCACACTGATATGGTGTAATTGTTAGCAAGCTTGTTTTGCTCGATCAGTTACGTCTGAATAGGGAGCTCGTTCCTCACTGGACGCCCCATATTTTCGACCTTGTGCCACAAGTAAGCTACGCTTAGAACAAAATCCCTATATTTAAAGCACCTCGACGTGGTGTAATGGTTAGCACTGAGTGTCCCATACTTTCGCTTTGTGTCACATCTAAGCCGCACTTAGAAAATCACTATAACAGCTGAAATTTCTTTGATGCATAATGAAGAAGGAGGGCTTGGAAAATATGACACTCACATGACAGCCGGCTAACTTGTGTGAATGTATGGCGGTGTTTGGGATGCTAAAAAGACAAAAGTTACTAAAAGCTAAAAATGACTGGAGGTTGTGGAGAGTCATGATTTCTCATCCTTTGAAGGAACACGTACATAGAAGTAGTAGAATTCAGCTATATTCAAAGCCTTGTGCTTCTGTCGTTGATTTTTTTTCACTCTTCATATGGTATTTCTATCAGTGTCGAACTGCATATGCGTGTGGCCGTTTCACTCACATCTGGGTTAACTGGAGCGTAGTTGAGTCGCCAGGGGAATATTAGTAACACACACACACACACAATGTCTTGGCAGTAAATATAGATATAGATATATAGATGGGAGAGTACTGAGTTGAGTGGAGGGCGTAATAGCTATTGGCAAGGAAAACAGAATCAGAGAACGGAGTTCAAATTCCGCTTCATATGAAGTTATGATTGTACTCATCTAATTTTAAAAGTATTGCCGAATTCATGAGTATTTTTTTGTTTTTTTGTTTTGTTTTCTTGCTATGAAGTATGAAAACCTCTTGAAGATTAGGGTAAGAAAAATGTGTTGAATCTTCTTTCACTACCCATAATCCTCTATTGATTTCCTCTGAATGCACCCATAAAGTTCTGAAGCTTTTATAAAAATATGTTTTTTGAAAGTCTACACTCGAGAATGTGCGTTGTGGTGCAGTGGATATTGGCTCAGAACGAGAAATCGGGGAGATGAGTTCGAATTCCAGTTGAATTCGTTGCATCCACTTACGTGCAAATACCCTTGGGAAAGGTATTAATCTGTCTCTTTCCTCCAGTTATGGGTTAAATAACAGTACAGATTGGGTTCTATAGCCTTGGCTGGCAACCAGTCTACTGCAAAAAGTAATGGCAATCTACGGCGAAATAATCCTCTACCCAGTCAGTCATGTCTCGAATTGAAGAGAAAAGAAAGTGTATATCTCTCTCTCTCAAAAGATACATAATTTTTTATCAGAAAAGTTTCATGAAAATGTAATATTCTGAACTTCATCAGACTAATTTTATGCTTACGTTGATGCGACTACATATGCGCAAGAACGCTGGGACTTTTAAATTTAAAGACCATTTTTTCATTTTTACATACATCTTTCCTTAAATGTGTGTGTGTGTGTGTGTGTGTGTGTGTGTGTGTGTGTGTGTGTGTGAAGAATAATGAATTTATTTTTATTTCGAGATTTTTATTTCATGAAACATTATTATTAGTGGATACTCATATTTGAAATAGACGTCCCATTTTTCTTTACAATAATTTCTTGAATACGCATATCAATAGACGTAATACACACTGTTTCCAGTAAAAATAAAAATGGGGCGTCTATTTCAAATACGAGTCTCTACTATATGTAATATATAATATAATTTTTTTTTTTTTACTTTTGCTGTATCTGCAACTTGCAGTTTCCTCAAGAAGATACACTGTTGTGCAAAATAATTGAAACAACTGATTTAGTTTTCTTTTTTGCACCATACGGTCAGTTTTAGACCAACATGAGTTACAGGGTATAATTGATTTCTGTTTTTTTTTTTTTCATTAGAATAGGTCATTTGCAGTGGTGTACAGTAATATGAATGTATTTGCAAGGTGATGAAATTTGTTTGGTCTTTAAAAATATTGCGTCATCCGTGATTGCATCAGATTTTTATCACTCCCAGACACTTTTGTTTTGACTGTTGATTAGTTGTCTTACAGCATTTGTCTGTGATTAACGTTACACCAAGGAAGCGTACGAAAATTTGTAACGCTGCACAAACACACTGGCAAGCCTTACAGAAAGCTCGCGGATATTGTTTGTGTCAGCCTTTCAACTTTCAGTCATGTCATCAAAACGAAGAAAAAAGACTGGATCCATCAGTCCAAAACGTAAATATAAATGCGGTCGGAAAAGAAAAAAACTACGCCAAGGAACGACGTATAGCGGATCAAATCCTAGGAAAACATTATTCGTTTTGTTTCAATTAATTTACACAAGGATATAAAATAGGAGGGTAGGCTAAAAAGTTCATAGGCTGTGTTGTAGAGTTGTAGTGAAATATCGCCGCAAAGATGTAGAGACCGGTTTATGCCGGAAGTACGACACGAAACAAGAAGGTAGGTTCAAAACAGTGTATTAGTATAACAAGATATTCAAAAGAAGTGTTAATAATGATTAATATAGAAATAAGTAAGTCCGAAGGTATTATTACGCTGCCTGACTAGTAGCTGTCGTTAACTGCTTCCGTTAACTGTTGTACTTGACTGCTTGTAACTGCAGTATTTATTCGCTTTCCCACTTAAGACAAAATGTGGCACAAAGTTTTTTAATGTTGGTAACCCCAGGATGTGCGTTATGGTGCATTGGATATCGGCTCGGAACGAGAAATCGGGGAGCCGAGTTCGAATTCCAGCTGAATTCATTGCACTCACTTACGCGCAAATACCCTTGGGAAAGGTATTAATCCGTCTATTCCTTCCAGTTGTGGGTTAAATAACAGGACAGATTGGGTTCTATAGCCTTGGTCGGCAACCAGTCTACCGCAGAAAGCAATGGCAACCTACTACGGGATAATATTCTGCCCAGTCAGTCATGTCTCTTTCGAAACATGATCGTCCAATCGTGTATCACGTATGGCACTTAACTGACTGAATCCAGGCCATATAGCACGGGCAAAAATTTGTTTAATTTTCCACAGACGAAACTCTACCCTTCGGTGGAGCCTCAACTGCGTCATTACTCTCCGCCTAAAGACAGAGAGTTCGACAAAACACTGCGCGTAACTGCAGTATTCAGTTATCTCCGCCCCACTAGGAAAAATGTGGTACAAGGCATTTTTAACGTGGGTTCTCTGGGCCATATAGCCTGGTTAAAAACATCTAATTTTGCCCAGTCGTGACTGTAACCTTCGGCGGAGCCACGACTGGGTTAATACTCTCCGCCCGGAGCCAGAGAGATTGACAGTGTCAAAGGCACTTACTGTGCTTAAATGCAATACTCACTTACTCCCCCCCTCTAGGGCACAATGCGGTACAAGGCTTTTTTATGTGGGTTCTCCAGGCCATATTTCTGTCTAATGTTCTCCAGTTGTGACTCTACCCTTCGGCGGAGCAACGACTAGTTTAATGTTCTCCGCCCGAAGGCAGAGAGCTGACAGTGTGCAAGGAAGTTACTGCAAGAAACTGCTTTCTAAAAATCACGCAGGTAATTTATATATAGCAAGAGGAAGATTTCATAGGCGGACACCATCTCAGGCTGACTATGTTTCTTTCCAGTTAAACTGACAGATGACTTTAAAATTACTTCAAAAATAACAAGTAGCAACTTCTCTTGAAAATGGTCAAATTTTGACATCGCGTTATGGTCATAAGCAAAAGAGGACCCCAAAATGCCACCTACAGCTTGGTGACACTAAAATCAAGCAAGTAAAGAAATTTAAATATCTTGAAAAGGTCTGAACAGAGAACGGAAAGTGCGATATTGAATTCCGAAGAGGTATTGGCAAAGCCAAAGACGCATTCCAAAAGTTGAGTAGAATATTGAGAGACAGGAAAATTTCGCTGGAAACAAAGAAAAGGGTACTGGGCTGTTATTTGATTTCTTTCATCCTGTATGGAATCGAATGCTGGACGATCTCTTCAAAGATGAAAGACTCGAAACAACAGAAATGTGATTCTACAGAAGGATACTGAGGATAACATAGACCGAACATGTGAGCAACGAGGAGGGTTTGGAGAGAAGGGAATCGAAAAGGAAATTTATACATAAAATATAGAAGAGACAGCTGAAGTTTCACACAATGAGGAAGGAAGGCTTGGAAAATCTGACACTCACTGGGCGGATAGAGGGAAAGCGAGACAGGGGTAAAGAGCGTGACATACTTGATGAGCTTAAACAAATGGAGTACAGAGCAAGGTTTGTAAGAAATATCAGAACAATATATATCAAGAGCTACAAGAATATGAAGAGGTGGAGAGCCATGACCGACTACGTCCTGAAGACACACGGTACATCAAGGAAGTTGTTATCAAGTACCTACAGGAAAAGGTTTAGTCCCTAGCGGAATTCATGCTGACACGGTTGCCACATTAAGGGATGGCGTCCCAGCTTTATCAACAGTGCAACGATAAACTGTCGCCATGCGTGTTATTCGTTTTTGACACTGTCGACTACATAGTATAGTAGTGATGAACGAAATTTTGAAAAAAGATCATTAACTTTACCAATATATATATATGTGTGTGTGTGTGTGTGTGTGTGTGTTCTTCTTCTTCTTCCATGTGCCCTGTCCTTTCAGTGGGTAGGCGATCATGGCTTTCCACATCTTCCTATCCCTGGTGGCTGTTAGCACGCTTTCTCCTGTTGAACCATGCAACCTTCGTTCCGTCATACAACTGATCAGGCCCTTCAAATATGTTATCCGCTGCCTTCTCCTGTCTCTTTTTCCCTCTATCTGGCCTGTCAGTATCGAGTTCTCCAAGACCTCCTTCCTCAATTGTCTCTACCTGATGTTCATTATTAATTTTCTTTTCGTTGCCATTCTTTCCAACACCTCATCATTGCTCACATGTTCGGCCTATGATATCCTCAGCATCCTTCTGTAGAACCATATTTCTGCTGATTCAAATTTTTCCTTCATCTTCGATGATATTGTCCAGCATTTGGCCACCACAGTTTTTTTTAAAGAAATGATGCATTTCATACTATTTTTAGTATTTATTACCAAATGAAAATAGAATGATTCTTTTGTTATTTTTGTTATTACAAACTTTTACAAGGCAAGGAAGCAAAGATGAACTCGTCCCAATCACCCTAAATTATTTTCATTCTTTCATTGATGAAACTGCAATATAGGTCACTATTTAATATTTATAAATTCATTTGATGCACATGTTATTGCGCCATATTAACAAAAGGACCATTTAATTTTCATTTACAATTATTCACTTGCCAATAAATACTAAAAAATAGTATTAAATACATCATATTTTTAAACACTGAGGTGACCTAATAATTATGGCGGGTAGTTTATATGAATAAATCCAGGTAAAGAGGACCCAAGATTTTACTATTTTGAGTTCTCTGACATATACTTTTTTTTTATAGAAGTGATCAATGCAATAAATATTGTAGAACGTAATATAATTATATAATTAAATTTTGTATACATTTAAAATTAAAAATACATTGCGACACGGAAATTTCTATGTTTCGAAATTTCTGTTTCGAAATTTCTGTTTCGAAATTTCTGTTTCGAAATTTCTATGTTTCGAAATTTCTATCTCATCATCAGGCAATGTTAAATGTTAGTTCTGAAAATGATTTTGTAGAAATTTCCGTGTCGCAATGTATTTTTAATTTTTAATTGTATAGCAAATTAAATTATATATATATATATATATATATATATATATATATATATATAATGTACATGAATTTTTGAAAAAGTTTTTAAAAATTTTGACGCAATATAACACCCAAATCTCTATTATTTAGCATGAATTTGAACTAATCTGTTGCGTTTACGTTGTATGTACTGGGAGACTTTTCACTTAGTGTCCTTTAGAGAAGCCAGTTGCAAGATTGATTTGAGGTATGAAGTCCCAGCCAGGGTGGCGATCTGTGATTCCCCCGATGTCACTTGCTATCCCGACATGTGAAGACGAACCAGATGCCCCTGTGATGTGTTCATGTGCTAATATTCATGTGACAAGTAGATATAGAAACACGCTAATAAAAAAGGGAGTCTTTTACATTTGAACAAGTATCTATCTAGGATTTCTTACTCTTGAGCATGCAGCATCCAACTGGCCGTACGTAAATATTTAACAAACCAATCGATGAAATTTGAGTAAATTGATTTATTTGACAAAATATTTAAGAAAAATCCTACTTTGTGGTTTAATAATTTCTCTTTTTAAAGAAAATTTCTTTTTTTTTCTTTTTAATATTAAAAAGTAAATTCCTAAGAGTTCTAACTCTTGAGCATGCAGCATGCAACTGGCCGTAGGTAAATATGATGAAATTTGAACAAGCTGATTTATTTGAAAAATATTTGACAAAAGCCCTACTTCGTGGTTTCATAATTTCACATTTTATAGAATTGTTTTTCCTTTTTAACAGTGAAGAGTAAATTCCTAGGAGTTCTAACTCTTGAGCATGCAGCAGGCAACTGGCAGTCCGTAAATATTTAGCAAACCAATCGATAAAATTGGAACAAGCTGATTTATTTGAAAAATACTTGACAACAACCCAGGTTCATGGTTTAATAATTTCTCTTTTTAAAGAAAATATTTTTTTTCCTTTTTAACAGTGAAGATAAATTCCTAGGATTTCTTATTCTTAAGCATGCAACATTCAACTGGCCATGCGTAAATATTTGTTTCTATAACCAAATTCATACTTTTGGAAACGTTTGACCTTGTAATTTGTTTATAGTTCTCGCTAATGCAGGGCGAACTGAAAACTGGAATTTTGTATATAAAAACTTAAAAGATATGCAAAAAACAGTATTGCATTTTTAGTAAATAAGTATTTGTTATTTTAACAATTAAATTGTCTTTTAAATAGTGTGAGTATTTTGCATGTTAAATAATAAAATGTAATTTTTCCTAAAAGATTAATAAAAATGTATTATATTAAGCTACTCACCCTAGTACATACCTTGGACCGACTAACATCTTTGCACTTCTTCCCAAAATTTGTTTTCAATTGGTCAATGTATGCCAATTTTAGAAGGAGTGACAGACATCGAACGGACTAATGGATGTCACAGAACTTTATACACAAAAAACAAGAAAAGAGAAAATACTGAAATTGTGTTTCTATTTAAAAGGCAGGGAGAGATAGTAAGAGATAAAATGAAAGATTCTTCTCGACAAGGTACAGCGAGGTGATCTGTAATGTGATCGATACCAACTTGGCAGACCGCCTGCAGTCTCTCTCTCACCGGTGCGACGTGGCTTCCCTGTGTCTCTTCTATAAATACTTTCACGGCTTCTGCTCCAATGAACTTAGATCACTGCTGCCCTCTAGATACGAATTTGCACGAGAAACTAGATTAGCAACTAGATCCCACCCTTTTACAGTGAAACCGATAAAATGCAACCGCAACTTCTACTCCAACGGTTTCTTTCTCGCACTTCCCGACTGTGGAATTCCCTTCCACATGATTGCTTCCCCGACAGCTACAATCTCCAGGAGTTTAAATGCAAGGTCAATAGACACCTCCTAACACACTAACTCCCATTCTTTCAAACACTCTTCCCATCTGCCTATCCCTCATCCTCGGTATCCTTACCCGTCTATCACCTTCCTTCTGACATTTCCTACACCTAACCACTCCTCCTCTTTACCTTTCCCTATGTAGCCCCATACGCAATAGTGGCAATGGAATGCCTTGCTTGGGATGAAATGATTAAAATAAAAAAAAATCACGGTCACCTTTACCCGAAAGGAGAGGATAATGTGGATGAAAGGGAAGACTTGAAGAAAGCGCATGCTTCATGGATTTGCTTGTAAAATTGCTAGCGAAAACGAACCAAGTATGATGTCAGGAAATAAATAAACAAAAATGAGAGAGAAAAAAGAAAAGGCGCAGAAGGTATTTAGTAAGTAATTCGGGAAATCACACACACACACACACACACACACACACACACACACACACACACACATATATATATATATATAACTTTACTGCATGTATTTGGTTTATGTGAAAGGTTTGCTGTTTCAAAGGCAGGTCTTCAATGTCACCTTAGGTGTCATCAATATAGGCCCATTTTTGGCAGCTACGATACAGTCGCTCTCTCACCGACGTAGTGTGGCTTCCCTGTGTCCCTTCTACAAATACTTTCACGGCTTCTCCTCCGATGAACTTAGCTCACTAGTACCTCTTGTTTACGAATTTCATCGATCCACAAGATTAGTAACTAGGCCCCACCTTTTACTGTGAAACCAATAAATTGTAAACGCAAATTCTACTCCAGCAGCTTTTTTTCTCGCACTTCCCGCCTGTGGAATTCTCTTCCCCATACTTGCTTTGCTGACAGTTACAATCTTCAAGAATTTAAATGTAAAGTCAATAGTCATCTCCTGTCTCACTAACTTACATCCTTTCTCTCATGCTTTTCTACATCCACCCCACTCTCATCAGTAATCTCTTCCTTCGTCTACTCTCTTTCTGACACCCCCTGCAACCTCTCACTCCTCATAACATTCCACCACGTCCACCCTACTCTCATCAGTAATCTCTTCTCTCTTCCTGACACCCTCTTCAACCTCTCAGTTCTCAACATTCCTCCTATGTAACCCCCTGCACAAAAGTGGCAGTAAGATGCCTTGCTTAGGGCAACACGATTATAATATATATATATATATATATATATATATATATATATATATATATATATATATTAATTCAGATACTTTAATCAAAGCGGAAAAAGCAGGAAGGTAAATTCCAAAAACCCGATCCTAATTAATATTAAAAATTTTATTTTAATATTAAAAAATGATACAGGAAGAGAGCTCCATGTAATAAAATATTACAGAGCAAAAATAAATTAAAAAAGGATTAATTCAATGATGTTGGATGATCATTTCGATATGAAAATCCCCACGGGGATAACACATCACCTCAGCAACAGAAAAATCCTTTCAGAAACTGGAGAAAAATCGGTCTAATTTTCCTTTTTAAATAGATTTGCAAATAAATTAAAAAAGAAAAAGAAAAAAGAAAAAGATAAAACAAAATCAAATAAACAAGAAAAGAAAAATTGACATCGTCTGGGTTCGCAAAAAAAGGAAAGAGAATTGTAACTTAAAATTAACGGACGGCCGTGTTGAATTGATGTAAGGTTAAGCAACACGGAAAAAAGGTGGGAGATAAGTGAGATAAAGGAAGGAAGGAAGGGAAAAAGAAAAGAAAACAAAGAAAAATTTTTTTATATATTACAGACGCTGGACATATTCAAAAACCTAATTTCCCAAAAACGTTGAAGTATTAGAAAAAGGCCTTTGCTTAAAAAGGCATAATTATTTTTAAAGGGAATAAAAAGATATAGGATTTAAAACAAATACTTTTTTTAAAATTAGGTCATTTGATTTAAACTAAATAAAGACACCGCTAGGTAAAAATAAAAAATTCATTTACAATTATACATACATATAGAAGAACACGCATACATACATACATACACATACACACACACACACAATTCTTCGATTATGAATACATATATACATACATACACATCCACACACACACATACATTCAATTCCATACACACTTATATACGTATATACACATGCATGCGCATACACAAATATATATGTGTACACACATATATACAAAAATTCACACACGTAATATATATGTACACACACACATGCACACATATACATACACACACACACACACATATATATATATATATTATACATATGCACACACATACATATAAAAAAATATAAAAAATTAATGAATATTATAAAAAATAGCATTTAAATAGCTAAAATGGTGACTACAAACCAGGATACATGTCCGGAATTATAAAAATACATGAACCTAACTACCCTCTCTATCCTATCATATCGCAAATCCTCATTCCGGTTTATCAATTAATCAAAATCATAAATCAACTCATTACACCGTAGTAATAATAATAATAATAATAATAATAATAATAATAATAATAATCACTGTGAAGATAATACTGTAAGTTTCAAAGTGCTGGAAAGGTGTGATCTGAGTCAGTTACAAGACGACAATAAAACAAATTCAGAACACATTGAACAGAATTATTTTACGGAAAACAAGATCACTATACAAGAAGCCAAGGAAGAAATCAGGAACCATAAAAGTCAAAGACAAAATATTGCAATGGAGGAAAGAGAACAGCTCCCAAAATTACAACCAACAAAGCATAACCTCGAAACTATTAAGCTCTCAAATTAATTTTGGATGAAGTAGACACTCATATAAATCTCAATGAAGCAATACATGCATCAGCAATAGCAGCAACAAAGACATTGAACACCAAATTAAAAACAAGACAATCTCGCAGACATGAAGATCCACATTGGAAAAGAAAAATAGAAAAAGAAATCGAACAACTTAGAAGTGAACTATCGGTACTGGATGAACTGACTAGATGAATAAATGTAAGAACTAGGAAAAGCAGAAGAGTCGAAAGAAAATACAACATTAGAAATGAAAATGAAGTCCTACCAACTAAGGAAAAAATAAAGTAAACAATACAACTGAAGGCTCAAAGAATAAGACGCTATGAGAAAAGATCAAGATTCTACAGACAAAACAAGATTTTTTAAACCGATGCAAAGAAATTTTACAGGGAAATAGGTAAAAAAAAGAATTGAAGTGACAGTCCTCCCCAAAATGGAAGAAGTTACACAGTTCTGGGGAAAATATGGCCTGCCCTAAAGAACATAACAAAGAAGTAGATTGGATTGCACAAGAGATAGAATGAATCAAAAATAAACCAGAACAGACATGGGCTGGAATTACAGAAGAGGATGTTAAATTTTCACAAAAAAAAAGCACACAATTAGAAATTTCCAGGTATAGATAGAATTCGTAACTTTTGGCTATATTATTTAAATACAGCACATGAAAAAACTAGCCAAAGAACTTCAACAAATGGTTGACGATGCCACTAAAATTCCTGCATGGATGACCAAAGGAATTATATTCCTTCTACCCGAGAATAGTGACAAAGACAACCCGAAAAACTACAGACTAATTACATGCCTTCTGACAACATATAAACTGTTAACATCTATTTTAACAAAACAGACATATTTCTTGTTGGAAAAAAATGACATGTTACCGCTTGAACAAAAAAGGTGCAAACGTGGCTGTTACAGATGTAAAGGCCAATTGCTTATTAACAGAATGATCCTGGAAAACTGCTACAGTACAAAGAAAAATCTTAGTACTGCCTGGATAGATTATCGTAAGACATTCGATAGTGTGCCACATTCCTGGTCTTTAAAGACTTTAAATATATACAAGATATCACCCGTCATCATCAATTTCATCAAACAGTGCATGTCTATATGGAAAACAACCCTTTACCTCAATCATATAAATGGAACCTATAAGTCTGGTGAAATAAATATCAAAAGAGGTATATTTCAAGGTGACTCTTTGTCTCCCTTACTATTCTGCATATCATTAATAGCACTAACCAGTCAACTTAATAAGACAGAATGTGGTTATAAAATAAGCCAGAAGAAACTAAGCCATCTATTTTACATGGATGACTTAAAGTTATATGCTAAGAATGATAACGAGCTGGAAGGTCTTATGCAAACTGTAAAATGCCTCAGCGAAGACATTGGAATTAAATTCAATTTGAATAAATGTGCTAAAGCTACAGTTTTACGTGGATCACTACAAGAAACCTCCTCAATTAGCTTAGACCCTGCTGTAACAATAAAAGAATTAAAGCCAGAAGAAGCTTATAAATACCGAGGTGTAAATGAGGGTAAAAAAATTCACCATAAAAAATGAAAGAAATAGTGCGTAAAGAGTACTATAGAAGGCTACGAATGATATTAAAAACTGAATTGAATTCTCAGAACAGAATTATGGCCATTAATAGCCTTGCAATCCCAGTTGTCCAATATAGACCAACATTGTATAGCAATTAAAATGTTTTTTGGGGATTGTATCTCTGACAAAAAAGAAAATATATATGTTGGTTTCACAACATTATCAGTTATGCTGATAAAAGGCAGAAATGGTCTCTCAGATTATCAACAGAGAGCATTTTTGTTTTAGAAGGATTAAAACTTAGCAAGACATTCATTGTCCCAGTTGACAATAGACTCTAGGTCGTTTTCTTTACATCAGCCGCCAATTTGACATCATCGAAATGATTAGGCTTCGTATCAAGACAGGAGTCGTTGGTTGTGCAATCACCATAGATACCAAGTTAAGCGCTGATGTCATCGGGAAGGTTGTCAATGCAAATTAAAAACAAAGTGGAGCCAAGGATAGAGACTTAGGAAACACCTGAATGATTGAGAAGAGTGGAGATTCATGATGACTTCCATTTTACGATTTGATAAGAAAGTCTGAATCAGTTCCAAAATTCGTTCGGAGTCAAGATAATTTTTCTATTTATGAAGAAGATCAATTTACCAAACCCTGTCAAATGCCTTCTAAATATCTAGCTTCACCATTCTTTTCTAAATCTTGATAGACACTTTCTGCAATAATCGTTAATACATCTGAAGAAGTCTGTTGTTATAGAAACTGTCACGTATATAGCTATAGCGGCAGAGCACGCGACTGTAAACCATGGGTAAGATTGAGGTTTCACCTGGTATTTTCGAGAGGGAATGAAAGCATTTATGTGGGCTTTGACTCAAGAGGAAACCTCAGGGTACAATTCTAAACATAAAAGTTAAAAATATCAGTCCAGTGTGTGTCTAAAATAATGCCACGAAGTTAATCCCAATCAGTGTACGAGTAACGGAAAGAGGTTTTAAAGTCTGAATACCAGCAACATCAGTAATATTAGAATGTTTAAGCCACTTGACATGATGCTCATCAAAGTCACCAAACACAAAAATATTCACAGATAAATGAATGTTACTTTATGTTAAAGAAAAAAGGGATAGCACACATAGTGTAATAAGAAAAGTCGAAAGCACATGAAAGTGTTATCGGGAGACTCGAGTGACAATTTTCTTGCCTTTGGAAGATTATCCTGGATATGAACACCAAGAGGGTCTCAGCGAGACGTACTTGTTAGGTCTCAGCAAATGGTTGACAGAGCGGGGCTTAGAAAAGATACCAAGAGAAAAATTATTGAGAGCGACAAGAGACAGAGCCAAATATATATAGGGTGTTTCATAAGTAGGTGTAAAGTAAATGATAACATTTATTTTGAGATTACATTGACAATTATATTTACTCATACAATTATTATATTGTCAATTATATTTTATTGTGTACAATACTCGCAGAATGCTCTTGAATAATCTTATTAGAAATAAAGGTCATATTGCACCTACTGTCCACCTAATTTTGGACCACCCAGTATAATATATATATATATATATATATATATATATATATATATATATATAAGTACACGAAACTGTCATTGCTAAAATGGTTGACAGGCCACAATCAACATTTCTTGAAAGATATATATCAGTAAAATGAAGAGTCTAGAATTTGAGTGTATTTTTTTCAGAATGCCAGCTGTTTGTGTGTGTCAAGTTTCAATCAAATAAAAAAAAACGATTGCTCGCTATAATAGCACGCTGCAAACATGTAATACCAAATTAACTTGGAGGTCTGAGAGATATCGGTGAATTACGGTAGGATTCGTTAACTACGTGCCCTTTATAATGAAAGAAAATAATGGCAGCATTTTTTTTTATTCTTATTCTTAAGAACGAATGAAGGGTGAAAAAAGCCCAAGAATAAGAACATGGTGTAGTAAAATAAAAAAAATATCATTTCATCGCATTTATTAAACCTATATGTTATGTTGCATGTAACAGAATTATTGAGTAAATAAATATAAACAACGGGATTGTAGTAAATTGGTATATTACCAGGAGAAGTAGTATTTACAAAAGAGGTCGTTAGTAGTATACAGGAACAAGGGTTTAGTAGCACGTATCATCGTGAGACGTAGAGTCTGATAAATAGCATACTTCCGGTTCACTACCGGAAATACTCGACTGACTTATTACTCGGCTGTTTTCCGAGGTCTTTCTCCCGAGGTATCGTCACTACTACTTTTTGTAGTGCTCAGAATAGTCCATTCTTGTAGACACAGGTGGAGAGCGCCCCAACACTATACAACAAGGCAATCCTAATAGAAGTCCTACCAGGATTTATTATTTGTGTGTACAATCAAAAAAACATAAAAAAAAACACAGATGATACTGTATTGGTGTCACAGGAAGAAAACTGCAGGAACTCCTAGATAAACTAGTAAAGGAAAGCAGGAAGAAAGGACTAAGCATCAACTATAAGAAGAGAGACTGTGTGATTGTCACTAAGAGAAACAGATCAAGTCTTTGTTTGACTCTCTGCCTTCGGGCGGAGAAAAACCCAGAGGATGGTATACCGAAGGGCAGAATTGTCCAAAGCTTTTGTACTTTTGAGCACTTTTGGCTATACTTTTACCCATTATCAAGAATTAATTTTGTTTTACTTATAAATAAACATGTGGAAAGTTTATGCCTATAGAGTCTTGTGTATGTTAAGTTCCGAACACTGTAAGCACGTTGTGACCGTGTTCGTAATTGATGTTATTAAGTGTAGGATTTCGCTTTTTTATTAGTAATGCCTCCATAATTTTTAATCTTCTTTTGCATATGGATGATGCTATTTTGTATGTCTTATCAATGAGGATATCACGCATAGGTCCTAGAAGATCTCGATGCGTATTATACGAACACATGAAAATTATACGAACATGAAAAATTATATAAAGAACTTAATGATAAAACCTTGTATATCATTTTCAACAAAACACACACACACACACACATACACACACACACACACACATACACACACACACACACACACACACACACACATATATATATATATATATATATATATATATATTCATTCCGTAATGAATTAGACCACTTTGGCTATTGGGCGTGTATAATGATAATGTATAAGCAAAAAGTCTGTCTTCTTCTACCGAGCGCCCATAGTCCAGATGTAGAATCGCCGACTGACGCCAGTTCGGTCGGATCTCAATCCTGGGTTAAAAGCAATCGGAGTCTAACCGTACTGACGAGCTGTGATACAGCGAAACAGATCTCTCTGCGGATGACTATATATATATATATACACCCACACACACACACACACACACACACACACACACACACACACACATATATATATATATATATATATATATATACATATATATTAGGTCAATTTAAGAATACTTTTAATTAATTTCCACTCCCTGATATGTTACCCATTTAGGCGAACTTATTTTCTTGTTTTAAATATGCTTTTACCAATGAAATAATTAAATGTAACCCCCACTCCATAGTTTCTTTTCTCGCACTTCCCTCCTGTGGAACTCCCTTCCGTTTACTTGCTTCTCTGATAGCTGCAATCACGCAAAAATTAAATGCAACATTTATTACCATCTTCTTACATCTTGAATCCCATTCATGCTTTATCCTTTGTTCCATACTGCTGTATCAAGTCCTTTCTTTTTCTGTAACCCCTTGCGTACTAGGGATGATTCCACCTTGCTTGGGGCGAAATGATTTAAAAAATAGCCTGTGAATTTCAGATTTTAAAATTTGTCATTATGTGTCCCATGAATTTTAAGTGTCTCTTTCTGATTATATTTCTTCCAGATATTCTAGCTGCCTTTTTCTAATTGTATATGCCTTCTGTAATATCTCTTAGACCACGTGGGTATCTCTCTTGCCCTCAGTATTTCCTTTTTTTATCGAAGAGGGGAATTTTCTATTGTTCTCTACTATATAGAAGAATTGACATTACACTGACATTAGTTGACAGTTACAGGTGGTTCCGAGCAGCTCTCATTGAGGTCTCCACGATGATGGTATACTAAGTTAATATGGTCTTTGACGCTCCTGAGGATCGTAAACAATGACGACAATCTTTTGCCACCCCGCTTCTTCTTAGGAGCCGCTTGATCAACATCAAGGCCTGTACTGAGATTTTTATAATCTAACAATGCTTTCTTGCTTATTGTTAGAAACATTAAAGGACAAGAAGTTGTGGAGAGCCATTTTTCTTAATGAACTCGGAACGTAGAAGTAGATGTCTAGACTTACTAAAACGTGTTTAGAAGATTAAATCGTGTGGTTGGGAGAATTTAAAACATGTTTTTTCTCTGACATGTCTTCAGACTTAAATATCTATATTTAATGAAATCTTCTGCAGAAAACATCTTTTAAAAACTGAGAATGGTTCAGATCCACATTATCAGAACTGTTTTTTGTCAAGAACTCTAAAGTGTCTAAAGAAGCAATTATAGAAAATATAGAAAATTATAGAAATTATAGAAATTATAGAAAAAGTTACACAACGTGCTTCTGTCATTAGTAATAAAGACGATGACTATTCCTTGAAAATTAATCGCGTTTTATTTGATACTATTTGAATAACATCCTAAAAGACACACACACACACACACACACACACACACAAAATCGGCGCGCCGATTTTGAATTCCAGTTGAATTCCTTGCATTCACTTACGCACAAATACTCTTGGGATAGGTATTAATCCGTCTCTTCCCCCCGGTTATGGGTTAAATACAGGAAAGATTAGGTTCTATAGCCTTGCCTGGCAACCATTCTACCGCAGAAAGTAATCGCAATCTACTACTGGATAATCTTCTGTCCAGTCAGTCATGTCTCTTTCAAGATAATATTGCCCAAAGCGTGTATCACGTATGGCACTTAAATGACTAAATAAAATAATGTTTTAACCATAGAAATTAGCATCTACCGAAATATAGATATATAGATATATATTAATGAAAATTATCCCTGCATTCCATTTAGGTTAAAAAGTAATCCTCAAGCAACACGTGATTTACAATTTAGCCAGCAGAAGTCACCAACGAAAAGCCTCAGTAATACTATTGAAGAAATGCACCTCATTTGTTGGATCATCTCCAATTCAAAATCTCCTTACATGATTTTTCTACCCCAAACGTAATATACATATTTGGTTTCTCGCGACATACCCACAAGTAAATTCTTAATTCTAACCTTACTCCCCAAACAAAACGTAAGATATTTGGAAAACCAACATTCAATTCAGTCAGTTAAGTGCCATACGTGATACACGATTGGGCGATCATGTCTCTTTCGAGACATGAGACTGACTGGGCAGAAGATTATCCCGCAGTAGGTTGCCATTGCTTTCTACGGTAGACTGGTTGCCTACCAAGGCTATAGAACCCAATCTGTCCTGTTATTTAACCCATAACTGGAAGGAAGAGACGGATTATTACCTTTCCCAAGGATATTTGCGCGTAAGTGAATGCAATGGGTTCAACTGGAATTCGAACTCGGCTCCCCGTTCCGAGCCGGTATCCACTGTACCACAACGCACATCCTTCAATTAGGTCTCGTAAAAGTTTTTTGCATCCTGGCAATACCCGATTGGTAGAAAATGTAAATTCACAAATAATATTGGTTCTGATCTTTAAAGTGAATTATTATTTTTGACAATGAGGTTGTTAGTTTTAAATTTGTGTTAACAGATAAATTAATTTACCTGTCCTTTAAAGAACTGTATTTCTGATCAATTCAAATTTGTAAATGATTACATTAGATATACTATATGATGCTTATCAAGAAGACTCGTGTTACGCCCCTCATAGCTTTAATAGGTCTTATTTAAATACTCATGGAAACCTAGAAAACTCTATCCATAACATGTTCGTCGATAATGTAAATATAATAGCAACGTCCATATGTAAAAAATGGCAAAAAATAATGGTAACATTACTAATAAATGAAAAAGCCAACACCCAGTATCAACTATGAACATGGCCAAATTTGCTGGCAGTATTTGAAAAAAAACACATTCCTATAACTCTAGATACATACATAAAGCAATCTATATATTCAGCTAAAAGTAAAATAAAATTCATCCTTGATAATGGCTAAAAGTATAGCCGAAAGCGCTTGCATAAATAAAACATGCAGACAATTTTTATATAATTTTCTACTGAAAAGAAAACAATTATAAAATCCCATAAAAAATTATATAAAAAAACTTAACCACAGCATCTTGTTTGTTATTTTAACGAAACTTGCATTAAAGAGAGATTGCTGCATATATATATATATATATATATATATATATATATATATATATATATATATATATATGTTTCAATCCTGGGTAAAAAGCAATCGGATGTCTAACCGTACTGATGAACTGTGATACAGCGTAACAGATCTGTCTGCGGATGACTATTTACGCTCTCCCACCCTGATTGAGCACTCTGGAAGAATGGTAGACTTTGAAAAACAGCAGCTACTCTAGCATTTACGCATCTTTCATTCAGTAATGAATTAGAACACACCTAGATACTGGCGTATGATTACATGGTATATCACACGCTAAAGGTCAGTCTCCTTCAACCGATTGCCCATAGCTCAGAGTAGAATCGCTGACTGACGCCAATTCGGTTGGGTTTCAATCCTAGGTAAAAAGCAATCTGATGTCTAACGTACTGATGAGCTGTGATACAGCGAAACAGATCTGTCTGCGGATGACTATATATATATATATATATATATATATATATATAACTGAATGCAGAAAAGTATTTCCAGATTCTTAAAATCTGATTTAAAACATCAAATTTGGGCTGGGAAGAGCTTCTTAGTTTCTTTATCTATATGCATATTAATCAACTTCCATACTCAGACTTTAAGAAATTATTCCATCAAGTTCACGTTTGATATTAGTTAATTAATTTTTATGGTATATCAACCCTTTGCAGGATATTTAATGCCGAAATATATCTTGGATTTTTTTGCTTTGCTTTGAATTTTTTTTTAATAACAAATATTTTACCAGATAGCAAGTTATATTATAGCTGAGTAGTGAGAAGTTTTGCTTACTGACTCTGAGGCTCGGGTTCGAATCTCACTATGGCCAATTTGTCATTTGACTTCTTGATGTTATCAGTCTGGAGGTGGGGATCTAATCATGCGGCACCTTTGGAAAGTACTTGAAGATCATACTACTGGTTGACCCAAGCTTGTGAGTAAGATTAGACTTTGGAAGCCGTTGATTGTTGTGTTAGAAAGAAGTCACAAGTCATCGTGACCGAGTGTTTAAGAGCCCTGGCCTTGCTCGGACTGTTATTAACGCGCGCTCTCCCAGAAATTGTCACTAAAGTCCACCCAGTATACTTGCAGTACAGACACAAATGCTCCTGAGCAGGTGTCTGCAACGGGGATTAGTTAGCCGTTCTGGTAAACAGGCATACATGGATACGAGTGGCCAGCCCATAACATATATATATGCAGATTAGTGCGAGGATACATGCGATGGCACACAAGGGTGTTAAAAAAAATTTCGCTTTTTTATTTTTGTTTTTATTTTTTTATTTTTTGTCGGGATTATTTTCTTTTTTTTCATCTTGAAGATTGAGCGTTCGCAAGAAGGGGTGCGTGGGAGGAGAAATGGTGAAAAACAACGAGAGGAAGTGGATAGGGGCAGGAGGATTGGAAAACCACAAGTTGCAAAATGGCCGACCCAGTAGTCTGGCATTTCACTTTCTAGACTCGCAGACAAATAATTCCATTCACGAAAATTTGTTTTGGGATTTTAAGAGTCTCTGGTGTACAAACCATTCTTTTAATTTTGTTTTTTTTTTTGCATCTGTATTTTTCCGATTTTAAAAAACATTTTCTTTACTTAATCTTTTCTTGGAAGAACATTACCAGTTTTAACTGACAGTGCCTAATTTTAGTTTTCTGTGTTTATACAAACAACAAAACCCGCATGAAACTGTGGAGAGCCATGATCCATTTATTGAAAGAACAACTCCCATAGAAAGAGATAGAGATGTCTAGGTAACGGAATGATGGTTGTCGTGAAGAACTGTCTCGTGATCACTACCCTATCTCTGTTTATATTTTATAACCGTATGTAAACGTTGTGGTTCAATTGGAAGTGTCCCAAGGTAAAAACAAAAAAACAAAGTTGTTCCTTATTTGGATATCGCAGATTTTACAAGAATATTTCTGCGTCTCTCTCTCTCTCTCTCTCTCTCTCTCTCTCTCTCCCACTCTCTCTCTCCCGCTCTCTCTCTCTCTCTCTCTTTCTTAATTGTCTCTTGTGAAAATGCACCATAAAATTGTTAGATACTTCTTCTTCTTCTTCTTCTTCTTCTTCTTCTTCTTCTTCTTCTTCATGTGCCGTCTCCCTTCAGGACGTAGCTGATCATGGACTTCCACTTGGCTCTGTCTCTTGTCGCTCTCAATAAATTTTCCCTTGTTATCTCTTCTAAGCCCCGCTCCTTCAACCATTTGCTCAGACCTAACAAGTACGTCTCGAGCTGCTTTCCCCTGTCTCTTCTTCTATTTATCCAACCTGTGAGTATCAAGTTCTCCAGGCCTTCCTTTCTCATTACGTGTCCCAGGAACGTCATTTGTCTCTTCCTGATATTTATTATCAGTTTTCTTCTCGTTTGCATCTTTTCCAACTTCATCTTTGCACACGTGTTCTGTCCATGGTATCCTCAGCATCCTTCTGTAAAACTACATTCTGCTGCCTAAAGCCTCTCCTTCATCTTTGATTAGATCGTCCAACATTCACTTCCATACAGAAAGACAGATATCACATAACAATCCAGCACTCTTTTCTTTTCTAATGAGATTTTCTTGTCTTTCAGTCTCTGGTTAGCTTCTGAAATGCGTCTTTGTTTTTATAAAAGTGCTCAACGCAATAAATATTGTAGGGCATAATATAATTAATTAAATTTTGTTTTAATTAGAATTACATTGCGACACGGAAATTTCTATGTTTCGAGATTTTTACCTCGTCATCAGGCAATGTTAGATCATTGTTGTGAAAATGATTTTCATTTAAATATAAGAAACAATACGTTTGTTATTTATAGATATGGGAAGGCATAAAAATTTATATGTGTGTTCAATTTAATCAGAATAGAGATTCAATTTAAATTTGATAAAAAATGTTTATATTTTTGAGGAATACATGATTTCTTGTTTCAATCATGACGGCCAAAGTGTTTCTTTTTAATAATCTGAAACTTTGGCCGTTAAGATTGAAAGAAAAAATTATCTATTCCTCAAAAATATAAACTTTTTTTCAAATTTAAATTGAATCTCTATTCTGATTAATTAAACTGAACACACACATATTTTTCTGTCTTCCTATATCTATAACAAACGTATTGTTTCTTATATTTAAATGAAAATCATTTACACAACTACGATCTAACATTGCCTGATAACAAGATAGAAATCTCGAAACAAAAAAATTTCCGTGTCGCAATGTAATTTTAATTAAAAAACAAATTTAATTATATATATATATATATATATATATATATATATATATATATATATATATATATATATATATACGCATCGCTCATTCAGTGAAATGAATTAGAGCGCTCTAGCTATAGGGGGCGTATAATGATATGCGCTAAAATGTCTCCCTACTTCCACCGAACGCCCATAGCCCAGGGGTAGAGTCGCCGACTGACGCCAGTTCGGTCGGTTTTCAATCCTGAGTAAAAAGGCAATCGGAGTCTAATCGCACTGATGAGCTGTGATACGGCGACACAGATCTGTCTGCGGATGACTATATATATATATATACTTTTTCATCGTGTCACCCCAAGCAAGGCATTCCACTGCCACTATAGCGCAGGGGCTTACATAGAGGGATTGGGTATAGGAAATGTCAGAAGGAGGGTGATGGACGACTTAGGATGTACATAGAGAGAAAGTTGGAGAGAGTGGGTGTGAGTGTGTTAGAAGGTGTCTATTGACCTTACATTTAAACTCCTGGAGGTTGTAGCCGTCGGGGAAGCAAGCATGCGGTAGGGAATTCCACAGGCGGGAAGTGCGAGGAAAGAAGCTGTTGGAGTAGAAATTGCGGTTACATTTCATCGGTTTCACTGTAAAAGGGTGGGACCTAGTTGCCAATCTAGTATCTCGTGCAAATTATGATAGTAGATAAATTAAGATTACTAGAATATGGCGGACAGATGAGAATTTACTCTAGATTTAAGAGAGTTTTTTTTAAGTTGCTTGACGCATTGTGTATATTAGGTGTATGGGTAGGTCTTGAAGACTATCACAAAGCGTTTAGCAAAATAAAGGAAGGTAAAGAAAGTGTTTGGTATTACCTATTTAATAATCACTAATATTTCGAGATCATAGTCTCATCTTCAGAATATAAGAAAAGCTTTATTTCACGTCCGTTCGTGGTCCGTGCTTTTCATCAAATGGTCATCTTTCGTTAGTACTGCTGCCGTTAAGTGTAGTGTGTGTGTGCGTTAAGATTAGTATGTTAGATTTGTTAAAATAACAGTGTTTGTAAAAGAAGGCATGAAAGAATCTATTCCAAAAATTAACAGATTAGAGAAGTTTTCATATTGAAACGCCCCTCTTAGTAAAGGAATACGTAGGAAATGCGGCTGATTCAACCCTGTAGAGTTAGCAAGGAGAACGTTTACTGGAAAAGTCTGCTCTGGTGGTACCAAACACAGGAGGAACTCGTCAGAACATTTGCCATGATAGCGATATTATTTGCGCCGTTGCGTCTATGGCAAAGGGGCTGTCATCATCATCACTTTTTGAGCCACTCAAGGTAGTGAGTTGCTGAATGCGGTGTCTGATATAGACATAAGATTGGGAAGTAGGAAATAAAATATTACAAGTATATAACGGATAGATAACGAGAGACCACAAAATTAATGAGGTTAATACTGTAGTGCTCAAAAATTATCCGCGCGGAAGTCTGTTCCACAAAGTAAAGATTCTGGGAATGAAAGAAGCTTTCACGCGATCCTGTCCCTGTTTGAAAGGACCGCCGAGTTCTGATTTCAGTTGAGCTCCTCACGCGCAAATGCCATTGGGAAATTTTATGTAATTATCTCTTCTCTCCTCAGCTATGAGTTAATTAGTAACACTTGTATCAGTCAGTCTGTTAAGTACTATACGTTATATACGCTTGGGCGATCGTGTTTCAAAATAGACATGACTGACTAGACAGAAGGTTTCTCGCACTAGATTGTCATTACTCTTTAGACTGGCTGCCAACTTAACCAATCTGACCTGCTATTTAACCCATAGCTGAAGAGAGAAGCGAAGGATTATGACATTCCCCAAGGGTATTTGTGCCTAAGTGAATGCAACGAATTCAACTGGAATTTGAACTCGGCTCTAATTTCTTGCTCCGAGCCGATATCCACTGCACCACAACGGACATCTGATGTATTACTAAATCAATATTATTTCCTAAAGAAAAAACCTTACAATCTAAAAATATTTTCTGCCTTTAAATAATCAGTAAAGGGTCATATTGTCTTTATCAAAGATTACTAATAATCAGCAAAGGATCAAATTGTATTTATCAAAGATTACTAATAATCGGCAAAGGATCAGATTGTATTTATCAAAAATTACGAATAAACAGCAAAGGGTCATATTTTCTTTATCAAAGATTACTAATAATCAGCAAAGGATTAGATTGTCTTTATCAAAGATTACTAATAATCAGCAAAGGATCAGATTGTCTTTAGCAAAGATTACTAATAATTAGCAAAGGGTCAGATTTTCATTATCAAAAATTACGAATAATCAACAAAGGTCAGATTGTCTTTATCAAAAATTACTAATAATCAGCAAATAGTCATATTGTCTTTATCAAAGATTACTAATAATCAGCAAAGGATCAGATAGTCTTTATCAAAGATTACTAAGAATCAGCAAAGGGTCAGATTGTCCTTATCAAAAATTACTAATAATCAGCAAAGGATCAGGCTGTCTTTATCAAAGATTACTAATTATCAGCAAAGGGTCAGGTTGTATTTATCAAAGATTATTGATAATCAGCAAAGGGTCAGATTGTCATTCTCAAAATTACGAATAATCAGCAAATGGTCAGATTGTCTTTATCAAAGATTACTAATTATCAGCAAAACAGATTCTCTAAATAAACCAATCAATTCTTTTGTATCAGCTGAATACAGCCACGAACCATGTGTTGCAAACATTCAGCAACTTTTGTAAATGTTTGTAAATGCATGCACAAAGGTAAATTAGTTGCTCTATCAATAATGTGTGGGTGTGTGGCTTGTGTAATATTGGCTCGAAATGTCAAAATTCGAGAGTCGAGATCGAATTCTACTCGGCTTTGTTACATTAACTTAGGCAAAAATAAATTTGGAGAAGTAATTACGCCCTTTCTTCCACCAGCTAAGGATCAAATAGTAGGATTCGCATCTAGTAAAATATTTTTTTAATTTTTTTCTTTTTTTTATAATCATATCGCTCCAAGCAAGGCAGTCTACTGCCACTGGTGTGCTGGGGGTTACAGAGGAGGAAAGTTATGAGAAATAGTGACAGGTTACAGGGGCTATCAGGAAGTGGGTAAGAGAAGGATTAAGATACTAATGGAGTGGATAGAGAAAGAAGCATGAGAGCTGATGCAAGTTAGTGAGATAGGAGATGACTATTGACTTTACACTTAAACTCCTGGAGATTGTAGCTGTTGGGGAAGCAAGTAAACGGAAGTGAGTTGCACAGGCAGGAAGTGCAATAAAATAAGCTGCTGGAGTAGAATTTGTGTTTACATATTATTGGTTTCACAGTAAAAGGGTGGGACGTAGTTGCTAATCTAGTGGCTCAAGTAAATTCATGCATAGGAGCAACCAGAGAGATAAGTTCATCGGAGCAGAAGCCGTGAAAGTATTTGTAGAAGAGACACAGGGAAGCCACATTGCACCGGTCAGAAAGTGACTGTATCTGAGCAGCCAAGTCGGGATCGTTTACATTATAGATTCTCCGTTGGATTTTGTCAAGTACCCCTAGGTAGATAGCTGGGGCACCCGACCAGATATGACAACAGTATTCAATGCAAGGGCTAATGATAGATTTATATATGTGCAGGATGGTAAATTATTTGTTATTTTCAAAAAGAAAAAAATCCAATACATGTTTCAGCATTAAATAACCTGAAAATTAAAAAAAATCAATCAATCAATATCAATTGTTTACTTAATGGAATGAATTCTTAAACCTGATATTATTATTATTATTATTATTATTATTATTATTATTGATCTTATTTTTGTAAAGATTTCCGGGTATGAATGATGAACTTCTTCCTGGGCCAAGT
>JBBBDQ010002143.1:1630000-1642500 GCA_037127315.1 Ascarosepion bandense
ATAGATAGATAGAAAAAGAATGAGATAGATAGAAAAAGGAATGGATAGATAGATAGATAGATAGATAGATAGATAGATAGATAGATAGATAGATAGATAGATAGATAGATAGATAGATAGAAAAAAGAATGAGATAGATAGAAAAAGAATGGGATAGATAGATAGATAGATAGATAGATAGATAGATAGATAGATAGATAGATAGATAGATAGATAGAAAAAGAATGACAGAGATAGAAAAAGGAATGGGATAGATAGATAGATAGATAGATAGATAGATAGATAGATAGATAGATAGATAGAAAAAAGAATGAGATAGAAAGAAAAAAATGTTATAGATAGATAGATAGATAGATAGATAGATAGATAGATAGATAGATAGATAGATAGATAGATAGATAGATAGATAGATAGATAGATAGATAGATAGATAGATAGATAGATAGATAGAAAAACGAATGAGATAGATAGAAAAATGGAATGGGTAATAGATAGATAGATAGATAGATAGATAGATAGATAGATAGATAGATAGATAGATAGATAGATAGATAGAAAAGAATGAGATAGAAAGAAAAAATGTTATAGATAGATAGATAGATAGATAGATAGATAGATAGATAGATAGATAGATAGATAGATAGAAAAAAAGAATGAGATAGATAGAAAAAAAGGAATGGGATAGATAGATAGATAGATAGATAGATAGATAGATAGATAGATAGATAGATAGATAATGAACAGAACTGGATAGATAGATAGATAGATAGATAGATAGATAGATAGATAGATAGATAGATAGAAAAAAGAATGAGATAGATAGAAAAAAAAAAGGAATGGGATAGATAGATAGATAGATAGATAGATAGATAGATAGATAGATAGATAGATAATGAACAGAACTCGATAGATAGATAGATAGATAGATAGATAGATAGATAGATAGATAGATAGATAGATAGATAGATAGATAGATAGATAGAAAAAAGAATGAGATAGATAGAAAAAAAGGAATGGGATAGATAGATAGATAGATAGATAGATAGATAGATAGATAGATAGATAGATAGATAGATAGAAAAAGAATGAGATAGATAGAAAAAAAGGAATGGGATAGATAGATATATAGATAGATAGATAGATAGATAGATAGATAGATAGATAGATAGATAGATAGATAGATAGATAGATAGATAGAAAAAAGAATGAGATAGATAGAAAAAGGAATGGGATAGATAGATAGATAGATAGATAGATAGATAGATAGATAGATAGATAGATAGATAGAAAAAGAATGAGATAGATAGAAAAAGGAATGGGATAGATAGATATATAGATAGATAGATAGATAGATAGATAGATAGATAGATAGATAGATAGATAGAAAGAATGAGATAGATAGAAAAAAAGGAATGGGATAGATAGATAGATAGATAGATAGATAGATAGATAGATAGATAGATAGATAGATAGATAGATAGATAGAAAAAGAATGAGATAGATAGAAAAAGGAATGGGATAGATAGATAGATAGATAGATAGATAGATAGATAGATAGATAGATAGATAGATAGAAAAAAGAATGAGATAGAAAGAAAAATGTTATAGATAGATAGATAGATAGATAGATAGATAGATAGATAAGTCTCTATTGTGATAGATAGATAGATAGATAGATAGATAGATAGATAGATAGATAGATAGATAGATAGATAGAAAAACGAATGAGATAGATAGAAATGAATGGCTAGATAGATAGATAGATAGATAGATAGATAGATAGATAGATAGATAGATAGATAGATAGATAGATAGATAGATAGATAGAAAAAAGAATGAGATAGAAAGAAAAAAATGTTATAGATAGATAGATAGATAGATAGATAGATAGATAGATAGATAGATAGATAGATAGATAGATAGATAGATAGAAAAAAGAATGAGATAGATAGAAAAAGGAATGGGATAGATAGATAGATAGATAGATAGATAGATAGATAGATAGATAGATAGATAGATAATGAACAGAACTGGATAGATAGATAGATAGATAGATAGATAGATAGATAGATAGATAGATAGATAGATAGATAGATAGAAAAAGAATGAGATAGATAGAAAAAAAGTGAATGATAGATAGATAGATAGATAGATAGATAGATAGATAGATAGATAGATAGATAGAATGAATGAACTGGATAGATAGATAGATAGATAGATTGATAGATAGATAGATAGATAGATAGATAGATAGATAGATAGATAGATAGAAAAAGAATGAGATAGATAGAAAAAGGAATGGGATAGATAGATAGATAGATAGATAGATAGATAGATAGATAGATAGATAGATAGATAGAAAAAAGAATGAGATAGATAGAAAAAAAGGAATGGGATAGATAGATATATAGATAGATAGATAGATAGATAGATAGATAGATAGATAGATAGATAGATAGATAGAAAAGAATGAGATAGATAGAAAAAGGGAATGGGATAGATAGATAGATAGATAGATAGATAGATAGATAGATAGATAGATAGATAGATAGATAGAAAAAAGAATGAGATAGATAGAAAAAAAGGAATGGGATAGATAGATAGATAGATAGATAGATAGATAGATAGATAGATAGATAGATAGATAGATAGATAGAAAAAAGAATGAGATAGATAGAAAAAAAGGAATGGATAGATAGATAGATAGATAGATAGATAGATAGATAGATAGATAGATAGATAGAAAAAGAAACAGATAGATAGAAAAAAGTGAATGGGATAGATAGATAGATAGATAGATAGATAGATAGATAGATAGATAGATAGATAGATAGATAGATAGATAGATAGAAAAAAAGAATGAGATAGATAGAAAAAGGAATGGGATAGATAGATAGATAGATAGATAGATAGATAGATAGATAGATAGATAGATAGATAGAAAAAAGAATGAGATAGATAGAAAAAGGAATGGATAGATAGATAGATAGATAGATAGATAGATAGATAGATAGATAGATAGATAGATAGATAGAAAAAAGAATGAGATAGAAAGAAAAATGTTATAGATAGATAGATAGATAGATAGATAGATAGATAGATAGATAGATAGATAGATGTTTGGCTGGTGGGGATAGATAGATAGATAGATAGATAGATAGATAGATAGATAGATAGATAGATAGATAGATAGATAGAAAAACGAATGAGATAGATAGAAAAATGGAATGGGCTAGATAGATAGATAGATAGATAGATAGATAGATAGATAGATAGATAGATAGAAAAAGAATGAGATAGAAAGAAAAAAATGTTATAGATAGATAGATAGATAGATAGATAGATAGATAGATACATAGATAGATAGATAGAAAAAGAATGAGATAGATAGAAAAAGGAATGGATAGATAGATAGATAGATAGATAGATAGATAGATAGATAGATAGATAGATAGAAAAAAGAATAAGATAGAAAGAAAAAATGTTATAGATAGATAGATAGATAGATAGATAGATAGATAGATAGATAGATAAATAGATAGATAGATAATGAACAGAACTGGATAGATAGATAGATAGATAGATAGATAGATAGATAGATAGATAGATAGATAGATAGAGAGATAGAAAAAAGAATGAGATAGATAGAAAAAAAGGAATGGGATAGATAGATAGATAGATAGATAGATAGATAGATAGATAGATAGATAGATAGATAGATAATGAACAGAACTGGATAGATAGATAGATAGATAGATAGATTAGATAGATAGATAGATAGATAGATAGATAGATAGATAGATAATGAACAGAACTGGATAGATAGATAGATAGATAGATAGATAGATAGATAGATAGATAGATAGATAGATAGAAAAAAGAATGAGATAGATAGAAAAGGGAATGGGATAGATAGATAGATAGATAGATAGATAGATAGATAGATAGATAGATAGATAGATAGATAATGAACAGAACTGGATAGATAGATAGATAGATAGATAGATAGATAGATAGATAGATAGATAGATAGATAGATAGAAAGATAATGAACAGAACTGGATAGATAGATAGATAGATAGATAGATAGATAGATAGATAGATAGATAGATAGAAAAAGAAAGAGATAGATAGAAAAAGGAATGGGATAGATAGATAGATAGATAGATAGATAGATAGATAGATAGATAGATAGATAGATAGAAAAAGAATGAGATAGATAGAAAAATGGAATGGGATAGATAGATAGATAGATAGATAGATAGATAGATAGATAGATAGATAGATAGATAGATAGAAAAAAGAATGAGATAGATAGAAAAAGGAATGGGATAGATAGATAGATAGATAGATAGATAGATAGATAGATAGATAGATAGATAGATAGAAAAACGAACAGAGAGAGAAAAATGGAATGGGCTAGATAGATAGATAGATAGATAGATAGATAGATAGATAGATAGATAGATAGATAGATAGATAGAAAAAAGAATGAGATAGAAAGAAAAAATACATAGATAGATAGATAGATAGATAGATAGATAGATAGATAGTAGATAGATAGATAGATAGAAAAAAGAATGAGATAGATAGAAAAAGGAATGGCATAGATAGATAGATAGATAGATAGATAGATAGATAGATAGATAGATAGATAGATAGATAGTAAAAAGAATAGATAGAAAGAAAGAGAGATAGATAGATAGATAGATAGATAGATAGATAGATAGATAGATAGATAGATAAATAGATAGATAGATAATGAACAGAACTGGATAGATAGATAGATAGATAGATAGATAGATAGATAGATAGATAGATAGATAGATAGATAGATAGAAAAAAGAATGATAGATAGAAAAAGGAATGGGATAGATAGATAGATAGATAGATAGATAGATAGATAGATAGATAGATAGATAGATAGATAATGAACAGAACTGGATAGATAGATAGATAGATAGATAGATAGATAGATAGATAGATAGATAGATAGATAGATAGATAGATGTATAATGAACAGAACTGAGTAGATAGATAGATAGATAGATAGATAGATAGATAGATAGATAGATAGATAGAAAAAGAATGAGATAGATAGAAAAAGGGAATGATAGATAGATAGATAGATAGATAGATAGATAGATAGATAGATAGATAGATAGATAATGAACAGAACTGGATAGATAGATAGATAGATAGATAGATAGATAGATAGATAGATAGATAGATAGATAGATAGATAGATAAAGAGATAGAAAGAATGAGATAGATAGAAAAAAGGAATGGATAGATAGATAGATAGATAGACAGATAGATAATGGCAGAACTGGATAGATAGATAGATAGATAGATAGATAGATAGATAGATAGATAGATAGATAGATAAAGAACAGAACTGGATAGATAGATAGATAGATAGATAGATAGATAGATAGATAGATAGATAGATAGATAGATAGATAGATAGATAGATAGATAGAAAAGAATGAGATATAGATAGAAAAAAAAGGAATGGGATAGATAGATAGATAGATAGATAGATAGATAGATAGATAGATAGATAGATAGATAGATAGATAGATAGATAATGAACAGAACTGGATAGATAGATAGATAGATAGATAGATAGATAGATAGATAGATAGATAGATAGATAGATAGAAAAAGAATGAGATAGATAGAAAAAAGGAATGGGATAGATAGATAGATAGATAGATAGATAGATAGATAGATAGATAGATAGATAGATAGATAGATAGAAAAAGAATGAGATAGATAGAAAAATGGAATGATAGATAGATAGATAGATAGATAGATAGATAGATAGATAGATAGATAGATAGATAGATAGATAGATAGATAGAAAAAAGAATGAGATAGATAGAAAAAGGAATGGATAGATAGATAGATAGATAGATAGATAGATAGATAGATAGATAGATAGATAGATAGATAGAAAAAAGAATGAGATAGAAAGAAAAATGTTATAGATAGATAGATAGATAGATAGATAGATAGATAGATAGATAGATAGATAGATAGAAAAAGAATGAGATAGATAGAAAAAGGAATGGGATAGATAGATAGATAGATAGATAGATAGATAGATAGATAGATAGATAGATAGATAGATAGATAGATAGAAAAAAGAATGAGATAGATAGAAAAAAAGGAATGGGATAGATAGATAGATAGATAGATAGATAGATAGATAGATAGATAGATAGATAGATAGATAGATAGAAAAGAATGAGATAGAAAGAAAAAATGTTATAGATAGATAGATAGATAGATAGATAGATAGATAGATAGATAGATAGATAGATAGATAATGAACAGAACTGGATAGATAGATAGATAGATAGATAGATAGATAGATAGATAGATAGATAGATAGATAGATAGATAGATAGAGAGATAGAAAAAAAGATGAGATAGATCGGAAAAAAGGAATGGATAGATAGATAGATAGATAGATAGATAGATAGATAGATAGATAGATAGATAGATAGAAAGATAATGAACAGAACTGGATAGATAGATAGATAGATAGATAGATAGATAGATAGATAGATAGATAGATAGATAATGAACAGAACTGGATAGATAGATAGATAGATAGATAGATAGATAGATAGATAGATAGATAGATAGATAGAAAAAAGGAATGGGATAGATAGATAGATAGATAGATAGATAGATAGATAGATAGATAGATAGATAGATAATGAACAGAACTGGATAGATAGATAGATAGATAGATAGATAGATAGATAGATAGATAGATAGATAGATAGATAGATAGATAGAAAAAGAATGAGATAGATAGAAAGAATGGATAGATAGATAGATAGATAGATAGATAGATAGATAGATAGATAGATAGATAGATAGATAGATAGATAGAAAAAAGAATGAGATAGATAGAAAAAAGGAATGGGATAGATAGATAGATAGATAGATAGATAGATAGATAGATAGATAGAGATAGATAGATAGATAGATAGATAGAAAAAAGAATGAGATAGATAGAAAAAAGGAATGGATAGATAGATAGATAGATAGATAGATAGATAGATAGATAGATAGATAGATAGATAGATAGAAAAAAGAATGAGATAGAAAGAAAAAAATGTTATAGATAGATAGATAGATAGATAGATAGATAGATAGATAGATAGATAGATAGATAGATAGATAATGAACAGAACTGGATAGATAGATAGATAGATAGATAGATAGATAGATAGATAGATAGAGAGATAGATAGATAGATAGATAGAGAGATAGAGAGATAGAAAAAGAATGAGATAGATCGAAAAAGGAATGGGATAGATAGATAGATAGATAGATAGATAGATAGATAATGAATGAATGGATAGATAGATAGATAGATAGATAGATAGATAGATAGATAGATAAATAGATAGATAGATAGAGAGAGAGATAGATAATGAACAGAACTGGATAGATAGATAGATAGATAGATAGATAGATAGATAGATAGATAGATAGATAGATAGATAGAAAAAAGGAATGGGATAGATAGATAGATAGATAGATAGATAGATAGATAGATAGATAGATAGATAGATAATGAACAGAACTGGATAGATAGATAGATAGATAGATAGATAGATAGATAGATAGATAGATAGATAGATAGATAGATAGATAGAAAAAAGAATGAGATAGATAGAAAAAAAGGAATGGATAGATAGATAGATAGATAGATAGATAGATAGATAGATAGATAGATAGATAGATAGATAGATAGATAGAAAAAAGAATGAGATAGATAGAAAAAGGATGGGATAGATAGATAGATAGATAGATAGATAGATAGATAGATAGATAGATAGATAGATAGAAAAAGAATGAGATAGATAGAAAAAGGAATGGATAGATAGATAGATAGATAGATAGATAGATAGATAGATAGATAGATAGATAGAAAGAATGAGATAGATAGAAAAAGGAATGGATAGATAGATAGATAGATAGATAGATAGATAGATAGATAGATAGATAGATAGATAGATATATAGATAGATAGATAGAAAAAAGAATGAGATAGATAGAAAAAGGAATGGATAGATAGATAGATAGATAGATAGATAGATAGATAGATAGATAGATAGATAGATAGATAGATAGAAAAAAGAATGAGATAGATAGAAAAAAGGAATGGGATAGATAGATAGATAGATAGATAGATAGATAGATAGATAGATAGATAGATAGATAGATAGATAGATAGAAAAAAGAATGAGATAGATAGAAAAAAAGGAATGGGATAGATAGATAGATAGATAGATAGATAGATAGATAGATAGATAGATAGAAAAAAAGAATGAGATAGATAGAAAAAGGAATGGGATAGATAGATAGATAGATAGATAGATAGATAGATAGATAGATAGATAGATAGATAGAAAAAGAATGAGATAGAAAGAAAAAAATGTTATAGATAGATAGATAGATAGATAGATAGATAGATAGATAGATAGATAGATAGATAAGCCTATTGTGATAGATAGATAGATAGATAGATAGATAGATAGATAGATAGATAGATAGATAGATAGATAGATAGAAAAACGAATGGATAGATAGAAATGGAATGGCTAGATAGATAGATAGATAGATAGATAGATAGATAGATAGATAGATAGATAGATAGATAGATAGATAGATAGATAGAAAAAAGAATGAGATAGAAAGAAAAAAATGTTATAGATAGATAGATAGATAGATAGATAGATAGATAGATAGATAGATAGAAAAAAGAATGAGATAGATAGAAAAAAAGGAATGGGATAGATAGATAGATAGATAGATAGATAGATAGATAGATAGATAGATAGATAGATAGATAGATAGAAAAAGAATGAGATAGATAGAAAAAAGGGAATGGGATAGATAGATAGATAGATAGATAGATAGATAGATAGATAGATAGATAGATAGATAATGAACAGAACTGGATAGATAGATAGATAGATAGATAGATAGATAGATAGATAGATAGATAGATAGATAGATAGATAGATAGATAGATAGATAGAGAGATAGAAAAAGAATGAGATAGATAGAAAAAAAGGAATGGGATAGATAGATAGATAGATAGATAGATAGATAGATAGATAGATAGATAGATAGATAGATAATGAACAGAACTGGATAGATAGATAGATAGATAGATAGATAGATAGATAGATAGATAGATAGATAGATAGATAGATAGATAATGAACAGAACTGGATAGATAGATAGATAGATAGATAGATAGATAGATAGATAGATAGATAGATAGAAAAAGAATGAGATAGATAGAAAAAAGTGAATGGAGTAGATAGATAGATAGATAGATAGATAGATAGATAGATAGATAGATAGATAGATAGATAGATAATGAACAGAACTGGATAGATAGATAGATAGATAGATAGATAGATAGATAGATAGATAGATAGATAGATAGAAAGATAATGAACAGAACTGGATAGATAGATAGATAGATAGATAGATAGATAGATAGATAGATAGATAGATAGATAGATAGATAGATAGATAGATAGATAGATAGATAGATAGATAGATAGATAGATAGAAAAAAGAATGAGATAGATAGAAAAAGGAATGGGATAGATAGATAGATAGATAGATAGATAGATAGATAGATAGATAGATAGATAGAAAGAATGAGATAGAAAGAAAAATGTTATAGATAGATAGATAGATAGATAGATAGATAGATAGATAGATAGATAGATAGATAGATAGATAGATAGATAGATAAGTTTATTGTGATAGATAGATAGATAGATAGATAGATAGATAGATAGATAGATAGATAGATAGATAGATAGATAGAAAAACGAATGAGATAGATAGAAATGGAATGGGCTAGATAGATAGATAGATAGATAGATAGATAGATAGATAGATAGATAGATAGATAGAAATAAGAATGAGATAGATAGAAAAAGGAATGGGATAGATAGATAGATAGATAGATAGATAGATAGATAGATAGATAGATAGATAGATAGAAAAAAGAATGAGATAGAAAGAAAAAAATGTTATAGATAGATAGATAGATAGATAGATAGATAGATAGATAGATAGATAGATAGATAGATAGATAGATAGATAGATAGATAAGCCTATTGTGATAGATAGATAGATAGATAGATAGATAGATAGATAGATAGATAGATAGATAGATAGAAAAGAATGAGATAGATAGAAAAAGGGAATGATAGATAGATAGATAGATAGATAGATAGATAGATAGATAGATAGATAGATAGATAGATAGATAGATAATGAACAGAACTGATAGATAGATAGATAGATAGATAGATAGATAGATAGATAGATAGATAGATAGATAGATAGATAGATAGACAGAGAGATAGAAAGAATGAGATAGATAGAAAAAGGAATGGATAGATAGATAGATAGATAGATAGATAGATAGATAGATAGATAGATAGATAATGAACAGAACTGGATAGATAGATAGATAGATAGATAGATAGATAGATAGATAGATAGATAGATAGGTAGATAGATAAATAGATAGATAGATAATGAACAGAACTGGATAGATAGATAGATAGATAGATAGATAGATAGATAGATAGATAGATAGATAGATAGATAGATAGATAGATAGAAAGAATGAGATAGATAGAAAAAGGGAATGGGATAGATAGATAGATAGATAGATAGATAGATAGATAGATAGATAGATAGATAGATAGATAATGAACAGAACTGGATAGATAGATAGATAGATAGATAGATAGATAGATAGATAGATAGATAGAAAGATAAATGAATGAATGGAGAGATGGATAGATAGATAGATAGATAGATAGATAGATAGATAAATAGATAGATAGATAGATAGATAGATAGATAGATAGATAGATAGATAGATAGATAGATAGAAAAAGAATGAGATAGATAGAAAGGAATGGGATAGATAGATAGATAGATAGATAGATAGATAGATAGATAGATAGATAGAAAAAAGAATGAGATAGAAAGAAAAAATGTTATAGATAGATAGATAGATAGATAGATAGATAGATAGATAGATAGATAGATAGATAGATAGATAGATAGATGTTTGTCAGGATAGATAGATAGATAGATAGATAGATAGATAGATAGATAGATAGATAGATAGATAGAAAAACGAATGAGATAGATAGAAATGGAATGGGCTAGATAGATAGATAGATAGATAGATAGATAGATAGATAGATAGATAGATAGATAGAAATAAGAATGAGATAGATAGAAAAAGGAATGGGATAGATAGATAGATAGATAGATAGATAGATAGATAGATAGATAGATAGATAGATAGATAGAAAAAAGAATGAGATAGAAAGAAAATGTTATAGATAGATAGATAGATAGATAGATAGATAGATAGATAGATAGATAGATAGATAGATAGATAGATAAGTCGCACAGATAGATAGATAGATAGATAGATAGATAGATAGATAGAAAAACGAATGAGATAGATAGAAAAATGAATGGCTAGATAGATAGATAGATAGATAGATAGATAGATAGATAGATAGATAGATAGATAGATAGAAAGAATGAGATAGAAAGAAAATGTTATAGATAGATAGATAGATAGATAGATAGATAGATAGTTAGATAGATAGATAGATAGAAAAAGAATGAGATAGATAGAAAAAAGGAATGGATAGATAGATAGATAGATACATAGATAGATAGATAGATAGATAGATAGAAAGAATGAGATAGAAAGAAAATGTTATAGATAGATAGATAGATAGATAGATAGATAGGTAGATAGATAGATAGATAGATAGATAGATAGATAGATAGCTAAATAGGTAGATAGATAATGAACAGACCGATAGATAGATAGATAGATAGATAGATAGATAGATAGATAGATAGATAGATAGATAGATAGATAGATAGAAAAAGAATGAGATAGATAGAAAAAAAGGAATGGATAGATAGATAGATAGATAGATAGATAGATAGATAGATAGATAGATAGATAGATAATGAACAGAACTGGATAGATAGATAGATAGATAGATAGATAGATAGAGATAGATAGATAGATAGATAGATAGATAGATAGATAGATAGATAGATAGATAGATAGATAGATAGATAGATAGATAGATAAATAGATAGATAGATAATGAACAGAACTGGATAGATAGATAGATAGATAGATAGATAGATAGATAGATAGATAGATAGATAGATAGATAGATAGATAGATAGATAGATAGATAGATAGAAAAAAGAATGAGATAGATAGAAAAAAAGGAATGGGATAGATAGATAGATAGATAGATAGATAGATAGATAGATAGATAGATAGATAGATAGATAGATAATGAACAGAACTGGATAAATAGATAGATAGATAGATAGATAGATAGATTGATAGATAGATAGATAGATAGATAGATAGA
>JBBBDQ010002143.1:1645000-1650000 GCA_037127315.1 Ascarosepion bandense
TAGATAGATAGAAAGATAATGAACAGAATTGATAGATAGATAGATAGATAGATAGATAGATAGATAGATAGATAGATAGATAGATAGATAGAAAAAAGAATGAGATAGATAGAAAAAGGAATGGGATAGATAGATAGATAGATAGATAGATAGATAGATAGATAGATAGATAGATAGATAGAAAGAATGAGATAGATAGAAAAAGGAATGGATAGATAGATAGATAGATAGATAGATAGATAGATAGATAGATAGATAGATAGATAGATAGAAAGAATGAGATAGATAGAAAAAAAGGAATGGGATAGATAGATAGATAGATAGATAGATAGATAGATAGATAGATAGATAGAAAAAAGAATGAGATAGATAGAAAAAAGGAATGGGATAGATAGATAGATAGATAGATAGATAGATAGATAGATAGATAGATAGAAAAAAAGAATGAGATAGATAGAAAAAGGAATGGATAGATAGATAGATAGATAGATAGATAGATAGATAGATAGATAGATAGATAGATAGATAGAAAAAAGAATGAGATAGAAAGAAAAATGTTATTGATAGATAGATAGATAGATAGATAGATAGATAGATAGATAGATAGATAGATAGATAGATAGATAGAAAAAAGAATGAGATAGATAGAAAAAGAAATGGGATAGATAGATAGATAGATAGATAGATAGATAGATAGATAGATAGAAAAAAGAATGAGATAGAAAGAAAAATGTTATAGATAGATAGATAGATAGATAGATAGATAGATAGATAGATAGATAGATAGATAGATAAGCTCATTGTGATAGATAGATAGATAGATAGATAGATAGATAGATAGATAGATAGATAGATAGATAGATAGATAGATAGAAAACGAATGAGATAGATAGAAAAATGGAATGGGCTAGATAGATAGATAGATAGATAGATAGATAGATAGATTGATAGATAGATAGATAGATAGATAGATAGAAAAAAGAATGAGATAGAAAGAAAAAAATGTTATAGATAGATAGATAGATAGATAGATAGGTAGATAGATAGATAGATAGATAGATAGATAGATAGATAGATAGATAGATAGATAGATAGATAGATAGAAAAAGAATGAGATAGATAGAAAAAAAGGAATGATAGATAGATAGATAGATAGATAGATAGATAGATAGATAGATAGATAGATAGATAGATAGATAGATAGAAAAAAGAATGAGATAGAAAGAAAAAATACATAGATAGATAGATAGATAGATAGATAGATAGTTAGATAGATAAGACAGATAGATAGATAGATAGATAGATAGATAGATAGATAGATAGATAGATAGATAGATAGATAGATAGATAGATAGAAAAACGAATGAGATAGATAGAAAAATGAATGGATAGATAGATAGATAGATAGATAGATAGATAGATAGATAGATAGAAAGAAAAAAGAATGAGATAGAAAGAAAAAATGTTATAGATAGATAGATAGATAGATAGATAGATAGATAGATAGATAGATAGATAGATAGATAGATAGATAGATAGAAAAAAGAATGAGATAGATAGAAAAAAGGAATGGATAGATAGATAGATAGATAGATAGATAGATAGATAGATAGATAGATAGATAGATAGAAAAAAGAATGAGATAGAAAGAGAAAATGTTATAGATAGATAGATAGATAGATAGATAGATAGATAGATAGATAGATAGATAGATAGAAAAAGAATGAGATAGAAAGAAAAAATGTTATAGATAGATAGATAGATAGATAGATAGATAGATAGATAGATAGATAGATAGAAAAAAGAATGAGATAGAAAGAAAAAAATGTTATAGATAGATAGATAGATAGATAGATAGATAGATAGATAGATAGATAGATAGATAGATAGAAAAAAGAATGAGATAGAAAGAAAAAAATGTTATAGATAGATAGATAGATAGATAGATAGATAGATAGATAGATAGATAGAAAAAAGAATGAGATAGATAGAAAACAGGAATGGATAGATAGATAGATAGATAGATAGATAGATAGATAGATAGATAGATAGAAAAAAGAATGAGATAGAAAGAAAAATGTTATAGATAGATAGATAGATAGATAGATAGATAGATAGATAGATAGATAGATAGATAGATAGATAGATAAGCCTATTGTGATAGATAGATAGATAGATAGATAGATAGATAGATAGATAGATAGATAGATAATGAACAGAACTGGATAAATAGATAGATAGATAGATAGATAGATAGATAGATAGATAGATAGATAGATAGATAGATAGAAAGATAATGAACAGAACTGGATAGATAGATAGATAGATAGATAGATAGATAGATAGATAGATAGATAGATAGATAGATAGATAGATAGAAAAAAGAATGAGATAGATAGAAAAAAAGGAAATGGGATAGATAGATAGATAGATAGATAGATAGATAGATAGATAGATAGATAGATAGATAGAAAAACGAACAGAGATAGATAGAAAAAGGAATGGATAGATAGATAGATAGATAGATAGATAGATAGATAGATAGATAGATAGATAGAAAAAAGAATGAGATAGATAGAAAAAAGGAATGGATAGATAGATAGATAGATAGATAGATAGATAGATAGATAGATAGATAGATAGAAAAAAGAATGAGATAGATAGAAAAAGGAATGGATAGATAGATAGATAGATAGATAGATAGAGATAGATAGATAGATAGATAGAAAAAGAATGAGATAGATAGAAAAAAAGGAATGGGATAGATAGATAGATAGATAGATAGATAGATAGATAGATAGATAGATAGATAGATAGATAGATAGATAGAAAAAAGAATGGAGATAGAAAGAAAAAAATGTTATTGATAGATAGATAGATAGATAGATAGATAGATAGATAGATAGATAGATAGATAGATAGATAGATAGATAGAAAAAAGAATGAGATAGATAGAAAAAAGAAATGGGATAGATAGATAGATAGATAGATAGATAGATAGATAGATAGATAGATAGATAGAAAAAGAATGAGATAGAAAGAAAAAATGTTATAGATAGATAGATAGATAGATAGATAGATAGATAGATAGATAGATAGATAAGTCTATTGTGATAGATAGATAGATAGATAGATAGATAGATAGATAGATAGCTAGATAGATAGATAGATAGAAACGAATGAGATAGATAGAAAGGGAATGGGCTAGATAGATAGATAGATAGATAGATAGATAGATAGATAGATAGATAGATAGATAGAAAAAGAATGAGATAGAAAGAAAAAATGTTATAGATAGATAGATAGATAGATAGATAGATAGATAGATAGATAGATAGATAGATAGATAGATAGATAGATAGATAGATAGATAGATAGATAGATAGAAAGAATGAGATAGATAGAAAAAAAGGAATGGGATAGATAGATAGATAGATAGATAGATAGATAGATAGATAGATAGATAGATAGATAGAAAAAGAATGAGATAGAAAGAAAAATGTTATAGATAGATAGATAGATAGATAGATAGATAGATAGATAGATAGATAAGCCTATTGTGATAGATAGATAGATAGATAGATAGATAGATAGATAGATAGATAGATAGATAGATAGATAGATAGAAAAACGAATGGATAGATAGAAAAATGGAATGGGCTAGATAGATAGATAGATAGATAGATAGATAGATAGATAGATAGATAGATAGATAGAAAGAAAAGAATGAGATAGAAAGAAAAAATGTTATAGATAGATAGATAGATAGATAGATAGATAGATAGATAGATAGATAGATAGATAGATAGATAGATAGAAAAAGAATGAGATAGATAGAAAAAAAGGAATGGATAGATAGATAGATAGATAGATAGATAGATAGATAGATAGATAGATAGATAGAAAAAGAATGAGATAGAAAGAGAAAAATGTTATAGATAGATAGATAGATAGATAGATAGATAGATAGATAGATAGATAGATAGATAGAAAGAATGAGATAGAAAGAAAAAAATGTTATAGATAGATAGATAGATAGATAGATAGATAGATAGATAGATAGATAGAAAAAGAATGAGATAGAAAGAAAAAAATGTTATAGATAGATAGATAGATAGATAGATAGATAGATAGATAGATAGAAAAAAGAATGAGATAGATAGAAAAAAGTAATGGGATAGATAGATAGATAGATAGATAGATAGATAGATAGATAGATAGATAGATAGATAGATAGATAGATAGAAAAAGAATGAGATAGAAAGAAAAAATTATAGATAGATAGATAGATAGATAGATAGATAGATAGATAGATAGATAGATAGATAGATAGAAAAAGAATGAGATAGATAGAAAAAAGGAATGGGATAGATAGATAGATAGATAGATAGATAGATAGATAGATAGATAGATAGATAGATAGATAGATAGAAAAAGAATGAGATAGAAAGAAAATAAATAGATAGATAGATAGATAGATAGATAGATAGATAGATAGATAGATAGATAGAAAAAAGAATGAGATAGATAGAAAAGGAATTGGATAGATAGATAGATAGATAGATAGATAGATAGATAGATAGATAGATAGATAGATAGATAGATAGAAAAGAAATAGATAGAAAGAAAAAATGTTATAGATAGATAGATAGATAGATAGATAGATAGATAGATAGATAGATAGATAGATAGTTTATTGTGATAGATAGATAGATAGATAGATAGATAGATAGATAGATAGATAGAAACGAATGAGATAGATAGAAAAATGGAATGGGCTAGATAGATAGATAGATAGATAGATAGATAGATAGATAGATAGATAGATAGATAGAAAGAAAAGAATGAGATAGAAAGAAAAAAATGTTATAGATAGATAGATAGATAGATAGATAGATAGATAGATAGATAGAAAAAAGAATGAGATAGATAGAAAAAGAATGGATAGATAGATAGATAGATAGATAGATAGATAGATAGATAGATAGATAGATAGATAG
>JBBBDQ010002143.1:1655000-1665000 GCA_037127315.1 Ascarosepion bandense
AGATAGATAGAAAAAAGAATGAGATATAGAAAAAAAAAAAGGAATGGATAGATAGATAGATAGATAGATAGATAGATAGATAGATAGATAGATAGATAGATAGATAGATAGAAAAAAGAATGAGATAGATAGGAAAAAGGAATGGATAGATAGATAGATAGATAGATAGATAGATAGATAGATAGATGATAGATAGATAGATAGATAGATAGATAGATAGAAAAAAGAATGAGATAGAAAGAAAAATGTTATAGATAGATAGATAGATAGATAGATAGATAGATAAATGAACAGAACTGATAGATAGATAGATAGATAGATAGATAGATAGATAGATAGATAAATAGATAGATAGATAATGAACAGAATTGGATAGATAGATAGATAGATAGATAGATAGATAGATAGATAGATAGATAGATAGATAGATAGATAAATAGATAGATAGATAATGAACAGAACTGGGATAGATAGATAGATACATAGATAGATAGATAGATAGATAGATAGATAGATAGATAGATAGATAGATAGATAGATAGATAGAAAAAAGAATGAGATAGATAGAAAAAGGAATGGGATAGATAGATAGATAGATAGATAGATAGATAGATAGATAGATAGATAGATAGATAGAAAAAAGAATGAGATAGATAGAAAAAAAGGAATGGATAGATAGATAGATAGATAGATAGATAGATAGATAGATAGATAGATAGATAGATAAATAGATAGATAGATAATGAACAGAACTGATAGATAGATAGATAGATAGATAGATAGATAGATAGATAGATAGATAGATAGATAGATAGATAGATAGATAGATAGAAAGAATGAGATAAAAAAAAAAGAAATGGGATAGATAGATAGATAGATAGATAGATAGATAGATAGATAGATAGATAGATAGATAGATAGATAATGAACAGAACTGGATAGATAGATAGATAGATAGATAGATAGATAGATAGATAGATAGATAGATAGATAAATAGATAGAAAGATAATGAACAGAACTGATAGATAGATAGATAGATAGATAGATAGATAGATAGATAGATAGATAGATAGATAGATAGATAGAAAAAGAATGAGATAGATAGAAAAAAAGGAATGGGATAGATAGATAGATAGATAGATAGATAGATAGATAGATAGATAGATAGATAGAAAAAGAATGAGATAGATAGAAAAAAAGGAATGATAGATAGATAGATAGATAGATAGATAGATAGATAGATAGATAGATAGATAGATAGATAGAAAAAAGAATGAGATAGATAGAAAAAGGAATGGGATAGATAGATAGATAGATAGATAGATAGATAGATAGATAGATAGATAGATAGATAGATAGATAGATAGAAAAAAGAATGAGATAGATAGAAAAAAGGAATGGGATAGATAGATAGATAGATAGATAGATAGATAGATAGATAGATAGATAGATAGATAGATAGAAAAAAGAATGAGATAGCAAGAAAAATGTTATAGATAGATAGATAGATAGATAGATAGATAGATAGATAGATAGATAGATAGATAGATAGATAGAAAAAAGAATGAGATAGATAGAAAAAGGAATGGGATAGATAGATAGATAGATAGATAGATAGATAGATAGATAGATAGATAGATAGATAGATAGAAAAAAGAATGAGATAGAAAGAAAAATGTTATAGATAGATAGATAGATAGATAGATAGATAGATAGATAGATAGATAGATAGATAGATAGATAGATAGATAGATAATGAACAGAACTGGATAGATAGATAGATAGATAGATAGATAGATAGATAGATAGATAGATAGATAGATAGATAGATAGATAGATAATGAACAGAACTGGATAGATAGATAGATAGATAGATAGATAGATAGATAGATAGATAGATAGATAGATAGATAGATAGATAGATAGATAGATAGATAGATAGAAAAAAGAATGAGATAGAAAGAAAAATGTTATAGATAGATAGATAGATAGATAGATAGATAGATAGATAGATAGATAGATAGATAGATAGATAGATAGAAAGAATGAGATAGATAGAAAAAGGAATGGATAGATAGATAGATAGATAGATAGATAGATAGATAGATAGATAGATAGATAGAAAGAATGAGAGAGAAAGAAAAAATGTTATAGATAGATAGATAGATAGATAGATAGATAGATAGATAGATAGATAGATAGATAGAAAAAAGAATGAGATAGAAAGAAAAAATGCTATAGATAGATAGATAGATAGATAGATAGATAGATAGATAGATAGATAAGCCTATTGTGATAGATAGATAGATAGATAGATAGATAGATAGATAGATAGATAGATAGATAGAAAAACGAATGAGATAGATAGAAAATGAATGGGCTAGATAGATAGATAGATAGATAGATAGATAGATAGATAGATAGATAGATAGATAGATAGATAGAAAAAAGAATGAGATAGAAAGAAAAAATGTTATAGATAGATAGATAGATAGATAGATAGATAGATAGATAGATAGATAGATAGATAGATAAATAATGAACAGAACTGGATAGATAGATAGATAGATAGATAGATAGATAGATAGATAGATAGATAGATAGATAGATAGATAGAAAAAAGAATGAGATAGATAGAAAAAAGGAATGGATAGATAGATAGATAGATAGATAGATAGATAGATAGATAGATAGATAGATAGATAGATAATGAACAGAACTGGATAGATAGATAGATAGATAGATAGATAGATAGATAGATAGATAGATAGATAGATAGAAAGATAATGAACAGAACTGGATAGATAGATAGATAGATAGATAGATAGATAGATAGATAGATAGATAGATAGAAAAAAGAATGAGATAGATAGAAAAAGGAATGGATAGATAGATAGATAGATAGATAGATAGATAGATAGATAGATAGATAGATAGAAAAAAGAATGAGATAGATAGAAAAAGGAATGGGATAGATAGATAGATAGATAGATAGATAGATAGATAGATAGATAGATAGAGAGATAGATAGAAAAAGAATGAGATAGATAGAAAAAAGGAATGGGATAGATAGATAGATAGATAGATAGATAGATAGATAGATAGATAGATAGATAGAAAAAAGAATGAGATAGATAGAAAAAAAGAATGGGACAGATAGATAGATAGATAGATAGATAGATAGATAGATAGATAGATAGATAGATAGAAAAATGAATGAGATAGATAGAAAAAAAGAATGATAGATAGATAGATAGATAGATAGATAGATAGATAGATAGATAGATAGATAGATAGATAGATAGATAGATAGATAGATAGATAGATAGAAAAAAGAATGAGAGAAAAGAAAAATGTTATAGATAGATAGATAGATAGATAGATAGATAGATAGATAGATAGATAGATAGAAAAAAGAATGAGATAGATAGAAAAAAAGGAATGGGATAGATAGATAGATAGATAGATAGATAGATAGATAGATAGATAGATAGATAGATAGATAGATAGATAGATAGAAAAAAGAATGAGATAAAAAGAAAAAAATGTTATAGATAGATAGATAGATAGATAGATAGATAGATAGATAGATAGATAGATAGATAGATAAATAGATAGATAGATAATGAACAGAACTGGATAGATAGATAGATAGATAGATAGATAGATAGATAGATAGATAGATAGAGAGATAGAAAATGAGGATAGATAGAAAAAAAGGAATGGGATAGATAGATAGATAGATAGATAGATAGATAGATAGATAGATAGATAGATAGATAATGAAACAGAACTGGATAGATAGATAGATAGATAGATAGATAGATAGATAGATAGATAGATAGATAGATAGATAGATAAATAGATAGATAGATAGATAGATAGATAGATAGAAAAAAGAATGGATAGAAAGAAAAACAAGCAGGATAGATAGATAGATAGATAGATAGATAGATAGATAGATAGATAGATAGATAGATAGATAGATAGAAAAAGAATGAGATAGATAGAAAGGAATGGGATAGATAGATAGATAGATAGATAGATAGATAGATAGATAGATAGATAGATAGATAGATAGAAAAAAGAATGAGATAGAAAGAAAAAATGTTATAGATAGATAGATAGATAGATAGATAGATAGATAGATAGATAGATAGATAGATAGATAGATAGATATATAGATAGAAAAAAGAATGAGATAGAAAGAAAAATGTTATAGATAGATAGATAGATAGATAGATAGATAGATAGATAGATAGATAGATAGATAGATAGACAGATAGATAGATAGATAGATAGATAGATAGATAGATAGATAGATAGATAGATAGATAGATAGATAGATAGAAAAACGAATGAGATAGATACATAGAAAAATGGAATGGGCTAGATAGATAGATAGATAGATAGATAGATAGATAGATAGATAGATAGATAGATAGATAGATAGAAAAAAGAATGAGATAGAAAGAAAAAATACATAGATAGATAGATAGATAGATAGATAGATAGATAGATAGATAGCTAGATAGATAGAAAAAAGAATGAGATAGATAGAAAAAAGGAATGGGAGGATAGATAGATAGATAGATAGATAGATAGATAGATAGATAGATAGATAGATAGATAGAAAAAGAATGAGATAGAAAGAAAAAATGATAGATAGATAGATAGATAGATAGATAGATAGATAGATAGATAGATAGATAGATAGATAAGCCTATTGTATGATAGATAGATAGATAGATAGATAGATAGATAGATAGATAGATAGATAGATAGATAGAAAAACGAATGAGATAGATAGAAAAATGGAATGGGCTAGATAGATAGATAGATAGATAGATAGATAGATAGATAGATAGATAGATAGATAGAAAGAAAAAAGAATGAGATAGAAAGAAAAAAATGTTATAGTATAGATAGATAGATAGATAGATAGATAGATAGATAGATAGATAGATAGATAGATAGATAGAAAAAAGAATGGGATAGATAGAAAAAAGGAAAAAAATGGGATAGATAGATAGATAGATAGATAGATAGATAGATAGATAGATAGATAGATAGATAGATAGATAGATAGATAGATAGAAAAAAGAATGAGATAGAAAGAAAAAAATGTTATAGATAGATAGATAGATAGATAGATAGATAGATAGATAGAAAAAAGAATGAGATAGAAAAAACAAATGTTATAGATAGATAGATAGATAGATAGATAGATAGATAGATATAGATAGAAAAAAGAATGAGATAGAAAGAAAAAAATGTTATTATAGATAGATAGATAGATAGATAGATAGATAGATAGATAGATAGATAGATAGATAGATAGATAGATAGATAGAAAAAAGAATGAGATAGATAGAAAAAAGTAATGGGATAGATAGATAGATAGATAGATAGATAGATAGATAGATAGATAGATAGATAGATAGAAAAAGAATGAGATAGAAAGAAAAATAAATAGATAGATAGATAGATAGATAGATAGATAGATAGATAGATAGATAGATAGATAGATAGATAGATAGATAGATAGAAAAAGAATGAGATAGATAGGAAGGAATGGATAGATAGATAGATAGATAGATAGATAGATAGATAGATAGATAGATAGATAGATAGAAAGAATGATAGAAAGAAAAAATAGATAGATAGATAGATAGATAGATAGATAGATAGATAGATAGATAGATAGATAGATAGAAAAAAGAATGAGATAGATAGAAAAAGGAATGGATAGATAGATAGATAGATAGATAGATAGATAGATAGATAGATAGATAGATAGATAGAAAAAGAATGAGATAGATAGAAAAAAAGAATGGATAGATAGATAGATAGATAGATAGATAGATAGATAGATAGATAGATAGATAGATAGATAGATAGATAGATAGAAAAAGAATGAGATAGATAGAAAGAATGGATAGATAGATAGATAGATAGATAGATAGATAGATAGATAGATAGATAGATAGATAGATAGATAGAAAGAATGAGATAGAAAGAAAAAAATGTTATAGATAGATAGATAGATAGATAGATAGATAGATAGATAGATAGATAGATAGATAGATAGATAAATAGATAGATAGATAATGAACAGAACGATAGATAGATAGATAGATAGATAGATAGATAGATAGATAGATAGATAGATAGATAGATAGATAGATAGATAGATAGAAAAAAGAATGAGATAGATAGAAAAAAGGAATGGATAGATAGGTAGATAGATAGATAGATAGATAGATAGATAGATAGATAGATAGATAGATAGATAGATAGATAGATAGATAATGAACAGAACTGGATAGATAGATAGATAGATAGATAGATAGATAGATAGATAGATAGATAGATAGATAGATAGATAGATAATGAACAGAACTGGATAGATAGATAGATAGATAGATAGATAGATAGATAGATAGATAGATAGATAGATAGATAGATAGAAAAAAGAATGAGATAGATAGAAAAAAAGGAATGGGATAGATAGATAGATAGATAGATAGATAGATAGATAGATAGATAGATAGATAGATAGATAGATAGATAGATAGATAGATAATGGAACAGAACTGGATAGATAGATAGATAGATAGATAGATAGATAGATAGATAGATAGATAGATAGATAGATAGATAGATAGAAAGAATGAGATAGATAGAAAAAGGAATGGATAGATAGATAGATAGATAGATAGATAGATAGATAGATAGATAGATAGATAGATAGATAGATAGATAGATAATGAACAGAACTGGATAGATAGATAGATAGATAGATAGATAGATAGATAGATAGATAGATAGATAAATAGATAGAAAGATAATGAACAGAACTGGATAGATAGATAGATAGATAGATAGATAGATAGATAGATAGATAGATAGATAGATAGATAGATAGATAGAAAAAGAATGAGATAGATAGAAAAAGGAATGGATAGATAGATAGATAGATAGATAGATAGATAGATAGATAGATAGATAGATAGATAGATAGAAAAGAATGAGATAGATAGAAAAAAGAATGGATAGATAGATAGATAGATAGATAGATAGATAGATAGATAGATAGATAGATAGATAGATAGATAGATAGATAGAAAAAAAGAATGAGATAGATAGAAAAAGGAATGGGATAGATAGATAGATAGATAGAAGATAGATAGATAGATAGATAGATAGATAGATAGATAGAAAGAAGAATGAGATAGAAAGAAAAAATGTTATAGATAGATAGATAGATAGATAGATAGATAGATAGATAGATAGATAGATAGATAGATAATGAACAGAACTGATAGATAGATAGATAGATAGATAGATAGATAGATAGATAGATAGATAGATAGATAGATAGATCGATAGATAGAGAGATAGAAAGAATGAGATAGATAGAAAAGAATGGGATAGATAGATAGATAGATAGATAGATAGATAGATAGATAGATAGATAGATAATGAACAGAATCATATAGATAGATAGATAGATAGATAGATAGATAGATAGATAGATAGATAGATAGATAGATAGATAGATAGATAGATAATGAACAGAACTGGATAGATAGATAGATAGATAGATAGATAGATAGATAGATAGATAATTAGATAGATAGATAGATAGATAGATAGATAGATAGAAAAAAGAATGAGATAGATAGAAAAGGAATGGGATAGATAGATAGATAGATAGATAGATAGATAGATAGATAGATAGATAGATAGATAGATAGATAATGAAATAGAACTGGATAGATAGATAGATAGATAGATAGATAGATAGATAGATAGATAGATAGATAGATAGATAGATAGAAAAAAGAATGAGATAGATAGAAAAAAGGAATGATAGATAGATAGATAGATAGATAGATAGATAGATAGATAGATAGATAGATAGATAGATAGATAGATAGATAGATAGAAAAAAGAATGAGATAGATAGAAAAAAAGGAATGGGATAGATAGATAGATAGATAGATAGATAGATAGATAGATAGATAGATAGATAGATAGATAGAAAAAGAATGAGATAGATAGAAAAAAGGAATGGGATATATAGATAGATAGATAGATAGATAGATAGATAGATAGATAGATAGATAGATAGATAGATAGAAAAAGAATGAGATAGATAGAATAAAAGGAATGGATAGATAGATAGATAGATAGATAGATAGATAGATAGATAGATAGATAGATAGATAGATAGATAGATAGATAGAAAAAGAATGAGATAGATAGAAAAAAAGGAATGGGTAGATAGATAGATAGATAGATAGATAGATAGATAGATAGATAGATAGATAGATAGATAGATAGATAGATAGATAGATAGATAGATAATAACAGAACTTGATAGATAGATAGATAGATAGATAGATAGATAGATAGATAGATAGATAGATAGATAGATAGATAGATAGATAGATAGATAGAAAGAATGAGATAGATAGAAAAAGGAATGGGATAGATAGATAGATAGATAGATAGATAGATAGATAGATAGATAGATAGATAGATAGATAATGAACAGAACTGGATAGATAGATAGATAGATAGATAGATAGATAGATAGATAGATAGATAGATAGATAGATAGATAGATAGATAAATAGATAGAAAGATAATGAAACAGAATCAGATAGATAGATAGATAGATAGATAGATAGATAGATAGATAGATAGATAGATAGATAGAAAAAAGAATGAGATAGATAGAAAAAAAGGAATGGGATAGATAGATAGATAGATAGATAGATAGATAGATAGATAGATAGATAGATAGATAGATAGAAAAAAGAATGAGATAGATAGAAAAAAAGGAATGGGATAGATAGATAGATAGATAGATAGATAGATAGATAGATAGATAGATAGATAGATAGATAGATAGATAGATAGAAAGAATGAGATAGATAGAAAAAGAATGGGATAGATAGATAGATAGATAGATAGATAGATAGATAGATAGATAGATAGATAGATAGATAGAAAAAGAATGATAGATAGAAAAAAGAATGGATAGATAGATAGATAGATAGATAGATAGATAGATAGATAGATAGATAGATAGATAGATAGATAGAAAAAAGAATGAGATAGATAGAAAAAAAGGAATGGGATAGATAGATAGATAGATAGATAGATAGATAGATAGATAGATAGATAGATAGATAGATAGATAGAAAAAAGAATGAGATAGCAAGAAAAATGTTATAGATAGATAGATAGATAGATAGATAGATAGATAGATAGATAGATAGATAGAAAAAGAATGAGATAGATAGAAAAAAAGGAATGGGATAGATAGATAGATAGATAGATAGATAGATAGATAGATAGATAGATAGATAGATAGATAGATAGATAGATAGATAGAAAAAAGAATGAGATAGAAAGAAAAATGTTATAGATAGATAGATAGATAGATAGATAGATAGATAGATAGATAGATAGATAGATAGATAGATAATGAACAGAATCGATAGATAGATAGATAGATAGATAGATAGATAGATAGATAGATAGATAGATAGATAGATAGATAGATAGAGAGATAGAAAAAATGAGATAGATAGAAAAAAGGAATGGGATAGATAGATAGATAGATAGATAGATAGATAGATAGATAATGAACAGAACTGGATAGATAGATAGATAGATAGATAGATAGATAGATAGATAGATAGATAGATAGATAGATAGATAGATAGATAGATAGATAGATAGAAAAAAGAATGAGATAGAAAGAAAATGTTATAGATAGATAGATAGATAGATAGATAGATAGATAGATAGATAGATAGATAGATAGATAGATAGATAGATAGAAAAAGAATGAGATAGATAGAAAAAGGAATGGGATAGATAGATAGATAGATAGATAGATAGATAGATAGATAGATAGATAGATAGATAGATAGAAAAAAGAATGAGATAGAAAGAAAAAATGTTATAGATAGATAGATA
>JBBBDQ010002143.1:1667500-1720000 GCA_037127315.1 Ascarosepion bandense
AGATAGATAGATAGATAGATAGATAGATAGATAATGAACAGAACTGGATAGATAGATAGATAGATAGATAGATAGATAGATAGATAGTAGAAAAAAGAATGAGATAGATAGAAAAAAAGGAATGGGATAGATAGATAGATAGATAGATAGATAGATAGATAGATAGATAGATAGATAGATAGAAAAAGAATGAGATAGATAGAAAAAAAGGAATGGGATAGATAGATAGATAGATAGATAGATAGATAGATAGATAGATAGATAGATAGATAGATACTAAAAGATTCGAAGTAAAAAGAACTGTCGAAGAAACCATTTTTTTAAAAGCCTCAACTACAAAGAACACGCATTCAATCCAGGTGTGAGTCGAAGTAGAAATTAGGAAAATAAGGTCTCAAGACAAGTGTTCATGTGTATGTCGTCAATTGTGTGGGTCATGGATTTTACATCAGTAAAGATCGCTTGATTGTTGCTCTTTCCGCTTCGCTGATTCATCGTCCCTTTTTCCTGCTTTCGCCGCCATCTTTGATCTCTAGCACAAGCGGACAAAATGGCCGAAGTGACACATGTTACTTCGTTCAGTGACTGTTTTAAACATTTAGCCTTTTGGTAAGCTCTTTGTAAAACTTTAAAAAAAAAAAGGTAATAGAAAAAAGAATGAATGAAAAATGCTTAGGAAAAAAAGAATAGAATGACGGGAAAGTGAAAAACCAACCTGAAAGAAAAAGGAAGATGGGGTAATATGAAGAGAAAAAATGATTATGAAGAGGGAAAGAAGCAGAAAATGAAGAATGCTGACGAATGAAGTTGGAGACAAAAACGATAAAGAAGATTGGGTACGGAATTGGAGAGAGAATAACAAAAATAATGAGGGAAGGAGTTTATGAATGAAAACGAAAGAGACGTGAGAAGAAACGCGCAAAAAGGAAAGAAAAGGCGGGAAAACGAGGAAATATTAAGAAAAGCAATTTATTCAGCTGATACCTGTCTGTTTTTTCAAAATCTGTCCTTTTTGTTTCTTTTTTTTCTTGTTAAACATGCATATGGCCCCGCCAATCAAAATAGACTTGATGTTTAATTTCGAAAGGTGTTGGTGGTGGACTACATCCGGGAATATGTGGCGGCTTTTTTTCAATTAAAACGAACGGATGCTTTTGTCCAGTGAAAGCTAAAGAGATTTTTATAACAAATGGTTGCACACATTTTTTTAAGCTTAAGACAATTAAAGGCTGCTTCTTCCGGTAACCTAAATAAAAAAATAAATAATATTAAAAATGAAAAAAAAAGCCAGTCTCTTAGTAAACGTTATATGGTCATTTACATGCTTTTTGGGTAAGCAGCATTGTACACTTCCGGTTACTTCGTCGATATGTTTTTTATCAATTGACAGCGTTATTACGTGGTTGCTATGATTAACAACACTTAACAATGTCATCTTTAGAATATATATTCAATAGTATCCTATCTCCTTCGACACTTGGCACAAGCGAAAACAACAGAATTGAAAACAAGCGATACCTTTATCAGATGAAATATAATACACTGTTCTCTTATTTTAAATTGTGATTTTGTTTTATCTAGGCCTGTGTTTTTCAACCTTTTTTTTTTTTTTTTACCCATGGACTCTTTTTCCTCTTAATTTCTTTTGGTGCATCCCCATAGCCAGTGGTTCTCAACCTGATTCCACATGGATCCTTCTTCTTGTTCTTGTCACTTACAGATGGGTGATTAACCAGGTTAAAAAGAAATAAAACCTTGGTGAAAAAGTAGAATTGCTCTGTAAGTTACTAAAATATCACTATGAACCCTCAATTCATTATATTTTTTGTTTGTGGACTGCCAGCAATGTTATATAGACTCCCCAGCGTCCATGTAGACCCCGGTTGAGAACACTGATCTAGGCTAAGCGAAAGATATTTTCTGCACTCATATCATGCAGATATCTCATGTATTTTTTTAATCATTTCATCCAAAGCCGACAAAAAAAAAACAAAAAAAAACTACAGGATTTGAAAAGGAATCCCATCTGTGGTAGAATGGGGTAAGAAATGGCTCGTAAATTATAATGCTGCCAAAAACGAAGATGCTATTCTTTAATCGCCATAGACAATCACTCCTACCCACCATCTGCATGGATCACGCTAGTGTCCTTGGAAGAACTACACAGCGCCTCCTCGGCCTAATTCTCTCAGCCGACCTCAAGTGGAACGACTACATTCACTAAATAGCTAAATCAACTGCAAAGAACGTCTGGTCACTGTTTCGGTCCAGGAAGTTTTTATCGCCTGCATCCACCTTACACTTGTACAAATCTACCATCCGCTCGTGCATTGAATGCTGCTGTCACATCTGGTTGTGTGTCCATGCTATTCATCTCGGGGTTCTCGACAAAATCCCGAGGAGAATCTGCAATGTAATCGATCTCGACCTGTCAGCTCGACTCTAGTCACTTTCTTACCGACGTTATGTGGCTTCCCTTCTGCTCTGACGAGATTTGCTCCCTGGTGCCCCCTCTGCATGAATTTACTCGAACTACCAGATTGGCAACTAGATCCTACCCTTTCACAGTTAAAACAATCAAATGTAACTGCAACTTCTACTCTATTAGCTTCTTTACTCGCACTTCCCGCTTGTGGAACTTCTTTCCGTGTATTTGCTTCCCTGATAGCTGCAATCTCCAAGAGTTTAAATGCAAAGTGACTGATATCAAGACGCCAAATTATACATTTTCTTAGTGATTTTTGTTAAGTAATGTGCATCACCGACACAGCATTTAGTATAGAATATCAGTCTGTGTTATTTCTGATCTGGAACGGAAATTAGAAGAGAGGTGCGTTGTGGTGCAATGGATATCGACTCGGAATGCTAAATCGGAGATCCGAGTTCGAATTCCAGTTGAATTTAAATTTCGTACTTTTTGTGTCATGTACTTCTTCCATGTAATATGTTTATTAAGGGCGTTGGCTATCATAGATCTCTACGATGTTTTGACTATTGTACCTTTTAGTAAATTGTTGTGGATTCCGGGTGAGGAAACGCACAAAATAAAGAACAACAAAACAGATAATTGAGATAGAAAAATAGGTTATATTAAAAGTAAAGATACAAACTGGAACGCAGGTTAGTAATCCAGGAATACGATTAGTAAGGAATATATATATATATACAAGTCTTTGAAGTGAATCCGTGCTGGAAATAATATATCCGTGTAATATTATTCTGGCTGAGTGGAGCTCAGAGCTACTATGACTACTGACGCGGTATTCTCTGTGTAATTTCGGTATCGTTCGGTAACTTACAGATCAAACTCTGTTCTAATACGGTACTCTAACTGATCAATAATAATCCACCATACCACTGTGGCACAAGGCCTTTTTAGAGTGGGTGATCCGGGCCATATAGCCCAGCCAGAAATAGCTGTCTGATTTTACCCAGTCGTGACTCTATCCTTCGACATTGCCATATTGCAGAGAGCCGACAGTGTCATATCCGGAGATAAACTCAGACGGATCTCGCGTATGTCACTATGGCAGGAGTATATGTATACTCAAGTCGAGTCCATTATCATTAAAAAGGGGGAAATCCCACAACATAAATTTTGTCTTTTCCTTTATCTCTCCTAATCTCTGTCCTGCTATTCATTTACACCAGCTCGTTGGGTAGGTTATGAGCTGTTTTCTTATGTCCCTCTTCTTTTCAATATGTTCTATGAGTGTTAAATATTCTAAGTACTCTTTTCCTCGGATGTGCGTTGTGGTGCATTTGATATCGGCTCGGAACGATAACTCGGGGAGCCGAGTTCGAATTCCAGCTGAATTCATTGCATTTATTTACGCGCAAATACCCTTGGGAAAGGTATTAATCCGTTTATTCCTTCCAGTTATGGGTTAAATGACAGGACAGATTGGGTTCTATAGCCTTGGTCGGCAACCAGTCTACCGCAGAAAGCAATGGCAACCTACTGCGGGATAATCTTCTGCCTAGTCAGTCATGTCTCTTTCGAGACATGCTCGCCCAAGCGTGTATCACGTATGGCACTTAACTGACTGACTGACTGACTCTTTTTCTCATTATCTGCACTAGAAATTCCAACTGTCTCTTTCCGATGTTAGATGTAAGTGTTCTTTTGGCGTCCTCTTTCTCTAAAACTTCGACATTACACACATGTTCAGTCTATGGTATTCTGAGCATCCTTCAGTAAAATCACAATTTTGTGGCCTCATGTTTCCTCTACATATGTAAAGCATTTAATGGCATATACAAGGACCGGCCTTATATAAAAAGGTTTAGTATTCTTTTCTCTGTTTCTAACGAAATTTTCTAGTTTCTTAATATTTTGCTTAGCATTTGAAACACATCTTTTTCTATGACAATGTGCCTCCGGATTTCCATGTGCCTTTCGTCTTTTGTTACAACTCTTCCCAAATATTTAACTTGTTTTACATGCTTAATTTTCCTGTATGTTGGTGTAATTAAACTATTTTTTTTATTTTAGTATAATTAAACACTTTCTTTACTTTTTATAATTAAATACTTTAATTATACCAAAATAATTAAGCTGTTTTATTTTGGTATAATTAAACACTTTCTTTTACGTTAGTATAATACATTTTCTTTTATTTTGGTAAATAAGCACATTAATAATAACAAAATATATATATTTTTTTATAAGCGTTTCACCCCGAGCAAGGCATGTCACTGCCACTACTGCGCAGGGGGCTACATAGAGTGGAGAAAGGATGATTAAATATAGGAAATGTCAGAGGGTGGGTGATAGGCGGGTAAGGATACCGAGAATGGGGGTTGGGTAGATGAGTGTTCTGAGAATAATTGGGAGTTAGTGTGATAGGAGGTGTATATTGACCCTACATTTAAACACCTGGAGATTGTAGCTGTCGGGAAAGCAGACATGTGGAAGGGAGTTCCACGGGCGGGAAGCCCCAGAAAAACACTGTCTTTTATTTTGGTATAATTATTTTTATTTTATTTTGGCGATTAAGCACTTGAATTATACCAAAATAATTAAACACTTTGTTTAATGTTGGTATAATTAAACACATTCAATTACAATTAAGCTAACCTCGCAACCGAGATTGAAAAAGACCTCCAATCCATATTGGACTGGGGTAAGAAATGGCTAGTAAATTTTAATGCTTCTAAAACGAAGCTACTCTCAATTAACCATCATCGACAATCTCACCTACCTCCCATTAGCATGGACCAGGCTTGCCTCCCAGAGAGTAAAACACTACACCTCCTTGGTTTCACACTTTCAGCGGACCTCAAATGGAATGAATATATCGAATCCATTGCTAAATCCGCTGCTATGAAAGTCGGTTCTCTGTGTAGGGCCCGGAAGTTTTTTCCGTCTAAATCTATCCTGCACATATATAAATCTACCATTCGCCCGTGCATTGAATACTGCTGCCATATCTGGTCGGGTGCCCCTGCTGTTCTCCTCGGGCTTCTTGATAAGGTTCAGAGGAGGGTCTGTAATGTGACAGATACCGACTTGGCAGACCGCCTGCAGTCTCTCTCCCACCGGCGCGACGTGGCTTCCCTGTGTCTCTTCTATAAATACTTTCACGGCTTCTGCTCCGATGAACTTAGATCACTGGTGCCCCCTAAATACGAATTTGCACGAGATACTAGATTAGCAACTAGATCCCACCCTTTTACAGTGAAACCGATAAAATGCAACCGCAACTTCTACTCCAACAGTTTCTTTCCTCGCATTTCCCGACTGTGGAATTCTCTTCCACACGATTGCTTCCCCGACGGATACAATCTCCAGGAGTTTAAATGTAAGGACAATAGACACCTCCTAACACACTAACCTGCTCCCATTCTATCAAACACTCTTCCCATCTGCCCAACCCTCATCCTCGGTATCCTTACTCATCTGTCACCTTCCTCCTGACATTCCCTATGTCTAACCACTCCTTCTCTTTACCTTCCCCTATGTAGCCCCATGCGCAATAGTGGCAGTGGAATGCCTTGCTTGGGGTGAGATGATTAAAAAAAAAAACATTGTTATAATAATTAGCGTTCTTTTCTTTTGTATAATAGTTTCTTTTATTTTGATAATTAAGCACTTGAATTCTACCAAAATAATTAAACTCTTATATTGTGGTATGCTTAAGCATCTGCTTTTATTTTGACTCCACCCATGTGTATTGAACAGGTTAAGAGGCTCATCCCTTGTTCCCTGTTTACGATGTGGTTTCCGGCTTTCTCTTTTCCAATCTTCTCACTTTGTTTTTGTTTTTTTCAATTGGAGTAGATAGATCTATCTATCGTCCGATTCACACTCCACCCACTTCTATTGAACAGGTTAAGAGGTTCATCCCTTGTTTCCTGTTTAGGATGTGGTTTCCGGTTTTTCTCTTTTCCAATCTTTTCACTCTTACGTAGCCCCCTGCGCATCAGTGGCGTTTTCGCCTTGCTTGGAGTGATATGACTAAAAAAAAAATTAAACATTTTATTTATAAAAAAAATAATTAAACACATTCTTTTATTTTGGTATAGTTAAACAATGTCTATCATTTTACTATAATTAAACACTTTCTTTTATTTTGATATAACTAAACACTTTCTTATATTTTATTATAACTAAACACCTTTTACTTTAGAAATTAAACACATTCTTCTATTTTGGTTTAATTAAATGTTTTCTTTTATTTTAGTATAATTAAACACTTGTTTTAATTTTGCTATAATTAAATCATTTCTGTTATTTTGGTAATTAAACGCTTTAATTGTACCAAAATATTTACATCCTTTCCTTTTTTTTTTTTTTTTGGTATAATTATAAATTCTTTTTTTTTCGTATATTTTAATTTCTCTATTATTTTTTCTGTAATGAAAATCTTAACTTTCCTCTAATTAAACACTTTCTTTATTCATGTATAATTAAATACTTTATTTTTATTTTGGTATGATTAAATACTTCCTTTGTTCATGTATAATTAAATACTTTATTTTTATTTTGGTATGATTAAATACTTCCTTTGTTCATGTATAATTAAATACTTTATTTTTATTTTGGTATGATTAAATACTTCCTTTGTTCATGTATAATTAAATACTTTATTTTTATTTTGGTATGATTAAATACTTCCTTTGTTCATGTATAATTAAATACTTTATTTTTATTTTGGTATGATTAAATACTTCCTTTGTTCATGTATAATTAAATACTTTATTTTTATTTTGGTATGATTAAATACTTCCTTTGTTCATGTATAATTAAATACTTTATTTTTATTTTGGTATGATTAAATACTTCCTTTGTTCATGTATAATTAAATACTTTATTTTTATTTTGGTATGATTAAATACTTCCTTTACTCATGTATAATTAAATACTTTATTTTTATTTTGGTATGATTAAATACTTCCTTTGTTCATGTATAATTAAATACTTTATTTTTATTTTGGTATGATTAAATACTTCCTTTGTTCATGTATAATTAAATACTTTATTTTTATTTTGGTATGATTAAATACTTCCTTTGTTCATGTATAATTAAATACTTTATTTTTATTTTGGTATGATTAAATACTTCCTTTACTCATGTATAATTAAATACTTTATTTTTATTTTGGTATGATTAAATACTTCCTTTGTTCATGTATAATTAAATACTTTATTTTTATTTTGGTATGATTAAATACTTCCTTTGTTCATGTATAATTAAATACTTTATTTTTATTTTGGTATGATTAAATACTTCCTTTACTCATGTATAATTAAATACTTTATTTTTTTTGCTCTAGTTAAACACTTTCTTTTATTTTTATATAATTAAACACTTTCTTTTATCATGGCATGATTAAACATTTTCTTTTATTTTGGTGTAAATAAATACTTTCTTTTATCTTGTTAAAATTGAACACTTTCTTTTATTTTGGCTTAATTAAACACTTTCTTTTATTTTTGGCATAAGTAAATACTGTCTTATTTTAAATGACTAAATACTTTCTGTTATTTTAGTAACTAAACATTTTACGTATACCAAAATATTTAAACACGTTCTTATTTTGATATAATTAAAGTCTTTCTTTTATTTTCGTATAATCAAACATTTTCTTTTATTTTGGTATAATTAAAAACGTTCTTTTATTTTGATAATTAATTACTTTAATTATGCCCAAATAATCAATCACTTTCTTTTATTTGAACGCTTTATTTTAATGTTCATTTATTTTAATTTAATCATTTCACTCCATTCAAGTCAATAAAGCCATTAAGACTCAATGTATTACTGATTGGGAAAGCATAAGAAAAAGAGAAACATTATTAAGAAGTGACAATAAATGAATTGTAATAAAGAAGATTGACGATAAAAATTGACCTTGCATTAAAATGTCTGAATATCAAAAGTGAATAAAAAGCATTGAGCCGAAAGAGAGTTCCACAATGGAGAAGTGCGAGAGAAGAAACTTTTAGCATAGAACTTACGGTTACGTCTAGCTAATTCAATTATGAATTGATACGACATTGCCAACAATCTCACTTAAATTAATAAAGTCTTTTTTTTTTTAATCATTTCACTCCAAGCAAGGCATTTGCCACCGTTGGCGGGGAGTTACGTAGAGGAATGTGATGAGAAACAGTCAGTTAAGTGCTATACGTGATACACGCTTGGGCGATCATGCCTCGAAAAAGACATGACTGACTGGGCAGAAGATTATCCCGCAGTAGGTTGCCATTGCTTTCTGCGGTAGATTGGTTGCCGACCAAGGCTATAGAACCCAATCTGTCCTGCTATTTAACCCATAACTGGAAGGGTATTTGTGCTTAAGTGAATACAATGGATTCAACTGGATGGTTAGTTAGAAGAAATGTCAGAAGGAGGATAACAGACGGATGAAGATAGCGAGAATGGGGGTGGAGTGGATGAAAAAAAAGAGTTTGAGAGAATGGATGCGGGTTAAAGAGATAGGAGATGTCTCTTGACCTCACATTTAAATTCCTGGAGATTGTAGCTGCCGGGGAAGCAAATATATGGAAGGCAATTCCACAGGCGGGAAGTGCGAGCAAAGAAGCTATTAGAGTAGAAGTTGCGGTTACATTTTATCGGTTTCACTGTAAAAGGGGGACCTAGTTGCTAATCTAGTAGCTCGTGCAAATTCATACCTAGGGGGTATGTGCAAATTCATACCTAGTGATCTATGTTCATTGGAGCAGAAGTCGTGAAAGTATTTATAGAAGAAGCCACGTCACGCCGGTGAGATAGCGACTGCAGTCGATCACATTACAGATTCAGAAGTCTTAGCGAAGAATTTATCTAAATAATTACCATGAATGTATTTCTAGAAAAGCACGGGGAAGTTACATTACAGTGGTTGGAATGTGACTGAAGCTAAGACTCCAGGTCAGAACCAATAATATGGCTAATTCTTTGTTGGATTTTAACAAAAGTCTCTAAATATACAAAAAGAGCACCGAAGAATACATGGCAGAAATATTCAAAGAATTGATGAATTGTATACTTATCTGGATCTGGATCAGGGATTTTTTTCACTCTCGATTTTGAGGAACGCCTCCCTGGATGACTTCAGGGAATGTGCCGTACTCGCTTCGTTTGGCGATGCAAGCTGGCAAAGACTATTTAAACCATAGCTGGTTGCTTGTGTAGGTGGCCGTTGTTGCACAGGAACCCTTCCGTCCTTTGACAGGTCTTGTTTTTTTTTTTTGTTTTTTGTTTTGATTTTTTTTTTTTTTTTTCAGGTCTTGCAGGGTGCGTCCACCACCCTTCTCACCTAGTTTGCATCCATCGGGGATGCCGGTTTAGTCGTCGGCAAACCGAAACGTGGCAGGTAGTACCGGGTTACGTGGTACCAGTAGCAGACATAGTCTAACCTGACCTGAAGCTTACAGCACCGGGTATTCCCAAGCGGTCATCCATCTAAGTACTGACCAGACTCGACGTTGTTTCACTTTGGTATACTTATGGATTGTTAGACAGGTTCTCGTCTAGCACAACACAGTAAATCGATTTTCTTAGCAACTGACCTATCAATGCATTCAATATAATCTTTCATATCAGCCGAGGGTGTCAACGAGTCACTCTTCTGGAGGTTAGCATCAGCCATGTTGATGGGAGACAGAAAGGGATTTCTCAGATTATTAATACCATTCTTTTGCGTGTACATACCTTTATTTAGACACTTGATTTTTGCCTGGGTACGACAATAAGCTGCATCGGGAAACAAGACGGGTTTATTTTTTTGAGAAGCGTGTTGTTTCCAGGTTCATTCTGACCCAGATTGGTAGCACCTGTTAAGGTCCCAGATATGGGTAAATAGTGAACCCCAAACTGGGGCTAAAACATGAAAATAGAAAAATAAAATAGAAAAATATCAAGAGTCAGGTGCCAGACGTGATACTTGATTGGGCAATCATGTCTCGAAAAAGACATGACTAGCTGGGCAGAAGATTATCCTGCAGTAGGTTGCCATTACTCTCTGCGGTAGACTAGTTGCCAGTAAAGGCTATAGAACCCAATCGGTCTTGTTATTTGACCCATAACTGGAGGGAAGAGTCGAATTAATACCTTTATCAATGATATTTGTGCGCGAGTTAATGCAAGGATTTCGAACTCGGTTCCCCAATTTCAAGTTCTGGGCCGATATCTACTGCCCCACAAGGCACATCCTAACAGTACATTTTCAGAAAAAAATATTACTAAAGCTCATAAGAAAGTAAAATGTCGGCATTAAATGAGGAGTTGATATGCCGTTAAACAAACAAACCGAAACCTTTAATTAATTCTTCTTCTTCTATGTGCCCTATCTTTTCAGGACGTAGGCGATCATGGCCTTCCACGTCTCCCTATCCATGGTGGTTCTTAGCACGCTTTCTCCTGTTACACAATGCAACCCTCGTTCTATCTTCCACCTGATTAGGTCCTTCAAATATGCTATCCGCTACTTTCCCCTGTCTCTTTTCCCCCTCTATCTGGCCTGTTAGTATCAGGTTCTCTAATCCCTCCTTCCTCATTGCATCTCCCAAGAAGTTTAGCTGGCTTTTCCTGATGCTCAGTATTAATTTCGTTTCGTTTCCATCCTTTCCAAAACCTCATCATTGCTCATATGCTCAGTCCATGATATATGCAACATCCTTCTGTAGAACCACATTTCATTTGCTTCAAGTTTTTTCCTTAAATGAATGATTTGTTTTGTTTTAATGTAAAATAATACATAGCGTTCTATCTTCTCCCCCCACCACCACCTCTGTTTTCCTGTGTGTCTTTGGGTCTCTTAATCTTTGGGTCTCTTAAACTAAAGTTCGTTAGAAGTAATCCAAGAAAGACAGTAAATGTTTGACTTTGAGAAATTACGAAAAGTCAAAGAAAATTTCCAGCTTTTTCTGTCTCCTCGAAACGAAATGATTTTCTTTAGTATTTTCCTTCAAGTATTTTCAAATAATTACTAACGTCGTAATTTTTACTTCGTACACTTACATTTTAATTTTAAGATTAGGCTATTAGGTAATGCTATCAACACTTGTGAAAATTGCCAAATTATCCTATTTGAATTTACTCATTAAGTTAATGACTGAATAACCGTTTGTAGGTTCTTCGACGATAAAATACATGTTGAAATTCCCCTTATAGCGTCGTTGAATATTTAAGCTTAACAACATTAATCAACAATATTGCAATAACAATTAAAAAAATGAATGTAGGTTATTATTCAAATAAGTAAAAGGGTACACATAAAGAGATTCCAGTTTGACAAAAAATTTCACTGAAAGAAGACGTTAAACATAAGTGCACCATAGCCGCCTTTATATTTTCTTTCTTTCTTTCTTCCTCTCTTTCATTTAGTGTCTCCTTCCGCTTTTCTTCGTGGTTAAAAATGAAAGAAAGAAAGTAAGAAAAAAAAAGAACAACAGAAAGAATGAACTGTATGTGGCAAAAGAATAATCCTTGAAGAAAGAAAGAAAGAAAGAAAGAAAGAAAGAAAGAAAGAAAGAAAGAAAGAAGTGAGAATGAATGAATAACATGAGAACAGAATAAAAGAACTCTATGTGGGAAGAGAATATTTAGTGGAGAAAGAAAGAAAGAATGAAAGAAAGAAACAAACAAACAAACAAAAAAGAAGTGAGAATGAATGACATAGGGTCAGAAAGAAAGGACTGTGTGTGGGTAGAGAATATTTACTGTAAAAAGAAAGAAAGAAAGAAAGAAAGAAAGAAAGAAAGAAAGAAAGAAGTGAGAATGAATGAATAACATGAGAACAGAATAAAAGAACTCTATGTGGGAAGAGAATATTTAGTGGAGAAAGAAAGAAAGAATGAAAGAAAGAAAGAAACAAACAAACAAAAAAGAAGTGAGAATGAATGACATAGGGTCAGAAAGAAAGGACTGTGTGTGGGTAGAGAATATTTACTGTAAAGAAAGAAAGAAAGAAAGAAAGAAAGAAAGAAAGAAAGAATGAATGAATGAATGAATGAATGAATGACAGGAGGATAGAAAGAAAACAGTGTATGTGGCAAGAGAATAATCATTGAAGAAAGAAAGAAAGAAAGAAAGAAAGAAAGAAAGCAGTGTATGTGGCAAGAGAATAATCACTGATGAAAGAAAGAAAGAAAGAAAGAAAGAAAGAAAGAAAGAAAGAAGTGAGAATGACTAACATGAGGTCAGAAAGAAAGAACTGTATGTCGGAAGAGAATATTTACTAAAGAAAGAAAGAATGACAGGAGGATAGAAAGAAAACAGTGTATGTGGCAAGAGAATAATCACTGAAGAAAGAAAGAAAGAAAGAAAGAAAGAAAGAAAGAAAGAAAGAAAGAAGTGAGAATGACTAACATGAGGACATAAAGAAAGAACTGTATGTCGGAAGAGAATATTTACTAAAGAAAGAAAGAAAGAAAGAAAGAAAGAAAGAAAGAAAGAAAGAAAGAAAGAAAGAAAGAAGTGAGAATGACTAACATGAGGACAGAAAGAAAGAACTGTATGTCGGAAGAGAATATTTACTAAAGAAAGAAAGAAAGAAAGAAAGAAAGAAAGAAAGAAAGAACTTCATTGGTAAACAAAAGAAAAAAGAAAGAAAGAAAACCAGGAATATACCGAAAACCAAGTATGCAAGAAAGTAGAATAACAAACGCCAAGAAAGTGTAACGGTTGTTGAATAAAAAAAAAAGAGAAAAGAAAGTTTCGAATACCGAATTCCGCTTAAGAGCAAGATTTTTTAATTCATAAAGAAAAGGAACGAGGAAATAATGATAAAAAAAAGAACACTATGAGATCTAAATAAAAGAATAGAATATTTAAAAAAATTAAAAACCCCTACTCGGATGTTCGATGCAGATATCAATTGTTTTTAAACATGGGATTCGCTGAGTAATAATTCGATCTAAGAAAACACAACGTCGACATAACAGTTCTTCAAAAAGGATTGTTTTTGTTTTGTTTTCGGGCTAAAATTTCTTTCATACCATCGAAATGTTTCATCAGCGGTTTCTGTCTTGCAGCTTCAAGTATGTACAAAAAAGCACAGAGCGCTAAATTACCCACTTGAGTTTTGTTTTGTCAAGACAGGCGCGAATTTTGCGGCTGTTATGTTCTTTTTTGGTATTGTATCTATTTGTCATAATATCATAATTTTTTTTTTTTTAAGATGACGTATTTCTCTTCCGTCTTCCCAACGATCATATTTCATTGAAGGTTTTTTCACTTTCTCTTTTTGCCCATCAATAGCGCCCTCCGTCTCTCTCACCTTTTCTCTCTTCCTGGTTACTTGGGCAGTTTCTCACTCCTTTTTATTTCCATCATTCCTTCTCAAAAAAGTTATCTCTTTACTTTTCACTCTCTCTGATCTCTCTTAATCATGAATAGATTTTCACTTTTCAAACCATAGACACCAAACACGCACAAATCAATACTCATACAAATATTGCGACTTTAGTGCACACATACTCACACTTACACAAACACACAGACACATACACACACATATATGTATATATATATATATATGTTTGATTAAATAATTTACACATATTACGTCTATTTTTATTTTGATCCTCTCGTAATCAGGAATAATTTTCTTCGTATGGAAAATGAAAATAGCAAGAAAGGCACAATATAATATTATATTTATTTTTACTTAATGAGTTCCAATTGTTCTTATTCTTGTTGAAGATCATCTTCAGGTGGTTTGTTATAAAATATAAGCTGTAATTTAACAAAAACGAATCACAATAGTTTAAAATAGTCACCTCCACTTCATTTTCGATACCTAAGATTTGAATTGAATTCTTAAAAATAAAATCTTTTTCTTTAAACTTTAATTTTAGCTTTATTGAAAGCAAAATGATTAAATCTACTATTTCCAATAAGCAAAATACTCTGATGTATTTCAAACAAAAATTATATTCATTGGGATGTAAAGTTTTGAGATTTTTTTAAATTTTCAATTTTTCGGTTATTTTTTGAGCGATCGACACATATGTAAACAATCGTTAATTCTCAGTTTCAACATCTTGCAATAATAAGATATACACCTTTCACTCGTTATGTTTAAAAAATTAGCAAATTCAAAACTAAATTAATCTGATTCGAAACAAATGTTACTTGTTTGTGGCATGAAATTGAGTATTTCTTAATCACAAGGTCTGACTCGTTGACTTTTTAAGTAGGCGATGACAGCCCATGTTAGCAATCAGTCTAAAAGTATGGTGACTAAAAATTGATATAACCCAATTTAACATTTCGTAAGGGGAACAACCCTTGAAACATATGACCTTGTAATGATATGCCTCTAATAAAGTTTCCATGGTAAATGAAAATGTGCAGTTTAACATGTATAAAAATCATTTTAAATTATTTTTAATTTGTAAATAAAGTCTTTGTTAATGAATTAATGACCGAATACACTGGGTAACGAGAAGAAATTTAAAAGATGTTTGAAACTTTAATTCGCAAAGAAAAATGAAAACAATTCTTATAAAAGTTCATTATTCATCGATTTTTTCTTCTTCAGAATATGACATCCTAAAATTATATTATTTATAAAGTCAATTAAAAGTTTATCTACATTAAAATAGCGTTGTTTTAATACATTTTTGATTATACTATTCGGAGCAGATTTTCGAGAAAATGGTCTCGTAATTAAAAAAAAAGAAATACATGATTTACATTCTCGAATGAGTCTCACATTTAAGTAATAAAAACATTGGTATAAATAATGTATTTCTAGAAGTTTTATGCAATTAATTGGAGTAGGTGGGTAACAGCTGTAAAAAAATATTTTTACGAAGATTTTCTAAAAATAATAATTGCATAAATAATGTTTATTTGTGAATAAGTCCTGAAAGTTTCATTAAAATCAGAGAATTAGTTCATTTTTGCAAGAATTTTCAAATTAATAAGTCCTGAAGAGCCAAAAAACGACTTGCGTGATGTTACGTTTTCCTTAATAGTCACATTACGTAAAGATGGCGTAAATCACTGACGAAAAACAAAAAATGCATTTTAACTGAAATTTTGAATGTGTTATAAAAGATTCAAATAATTTTAAGAATAATAACAACAAAATTTGATCTTTTATCTTAATAATAGCATAAATATAAAACTTAGTTTTTATTAAGTTTGAGCACATTTAATCTCATGCAACGCTGTTTTTTCAGCAATTGCGTGGAGGTTAGTCGGTCAGTTAAGTTACAAATGTGATGCACGCTTCGGCGATTATCTCTCAAAAGAGACATGACTGACTGGGCAGAAGATTTTCCCGTAGTAGGTTACCATTGCTTTCTGTTGTAGATTGGTTGCCAACGAAGTCTATAGAACCCAATCTGCCCTGCTATTTAACCGATATATGGAGGGAAAAGCAACGGATTCGTACCTTTATCAGGGATATTTGCGCGTACGTGAATGCAACGGATTCAACTGGAACCGAACTTGGCTCTCCGATTTCTTGTTCTGAGCCGATATTCACTGCACAACAGCGCACATCCGAAATTTCAACTTTCCCCGTCGTTATCAAGAACCTATGTTCTGCGTCAGTGATAGAATTTCTTTGACTAGATCCTGATATTCTTTGGGAATCGAGACCTGTCAAACGGTCTTGCGTGAAGTCATGTGTAACAGCTACTGAGGACGGCACAAAATGAATGTGATTTATTTAACTGAAATTTTATTTTTTACTTATATTTTACCTTACTTTTTAGCTGAAGAGAGTGAGAAGAAAGGACTACAAATAAACCGTAAGAAAACCAAATTCATGGTCATCAGCAAAAAGGGCGGCCCAAAATGCCAAATACAGGTGAGGGTTACTAAAATCAAGCAGGTACAAAAATCTAAATACTTGGGAAGTGTTCTAACAGAAAACGGAAAGTGAGACACATGGATCCGAAGGCGAACTGGCATTGCGAAGGATGCATTCTAGAAGCTGAGTAGAGTATTAAGAGACAGAAAAATTTCATTAGTAACAAAAAAGAGAGAGTGCTGGATTGCTATGTAATTTCAGTTCTTCAATATGGCAGTGAATGCTGGACAATATCATCAAAGATGAGGGGAAAACTTAAAGCAACTGAAATTCTACAAAAGGATGCTGCGGATATCATGGATCGAGCATGTGAGCAATGATGAGATTTTAGAAAGGATGGAAATGAAAAGGAAATTAATATTGAGCATCAGAAAAAGACAGCTAAAGTTCCTGGGACATGCAATGAGGAAGGAGGTCTTGGAGAACCTGATACTAACAGGCCAGATAGAGGGAATAAGAGACAGGGGAAAGCAGTAGATAACATATTCGAAGGGTCTGAGAAGGTGGACGACAGAACGGAGATTGTATGGTGTAACAGGAGAAAGCGTGCGAAAAGCCACCAGGGATAGAGAGATGTGGAAAGCCATGATCGCCTACGTCCTGAAAAGACATGGCACATAGAAGAAGAATACTGACAAAATAAATTTATTATTATAATAATGCAGAGGGCTGATTAAGATGTAATTTGTGTGTAGTGTCTGTTATGATTAAATGTACGTTACGAAAATTTTATTGTTTAATCGATACGAGATTTGAGCATACGCGTCGAAATCCGTGACGTCGATTTGAAATTACAAGGTAAAGGGGGATAACAGTTTTAATATCAATAAAAGATGCAATATACGTTTTAAACTAGGTTCCTCCATATATATATATTAAAAAAGGATTAATTCAAAGATGTTGAATGGCCATTTCGATATGAAGATCCCCACGGGGGATAACACATCACCTCAGCAACAGAAAAATCCTTTCAGAAACTGGAGAAAAATTAGTCTACCTCCAGTTTCTGAAAGGATTTTTCTGTTGCTGAGGTGATGTGTTATCCCCCGTGGGGATCTTCATATCGAAATGGCCATTCAACATCTTGAATTAATCCTTTTTTAATATATATTTGCTCTGTAATATTTTATTACATGGAGCTCTCTTCCTGTATCATTTTTTAATATTAAAATCAAATTTTTAATATTAATTAGGATCGGGTTTTTGGAATTTACCTTCCTGCTTTTTTCCCTTGGATTGAAGTATCTGAATTAAAATATATATATATATGAGGAAATTGGTATTAACCAACATATTTGTCTGGACATTATTTTTAGTAGATAGTCGTATTTAAGTGGATAGTCTGTTTTTTAATTAATAATGCCTTCATTACTTTTATCATGTTTACATATAGATGAGGCGATTATAATTGCATTATAAACGAGTCGACAAAAACAAGAAAATTAAATTATCTACTTTAAAAAATACAAAACTGCTAACCTCATTGTCAAAAATAATAATTCACCTGCAATTTCCAGATTATAGAGAACCAATATTATTTACAAATTCATATGTCTCTTAAGGAACTGTTTTACTGATCAATTGAAATTCGTAAATGATTACATTGGATTTACTACAACAAGCCTAAAGAAGACTCATGTTACATCTCTCTGATCATAGCTCAGTTAGGACTCATTTAAATACACATAGAGAGCTACCAAACTCCATCGACAACATATTCGTTGATGATAAGGAATAATTTTCTTAGTATGGAAATTGAAAATAGCAAGAAAAGCACAATAGGGTTTTATATTTATTTTTACTTAAATAGTCCCGGTTACACTTATTCTCGTTTAAGGTCATCTTCAGGTGGTTGGTTATAATATCTAGTCAGTCAGTTAAGTGCCATGCGCGATACACGATTGGGCGATCATGTCTCGAAAGAGACATGACTGACTGGGCAGAAGATTATCCTGCAGTAGTTTGCCATTGCTTTCTGCGGTAGACTGGTTGCCGACCAAGGCTATAGAACCCAGTCTGTCCTATTATTTAACCCATAACTGGAAGGAAGAAACGGATTAATACATTTCCCAAGGGTATTTGCGCGTAAGTGAATGCAAGGAATTCAACTGGAATACGATATAATATCTAAGCTGTAATTAAAAAAAACATCACTATTTTCGATACCTGAATTTTAAATTGAATTTTTAAGAATAAAACCTTTTCATCAAACTTTAATTTTAGCTTAATTGAAAGCAAAATAATTAAATTTACTATTACCAGTAAGCAAAATACTCTGATGTATTTCAAACAGAAAATATATTCATTGAAATCTAAAAGTTTGAGTTTTTTTTTTTTTATTTTCAATTTTTCAGCCATTATTTGAATGATAGTCACATTTGTAAACAAAAGTTAATTTTCGGTTTTAACATCTTGCAAAAATAAGACATACACCTTTCACGCGTTATGCTTGGAAAATTAGCAAATTTAAAATTAAATTAATCTGATTTGAAACAACTATTACTTGTTTATCATCGGTGAAGCATTCACGTGGGAATCTGTTCCACAAAGAATCAGCGTTAGAAAAAAAGCTGTCTTATGCGAACTTTTTCCGTGCATTTGGAACTCGAGGTAAATGAGTATGATTCGGCTCTGTGGACATAGCAAGAGGAATCTGTAAAAGTTTGACCTGGTGGAGGGTAACTGCGACAGATTAGCGATTAATGCCTTTTTTAAAGCATTTCATCCCAAGCAAGGCAGTTTTACTGCCACTGTTGCGCAAGGGGTTACAAAGAGGAAAGTGATGAGGAAGAGGGGTAGGTTATAGGGGATGTCAGGAGGAAGGTAATAGACGGATGAGAATACCGGTGTAATGGAGGTGGAGTGGATGGAGAAAAGAGCTTCAGAGAAAGGATGCGAGTTAGTGAGATAGGAGATGACTATTGACCTTACATTTAAATTCCTGGAGATTGTGGCTGTCGGAGAAGCAAGTATACGGAAGGGAATTCCACAGGCAGGAAGTGCGAGAAAAGAAGTTGTTAGAGTAGAAATTGCGTAAATAAAACATTACTTTTCATGAAAAATCAGTGAGAATGTTTTTAAGGGCCTAATAATAAAACTTGTATCAGTAAAAACATTATTTCGTGGCTTTAAACAATATGGTAAGGGTTGTTAAGCTGTAAAAAAAACTCTTTTTTTTATACCGTAACGATTTATTTTAAGAGTGTGTGACTGTATGATTAGAATACTTAGCGTTACAAACATGTAACCCTTGATCGAATCCCGTTCGCCGTTTCATATTGTGATTTTTCTGTGTATTTATCTATTTAGAATTGTTTTCTTTACCTACCGTCTTGTTTTTCACAGTTGATAATGAGAGAGTGACAACGTGTATCAGGAATGCAGTAGCGGAGATCGAACCTCACACCTTCTCTGCGGGGATGTCACCGTTCTCACAACTGTGATAGAGCCACAAGTTCTTTTGATGTTCAGAGTTGTCAATTCTTCATTGACGTGAAAATCCGAATGAACGCAAAATTAATAAATAAAGAAATAAAGGACAGAACTAAAAGGTGAGTGACAAATGTTTATGGAAGTTTGAACAGGGAAATTTTTGGCAATGCGTCAACTAAAAGAAGCAAAAGAAAAATGCCGTCCCCAATATCGAAAACACTTGCTAGAAAAAAAAAGAGAAAAGTTTTTCTTTGGGTTGAAGTGCGTTTGGGTGTTTTTGCTTTTCTTTTTGTGGTGCAAGCTAGTTAGCGATAGATAGATAGATAGATAGATAGATAGATAGATAGATAGATAGATAGATAGATAGGAACAAAGTGAAACAGATAGATAGATAGATAGATAGATAGATAGATAGATAGATAGATAGATAGATATGAACAGACTCAGATAGATAGATAGATAGATAGATAGATAGATAGATAGGAACAAAGTGAAACAGATAGATAGATAGATAGATAGATAGATAGATAGATAGATAGATAGATAGATACGAACAGAGTGAAATAGATAGATAGATAGATAGATAGATAGATAGATAGATAGGAACAGAGTGAAATAGATAGATAGATAGATAGATCGATAGATAGATAGATAGATAGATAGATAGATAGATAGATAGATAGGAACAAAGTGAAACAGATAGCTAGCTAGCTTGATAGATAGATAGATAGATAGATAGATAGATAGATAGATAGATAGATAGATATGAACAGACTCAGATAGAGAGAGAGAGAGAGAAAGAATAAGACAGAAATAGCGAGTAAAAGTGAGAGAGAAAGAGAGTTTGAAAGAGTGCAAAAGCAAAATAAAATTTGAGACTATTTAATTTATTTCATCTTTTGTTTAGTTTTGTTTTTTGTTTTTTGCTTGCTTTTTTTTTTCAAAGATAAGCACTTGACGTTTTTTTCCGGGTCTTTCCCAAATTTCGAATATCATTTTTATCCGAATCATGAGCTTCCACCCCACCCCACCCCATCACCACTATCACCGCCATATTCAACTTTCTACTTGTAACGATCACCTCAATCTGCGTACATCCTTTTCTGAACACTTCCTCTGTTCTCGGCATCCGAGATTCGATTCCCTTGTAAATGAAGAACTGAAAAACTCTCAACTCGAATAAGAAGCCATTTTATAAAGAAACGAAATAAAAAACCCGATGTTTGGTTCTTTGCATAGGTTTTGGGGAGTGGGTCAAAAGATTCCGGTGTTCAGTCCTTTGGAGAGATTTTGAAGAATAAGTGAAAAATCCCTGATGTTTGGTTCTTTGAACAGATTGTGGAGAATGGGATAAAAATCCAATGTTTGGTTCATTGGACAGATTTTGAGAAGTGGGTCAAAACAATCTAATGCCTTTGAACTGATTGGGTCAAAAAAAAAAAAAGTGAGTGGGTCAAAAACCTGATGTTTGGTTTTTTTGGACATATTTTGGTGAGTTGGTCAAAAAAGCCAGATGTTTTGTTCTTTTGACAGATTTTGAGAAGTGGGCCAAAACAATTCAATGTTTGGGTCTTTGGACAGATTTTGGGGAGTGGGTCAAATAATCTGATGTTTTGTTCTTCTGACAGATTTTGGGAAGTGGGTTAAACCAATTTGATGTTTGTTTCTTTGAACAGATTTTGGGGAAAGGGTTAAAAAAAATTCGGTGTTTGGTTCTTTAGAAAGATTTTGGAGAGTAGGTAAAAAAATTGATTTTTTGTTCTTTGAACAAATTTTGGGGAGTGGATAAAAATCCAATGTTTAGTTCTTTGGACAGATTTTGAGGAGTGGGTAAAAAAAAATCCGATGCTTGGTTCTTTGAACAGATTTTAGAGAGTGGATAAAAAACCCTGATGTTTGGTTCTTTGAGCATATTTTGGGTAGTGGTCTTTTGCCATTTCTCAATTTCTATCATCCTCTACTCTATCAAATTAGCTACTTCTCTCTATATTTCTCAAACTCACTTCTTTAACGATCCCACACTCTTCTTTTATCCACTTATTTCCTATCTAACCCTCGTTACTCTATCGTATGGTTCGCCAAACCGCTGATCGCGTGATACAAGCAGCTTTTTGATCTTGAATTTGCGGTTCGTAGAAATATATTGACTGATATCTTTTTTCATCGCAGTTAATATAAAAAATGAATAAGAAAATTTTAAAGCTTCATAATTATTTACTTAGTACGAATTGAAATCCTATTGGATCAAAACGTATATCTAATGTCAACGTGTATGTCAGTAAAACGTATGCGTAAATTTTGTTAATGTCTTGAGGCTTACAAACATTTCAACTTAATCGTATGTTGCCCTTACTTTAAGCAAATTTGACCACCCCTTCTCTAATGAATATATCAGTCAGTTTAGTGCCGTATGTGATAAACGGTTAGGCAATCATGTCTAGAAAAAGCATGACTGACTAGGCAGAAGACTTTTCCGCAGCAGTTTGACAGTTTTTTGTGGTAGACTGGTTGCCAACCAAGGCTATAGAACCCAATCTGCCCTGCTATTTAACATATAGCTGTAAGGAGAAAAGATGGATTAATACCGTTCTCAATGGTATTTGCACGTAATGAATGCAACTAATTCAACTGAAATCTGAATTCTGCCCTCCGATTTCTCATTTCGAGATTATATACATTGAACCATAACGCAAATCCTAATGTATATGCATGCACTATAAATCAATAAAAAGACTGAATTAAAAAAACTGCAAAAATTTAACCTTGTCCGTGGGTCATCGGGAAATGGATATCGAACAGAACTCTATACATTCTACTTTCATAAAAAACTGACGTTATAGATCTAGATTTTACAAAGGAACACTTTTACTCATAAAGAAAGAAAGACAGCTGTAAATATATTTATTTATCTCTGTGTATAGAACTAACCTAACCCATGTCTTATAAAACGCAGGGAATTGAAGGATTCAGTACACTACCTGGAAATATAGACGCGTCCATTTAACTATACAACCGGAAATAGAGACGCGTCCATTTAACTATACAACCGGAAACAGAGACGCGTCCATTTAATTATACAACCGGAAACACGGACGAGGCCATTTCACTTTGCAACAGGAAATAGAGACGCGGTGATGTCACTTTTCAACCGGAAATAGAGATGCAGCCATTTAACTATACAAAAGGGATGTCGAGCTGAGAAGTGACATCTTTTAGAAAGTATTTTCTCATAACACATTGGAACAGCCATTAACATGATGGTGGGATATACTATAAGTTAGAATAGAAATTTATTTATATACTATAAGTTACAGATGACACTAAAATTTCGTGTTTTGGAAGGGAACGTTAAACAGCAACATGTATGTTTTGTAAATTGTTTAACCCCTTGCATTGCTATTTCAACAGTTCCAATAGTTTGAAAAGGCTAATGGCCACCTGCATCATGCCTTTCATCAGTAAAAATTCTCTGCGAAATGTTTGATAACTTCTCCGTGCCACTGAGTATTTAAGGAATATAAAAGGATTGAGTCTAATTCACTAAGCTCTCGCCCACAATTATGACTGCATTGCATTCAACACGGCGTCGAATAATGTATCTGTCCGACCGTATGCATTACAAAAATATATTAATGCCCATGAAAAATATAATGTGAATTGATATGGGGTTTTGGCTTTTACACAAATGCCTGATGCATATGAATGGAGATATTCCTTCTTTTGTAGCTATTGGCTTAGTAGGGTAGACAGAGCTCTATAGTCTTGGTTGGCAACCACTCCAGGCGAAGGAAAAGTCTGAAGTCAAGACCGGTTTGGCATTGGACTAGCAACTTCACCAGTAAAAAAAACATTAGTTGCTGTGGAAATAAAATATACGAAATGTGATCAAATATTATCATGCCGGTTGCTATGGCAACTGGGCTAACGTACGCAGATTGAAACCTCTTGGCACATATTGAACTTGAACTCAGTTGCTCATGAGCATTAAGTTATGACGTTCTCATTTCCATTATTTCAGTGCTAGTGGTTCTGGGTATGACTGTAAACTGCATCCGGCAGCAAGGCCTCGGATTGGGAGGTTGTGAGAAGCCTGGAACCACCTCTTAATTGCTGTTGTTCCCAGGTTCACCTTGACCTAAAGTGGTACCACCTGTTAGGGTCCTAGCTATGAGCAAATAGTTAACTCCCAAAATGGGGTCAAAACACTATGAAAGTATAAAAATACACTTTTATTGAAATAGTTACATAAAAATAGACTTTTATAGAAAAATATACATTTTTGAAGGAAAAATATTACCGAAAATACATTTTTGAAGGAAAAATATTATCAACAAAACATTTTCGTAGGAAAAAATTATTGCCATAACATATTTTTGAAGGAAAAAATTATTACGAGCAATACATTTTCGAATACAAAACTAGAATACATCTTCTGTTTTCTAAAACAATAATAAAAAAATTTCATCAAAATCTGACTAAATCAAACTTCTTACTATCACCAAACAAAAAAAACCTTCAAACCCCACCTTTTTAGCATTAAATAACTCACAGAGGTTGATATGCCGTTAAACAAAACTCAAACTCAAACTTCAGTGCTTGAAAGGAAAATTTGTAGAGTTTGGTTGTCTCACTAAATCACAGAAAAATTTTTGAAACCGTCATAACAGGTGACAAACCCTGGGTCTATGGCTATGACACCCAAACCAACGCTCTGTCTTTGCAGTTGAAGATTCCAACCACCGAAGTGCTGTTTTCAGCATTACATTTGTGTTAAATTAATAGACTGGTTGCCAACTAAGGCTACATAACCCAATCTGTTCTGTTATTCGACACATAGCTGGAAGGAAAAGACAGATCCGTGATCATCTAATCATGATTCCTCTAATTACATCAAAACGAGGTTGACTATCTCTGTTCATTGGCGATCAGCGTTTAAATTCAAATGTCGGCAGCGACACTTCAGTCATATATGACAGAACGAGGCAGATACTACATTGTCAGCGTTATATATCTGTGTCCGTGAGGGTTTAACGTGCAGTTCTCCTAACGACCAAAGGGAAAAAAAACTGCTATGTTCTATTGACCACTGTCACCTTGGTGTCAGAATATTCTGGTCTTCCTTCTTTCATACGATAAGGAAATACTTCTGCTGTGTCATAATCCTTAAAACCAGGTTTCTTTCATTGCTATAACTGCCCAATAACGGAAGCACATAACTGATATTTTCAACAACGAGGTATGATCGAGAGAAAAACAGAAACTACACTTTGATTCAAGCTACTGACCCAGAGAGAATCATTTTGTTTATAATCATATCGCCCCAAGAAAGGCATTTTACTGTCACTGTTTTGCAGGGGATTACATAGGAGGAAAGTTATGAGAAAGAGTGACAGGTTATAGGGGGTGTCAGGAAGTGGTAAGAGAAGGATGACAATACTGATAAGAGTGGAGTGGACGGAAAAAGAAGAATGAGAGAGAGGAGGCAGGTTAGTGAGATAGGACATGACTATTGACTTTACATTTAACTTCTTGGAGATTGTAGCTGTCGGGGAAGAAAGTAAACGGAAGTGAATTCCACAGACCGGAAGTACGAGAAAAGAAGCTGTGGAGTAGAATTTGCGTTGACATTTTATTGGTTTCACAGTAAAAGGGTGGGACCTGGTTGCTAATCTTGTGGATCGAGTAAATTCATATATAGGGTGTACCAGTGGGCTAAGTTCATCTAACCAGAAGCCGTGAAAGTATTTGTAGAAGAGACACAGGGAAGTCACAATGCGCCGGTAAGAAAGTGACTGTATTCGAGCTGCCAAGTAGGGATCGATCACATTACAGATTCTCCGTTGGATTTTGACAGGGACCCCTAGGTGGATAGCAAGAGCACTCGACCAGATATGGCAGCAGTATTCAATGCACGGGTGGATGATAGATTTATATATGTACAGGATGTTTCAGACGGGATAAACTTCCGGGCCCTACACAGAGAACCGACTTTCTTAGTGGATTTAGCTATGGATTCTATATAGTCATTCCATTTGAGATCTGTTGTGAGAGTTAACCCGAGGTGGCACAGTATTTTGCTTTCAGGGAGACTAGCCTGATCCATGCTAATGGTGGGTAGGAGCGATTGTCTGTGATAGTTAATAGTTAGCAGCTTCGTTTTTGAAGCATTAAAATTCACGAGCCATTTCTTACCCCAGTCTGCCATAGATTGAAGGTTTTTTCAAGCTCAGCAGCGAGGTTTGCTTTGTCAGTCTCAGCCTTTTTTGATCGATGCGAGAGTAAACCGTAGTGCCGTCAGCGAATATGCCTTATTACCCCTGGACATCCGCGTTCTTATGATAGTATTAGGAGGTCTGTCCGTTCAATACTACCTTCATTGTGCGATTTGAAAGGAATTATACATATACTAATGTATCCGTGCAGTCAAAACTGACGGCATTTGTTAGAAAGTTTTAATATTGAGATACAATGAAATAAAAGTCTTGAAACAATGTATTGTGTTTCAATAAAGCAAGGATAAAGAATTCACAGATAAAATAGAGGCCAATGTACTGTTTAATTAATCCGATTCCTTTATATTTTTCGACGTTCAATGGTATCTATGATTCATTGATTGCTCCCGTTATTAAGTAAATCGCTTTTTGTTCAACATATTTTCACGTTAAGAATCTTATGTGTTTAATATAACAGTGAAATCGAAATATCTATCAAAAGAAAACGATTAGCTACAGAACGACAGAGACATTAACGACAAGGAGTATTTCAAGGTCAAATTGAAGTAAGACGATCACTTAATAGACTGAAGTATCTGAATGCCTCACATGAAAGGTTTGAGCCAATAAGACTGCAATCCAAGAAACGTAGGATAAAATGAAATGATTAATTAAATAGTCATTTACAGAAAGTATTTTACACTAAATTACACAAAATATATTGAAATACTAAAAAGTAAAATAATTCAATAAAATCTCCATTGGCTTCAATCACGGCCTTAGGCGACATCAAAACCTTCAGCAACTCTTGTGGACCGTCTCCTAGTTTAAGTTGGTGAATGTTGCCATAATACTAGTTTTCAGTTTATCTTCAGTGTTACAAGGAATTTTGTTACAAGGAATTATTGTTGTCTCATTTAACTGCGCCCCACAAATAATAATCAAGGGGTTTTCAGCCTTGTGAGTTAGGTGACCATATGTAAATGGTCATGTAGTCCCAGAAATTAACTGGAAGCCATGACTGAGTTCTCCTCTTTGTGTGGCACGGCGCAGAGTTCTGTTGCCAGATATGGGGTCTTCCAGTACCAACCCTCTTGACTCAGGACAATACTAACCCCTGAAGGCACTTGATGTAGGCCTTTGTGGTTAGTCTGAAGAAATGAATGGCGATCATGGTGTTTGGAGTGATCAGATTGACACCCAAACACACAATAATGTTCGTATTGAAGCTTCCGGCGTGAATGTATACAGTTTCCAAATTTCTGGAGGAGTGAATTGTGTCATGGTTCTCTTTTCACACTCCACCCACGTCTATTGAACAGGTTAAGAGGCTCATCCCTTGTTCCCTGTTTAGGATGTGGTTTCCGGCTTTCTCTTTTCCAATCTTTTCACTATTACGTAGCCTCCTGCACATCAGTGGCATTATATCGTGATACGATTAAAAAAAACTGACCTTTCTTTACTATACAGTCGACAAAATCAAAAACAAACAATACCCATGCGCGAAATTAAAAATAGAAATAACAACAATTTAACCATCGCACCCTATATTGTGTTGCGGTGCAGTGGATATCGGCTCAGAACGAGAAATCGGGGAGCCGAGTTCGAATTCCTTGCATTCACTTATGCGCAAATACCCTTTGGAAAAGTATTAATCCATATCTTCCCTCCAGTTATGGGTTAAATAACAGGACAGGTTGAGTTTTATAGCCTTGGTTGGCAACCAGTCTATTGCAGAAAGCAATGACAACCTACTGCGGGATAATTTTCTGCCAGGTCAGTCATGTCTCGAAAGAGACATGATCGCCCAAGTGTGTATCACATATGGCACATAACTGACTGACTGATCCTATATTATTCTTATATTATGTATTATATATATATGTGTGTGTGTGTGTGTGTGTGTGTGTGTGTGTGTGTGTGTGTGTGTGTGTGTGTGTGTGTGTGAAAGAGAGAGTGTGTATGCATTTCTGTTTGTGTGTGTGGATAATATGACACTTGGGAAAAGCTATTCAACTCCTCGTTTCACCCCTTTATAGTAGGCGTCTTCTGGCTTGAATGAATGACGAACTCGTATATAATGAAAAATGTGTTACAATATGGGGAAAATGTAATTAAAATCTTTACCGGACAGAGAGATTTGTTTCTCGATTTGAAACTCTTCCCATGCAATGTGTTAATGATTATGTTGTGATGATGGTTGATATTGTATATGAACCCGATCTAAGGTTGGACGTAGCGAATTGTAAGATCAGTGCACATTCTTAGTAAACTATTTTCTCTTTTAATCAGACTGATATTTTTAACTCACAATTGGGGTCAGAGGTGTAGAAGGAAACAATGACCGAAAACGTTGAGATAATAACAACAAAAATTAGAACAACTCATGAGTGGCACGAACTGATTAAATTTGGACTCGATCCAGTACGGAATAAAATGTCTCGGATATTTTTCCGATATTTTTTACTAATATCGTTTTGTACGTTTCACATGCCAAATACAGAATTATATCCCTTAGATTGCTTTACGTCCTTACATTTGCTGAAAGCAGTATTTTTCCCACGAAAATATTATTAGTTATAACGTGAATTTAATATTTATTATCCCAAACCAAAAAATTAAAAAGATAAAATACATAAAAAATAAGAAAAAATACAACTTTGCGATATAAAAAATTAAAAACGAAGTCTTCCACGGTTTTTGCATCATAATTTTTAATTTCTAATATAGATTTAATATTTTTTTGTCTAAAAGCATAAAAAATATTAACGATTTTTGCAGGCTAATTTTTAATTTCACGTTACATCTTTCATTTCTTTCTTTCTTTTTTATCTTTTTTTTTTCAGTTTCGCTCTAGTGTGCGGTGAAGATCATTGCAGTTATCCTTAGACTCTGACGCTGCTATTACCTTCAGCCATAAAATATGACAAGACAAATAGTTGGCACTTTATTTTCCTGTGTGTCAAAGACGTGGGTAATTCTTCGGAGCAAATGACATCGTTTTTCAGGCAAATCAATCATCATTTTATGCGAATAGAGAAGCAATTCATTGCTATCCAGAAAGATATGTCGTCTGCTAGCAAATAACTAGCACAATGACTGACACGGATTAAAATCTAATAGAAATTTTAATAGCTCTATTAGAACCTCTATGGGGAAATGCAGAAAATACCCAAAACACACTTTGTCTTCAAAAGAAAAATATGCATATCTATAACAATTGTTCAAGGAATGAAATAATATATATATATATATATATATATATATATATATATATATATATATATTATTTCATTCCTTGAACAATTATATAAGAAAAATTAAGGCAGACACGTTATTTCATGGTAAATCGGAAATATGGGCCTATTTCAGGCAAACCATCATCAGCTCCCTTCTTTATTGTACAAAAGATTCGTGTAAAATCTTTTGTACAATAAAGACAGAAGCTGATGATGGTTTACTTGATATAGGCCTATACTTCCGCTTTACCAAGAAATAAAGTGTCTGCCTTAATTTTTTTTTATATTTGCTCTATATATATTTATATACATATATATTTAGAGATCTCTTAGAGAGTTATCCAACCACTGTATGTACAGGATACACCTTTGTTTGGATTCTTCTATATCTACACCGCATGCTGATATATATATATATATATGCCCTGAAATAAAAAAGCATAACCATCGTACCTTGTCTGCCATTTTAATATATATATATATATATATATATGTTATAGTCATCCGCAGACAGATCTGTTTCGCTGTATCACAGCTCATCAGTACGGCTTAGACTCCGATCGCTTCTAAACCAGGGTTGAAACCCGAACGCATCGTCGTCAGTCGGCGATTTTACCCCTAGGCCACGAGCGTCTGGTAGAGAGCATATTCACTAAACATATATATATATATATATATATATATATATATATATATATATATATATATATATATATATATATATATATATATATATATATATATATATATATATATATATATATATATATATACTGTTGACTATAAGAGACAATGAATGTCTATTATGTTTAATGAACCGTTCTAAACATCGTATTTTGGCTTTAATTTTAGTTGAAAATATAAACTAAAATTCTCCAACATTTGGATATTTTTTCTATTAAGTTGATTCTAAGCTTTCGGCTCACATGTGTCATCTTCAGAGAGGTTGCAAGGACGTTAACACAAAAACATCCATCATCAGCGACGATTTTATTTTGTGTTGACATAAAACTCTGCTAAGCAACGGCAACAGTTACCAAAAATAGCAAACGCAAATGCGGTTTTATGACGTCACACCGCGTGAGAGCTCAAAATGATAACAAAACCATGTATTTAAATGCAATGTAATGTGTTAAATTTAAACCTGATTTTATTAAGTGTGGGTTGTTTGGATTTAATGTAGATGGCCTCCAATATCTGAAGGTTCTTTTGACTGTGTGTATGAGTGAGGATTATTATCTTTTTGACTAAGATCTGTCTGATATAACCTACATGGTTATGATTTTTCTGAGGAATGTTATTTAATTGTACTCTGACCAGAAAGGTGACAGGTAAGTCTACGGGAAAGCGTGGTTGTAGTAAAACCAATATATATATATTATTAAGTAAATCATCGAGCTTTATATTCGACCTCAACAGAATGCAGAAAGCAGAAAGCACTTGATGGCCGTTTCGTCCTATATGTGAGACTCTTCAGCAGTGCGCATCCAGAAATCGAAACCCGACAGTTTTGATTATTAAGCTGATGTCATACCAACTGTCCCACGGGCCCTTGTGACAAAGAGGTAACGAATTAAACTCAATGAAGTGCGCCGCTCCTCGCGAATTCCGTGGTGGAACTAATCCAAGCTTCTTTGCTCATAGGACAGTGCCTCCCCAAGCCACGACTTCCCCAACCTTTACTTAATAATTGTTCAAATCCTCCTACTACTTGAATTATATCTCTATGCTTCAACCACGAAACACGCTATGGATTTATGGACAATAAACTTATAAACATACTCGTTTCGAAAAACCCTCCGAGTATATACGCGGAAGGAAAAATGATTGCAAAAAAAGAAAGAGCTAAGCACATGAACATCAGTCAAAGTACGTAGCCCCCCCCCCCAAAAAAAACCCCGAAATGATTAATCTATAACAAAAAAAATACAAATATGATGCCTATCCATTATTAATGAGTAATCAGCAAAACACATGTCTGTTTCATATTAACCTCATCAGCCATCACCGGCTGGATCCGAAATTTGAACGATTTCTCAAATCTCATTTTGCAAAGCCAAGCTTGTAAATAAGATATTTTTAAACGTTTTTTACGCCGTGATTCAGTCATTTAAGTGAATACGTGATACACGATTGGACGATCATATCTCGAAAGAGACATGACTGGCCGGGGCCTATAGACTCCAATCCGTCCCGTTGGAGGGAGAAGTGAAGAATTAATACTTTTTCCCAGGGGCATTTGCGTGTACGTGAATGCAACGAATTCAACTGGAATTCGAACTCGGATCTCCAGTAGACATCCACTGCACCACAACACACATCCACCCGAGATTATATGCTCGTAAAAATAAAAACGATTGCCAATTTTTCCTAGCCAACATTGCCTGACACTTTTAAATTTAATAACAATTCATAAAACTATAATATAGAAATAAGGTTTTATTTACCACAAGAAAGCAAAAGATTTTAATAAAAAAAAATGAAAATAGCGTCGATGTAAATATCAGTACAATGCCTGCCACTGTCATTCGTCTGTTTATTCGGACCATTTAAGGCAAATAACATAATTTTACGTCACTGTACGATTTGAGGCAGATGCCACTTGAGCATAAATCATGTTGGATATCAACAAAGCCTCGCCGCAGCAACGTGAGTTAATTTTATTTAGTTTTTCACATCCCCCCCTTGGTGTAATGGCGTCTACATTATTTCAGGCGAATCCAGGAAGCCACTTCTTAAATGAAAGCAGAAAACCGTAACTAAATGCAAAATAGAAATAATGACTTATTTACATGTTTACTTATCTATTTTTGTTTACTTTTTATTTCATTTTATTCTTCTGTTTTTCATGTTTTTTTGTTTGTTTTTGTTTTTTTTTTTCTTTTTTTTTTTGGTGGGGGTCGTTTTCAATTAAAGGAAACACTTTCGTGGAAATATATATCAATTCAGGTGTATTATTTGTTACGGAATCATATTCAGGTTATTAGCCAAAAAGACGACCAAATGTTAATGGGCCAGTTCGAAATTAAATATTTGCTACGTTAATTTAATTGGAAATAATTCGTCCTTCCTTCTTCCAGCCTTGTGTTTCACACAATTGCATATTTTTCCGATAATCTCGGTTCCAGATTTTTTTCGTTCTTTTTTATCTAATTTGATTTTCTAGGCTAGCAGACCGCTTCCAAGATTAGTAGAAGGCACTTTTCAGCATTTTTCCATAATATGAATGTGTGAAATACTAAATTTATTAAATTATCATGACGTACCTTAATTTCAAAGTTTTAAGCCGAAGTAGTTTCAAATTTCATTATCGCCTGTTATTTTGGTTGCTTCTTTTTGTACAACGATGTGTTTTTTTATTTTTTATTTTTTTATTTTTTTTTTGTAAACCAACACATCAAACATCAGAATTAATACAAAATAAAAATGAATGTTGATAACCTATCATCTTCACCCTTGTTCCCTCTTTAGGGGAAAAATAGAAAATTTCCATTTACTAAAAAGAAAATTACTATAAAGCATCTGATGATGATTTCTTATGGGTAGTACCATTTTGATTTTAATAAGATAATCTTCAGTACAGAGTAAACTAAATTCCACGCACAAAATTCAATATAATTATTAAAAGAAACAAAAAACGAGTAGTCAAAGATCGCAAAATTTCGCCAAGACAATACCGACATCATCTCAATGATTAGCAAGATATGATTATTTACAATTATTGAAAGAATGTGCGTTCAGAAAATGTAATGGCGTAATGCAATCTAAGGGAGGTAATTCAGTATTAGACATGTGAAACGTATGAAAAAATATTAAAAAAAAGGAAAATAAACCAGATACTTTAATCCGTACCTGATCGAACCCAAAATCTAAGCAGTTCGTGCCAGTCATGAGGCCAATCTTCCCTGAAAATTTCATCCGAATCCATCAGCAGATCTTGAGATACCTTGACCACGGAAAGACAAACAAACGCGACCGAATACAATACCTCCGCCTAATAGCTGAGGTAAAAAATAGACAAGAACAAGTTGATTTGTCCACGACTCTATGCTTAAGTTGCAATAAATGTAGCAAAAAGCGTTCTTCTTCTTCTATGTGCCCTGTCCCTTCAGGACGTAGGCGATCATGGATCTCCACGTCTCCCTATCCCTTGTGGCTCTTAGTATGTTTGTTCCTGTTGCTCCTGGCAACCCCCGTTCCGTCATCCACCTGATCCGACCCTGCAAATATGTTATCCGCTGCCTTCCTCTCCTTCCTTCTATCTGTCCAGTCAGTATCAGGCTCTCCAGGCTCTCCTCCCTCATTGCATGTCCCAGGAACTTCAATTGTCTCTTCCTAATGCTCAGCATCAATTTCCTTTTTGTTGCCATTCTTTCCAACACTTCGTCGTTGCTTGTATGCTCAGTCCACGATATCCGTAGCATCCTTCTGTAGAACCACATTTCGGCCGCCTCCAGTTTTGTCCTCATTTTCGATGATATTGTCCAGCATTCACAGCCGTATTGAAGAACTGACATCACGTAGCAGTCTAGCACTCTTTTCTTCGTTTCTATTGAGATTTTCCTGTGTGTTAGTATTTTGCTCATCTTCTGGAACGCGGCAAAGCGTTACATAGTTTATATTATAAATTCTAGGGACTAACATACTCCGGTGACGTTAAACCAAATACATTAAGTGTATCGTAAAGATATGTAGGTCTTCCGTCAAGACGTACATATATGACTAGAACCACACACACACACACACACACACACACACACACACACACACACACACACACACATATATATATATATATATATATATATATATATATAGCTTACGGCCATATCACGTTGAATACACCGGTTCTCGCTCAATCACCGAGGTTAAGCAACGTTGAGCCTGGTCAGTACTTAGATGGGTGACCGCTTGGGAATACCAGGTGCTGTAAGCGTATAGTGACGGATGTGCGTTGTGGTGCAGTGGATATCGGCTCGGAAAGAGAAATCGGTGAGCCGAGTTCGAATTCTAGTTGAATGCCCTGCAGTCACTTGCGCGCTGGTGCCCTTGGGAAAGGTATTAATCCGTCCTTTCCGTCCAGTTATGGGTTAAATAACAGGGTAGGACTTGGAACCCTGCCATTAAACAAATCCCATTGAGACTTGCTCCGTCAGGGAGGAAACCGGCTCAACCCGACTAGGGTGAATGCGGCATACATACATACATATATATATATATATATATATATATATATATATATATATATATATATATGACACACACAAAGGGAACATGTAGTTATGATTTACTGAAGGTACACTAAAATATTTTAAAAGTGCTCAATACGACACAAATATGGTAGCAGTCAGTTTCAGCAGTTGGGAACGACCTAGATGTAAATTATTACTATGACTATATATATATATATATATATATATATTATAACGTGAATATGTTGTGTCCTATCAAGTGATGAGTTTTATTCCAAGTTGAATGGTTTTAAAAGGTTAAAAACAAACAAGACCCCTTTAATCAGAGAGGCATTGTTGTATATAGAATGTGGACCAATCAGAATAAAGCAACTTCTAATAAGTGAGCAGACTTAAAAATAATTTTGGAGGCATTAGTATTAATATTTGATTAAATTGAGATCACCATTATTAATTAACTATTAGATCTACTTTATTATTATTTTGAAATTTTTTTAAAAATTCTAAGTTTAACAATTTATTAGATTTAAAAAGCTATTCATATATTAAGCGAGAAAGAGAAAGAACGTACCCATAAATAAACCTACAAACATCCACACATGGAAAAATAGATGAGTATATACACATACACTGGCAAACAGACACATATACAGATTAATATACGCACTCATATAGACATGCACAAATTTCAAAATTTTGTTTTTATCGACTTGTCAATTTGTCTGTTAAAATTTGTCAATTTGAATGTTAAAGCTCTATTTGGACACAGACTGAATTGCCACAATATTGGATACTGTAAGAGCAAATTCGTAACATGACTAGCCTTGAATGAATGAAGTCATGGCAGACATATTTCAGTGCATGAACTTATAAACATAATTAGATATATACTCATGCAAATACACAAGCTAAAAACAAAAACGTACACGACTAAAAACTCCACAGATCGTAAAAAATATATAACCACATAGATGAAAATACACAAAACCTCAGCCATCAAACTCGGTAAATACACTATACACCAATCAAATGCGTATGCATGTACAAAACGTCACACATATACATATATATGCTAAGCTCCATATTGTTTACATGCAGTTATGTCTGTGTGAGTCCCAGTGGTCGAGCGCGCGTGTGTGTGTCTCTGCGCACGTCAATGGGTGTACAAGTGTTAATATATGTCTGCATTTGTGTAAAAGGCGTCACAACGACAAATTTTCTTTCCAATTTTTATCCCACTTCCACAAAAATATATCAATATACGCATCTGTACATATATCCAGTATTTGTTTTTAATTAATCAGTTTGTCTGACGATCGCAAAATCGTGAAAACCCAGGACCACACCAACTTACAGCCATCTAACCAAATACCTATCTCTCTACATACACACACACACAGAGTCTTTCCTATACATATTAAAACAGTATACGTGGATCATCACTATGCTATATATACATATATATATATATATATATATATATATCTGTGTGTGTGTGTGTGTGTGTGTGTGTGTGTGTGTGTGTGTGTGAAATAGGAAACGAAGCAAAAAAATTTTTACAACGTCCAAAACATTAATTTAAAACAGTGCTCAATATATAATATATAGAGCTGTGAATATTTATTCTAAATTATATTTTAGAACATAAACAACTTATCACTAGCCCCTACCAGCATCCCACACACACAACTCACCTAATATAAGAAAAGAGGATTTCCATTCCTGTCCACAACACCTGATGAGACATTGTAGTTTCAATGTTGAAACAAATGTACGATTTGTAGTGGATATATAAAAAAAAATTGTACATGTTCTAAAATATAATTTAGAATATATATATATATATATATATATATATATATATATATATATATATATATCTGTGTGTATTGACAGCAGTCGTCAACACCTGACAAAGTAAGAATTAGGAAGCTGTTTCTTTCGGTGAAAACAGAATTAGAGAACTGTTTCTTTCGTTGGACACAGACATGTTGATGGGAATACAGTTTATCATTCTTGTCCGACTATAGCAACGTACAGCCGTATCACGTTCAAACGCTGGCTCCAGTACTATCACCGAAGTTAAGCAACGTCGAACCTAAAGTAAATTATAAAATATAAGAAGTTGATCCATACCCAGATATAACGTATGAATCAACTTCCTCTCTCCTAGCTATAATTAGTATGACATTTATCAGTAAACCATTATTATCTATAAAAATATTCTTACAATCTAAAAATATTTTCTGGATTTAAATAGCCTGCAATGGGTCGGTAAGTTGTAAAAACGAGTCAATAAAAAATGTCTATAATAGATGTGTTGCTCTTAATGTTTTTATCAGTTTGGATTGGTATGTCCCAGACGATCGTGGTTTCTTAGTTTTCTGTTATGTTATCTATCTTGGAGTTTATTATTACTGTCAAAATTTGGTACGGGGACTTCATAATAATAACTATAACATTGCTGTTTTTGGTTACTTCTCTGCTAGGAAAAATAATACTCTTGCTTTTTATTCACACATAACAATATGGCCGACACAGTACTTCCGTCTCTGATCAATGGCTGAAACGATGCTTCCGTTTCCTTAGTTTCCAGTGACAACAATTACTATTATTTCCTTTGATTTCTGTTGTATACATATTTTCTTTCTGGGTCGCAACCAGAGACCTAAGGTCAGCAATGACTTCATGACATTTTCTACTGATCACTTTTGTAAAAGAAAAAAAAGAAAAGAAAAAAAATCATACACATTTTACGTCGATAAAGCTCTTCGTAATGTGTGAGATGTACTTAAGAAATTTTTTCTATATTTCTTCAAGGCATGGGCTACCATGAATTCATTCAGTTGGTATATTGGAACTTTTTTGCAACCAATCAGATTGCTTCAACTACAACTGGAATTATTGATGTTCTCACATTGTTTTATATTTTCACTTTAACATCCCTATATCTCTATATCTTGATATTATTATTATTATTGATAGTCTACTACTATTGCTATCATCATCATCATCGATATTGTAAAAGTAATTATACGACTCGCCCCCCCCCCGTTATCAGTTGATTTGTCATACCTAAAGATTCCTCAACATACTTTTATCATTAACACTACAAGAAGTCGGTGATGAAAGTAAATTTAATTTGTTGAAAAGCTGATTTTCGAAAAACAATTCTCATAAATTTCAACCAGTAGTAATACTAGATATAAAATCAATTAATGTCGAATTTTTTTCTATATAAAAATGGTCGTTATCACCATTATTATTCATATGTTTTTATTTTACGGAAATATTAGTAATTGCATGTTCCTAAGTTAATAATATAAACATGTTCATCTTAGAATAAAAGCGGTTTGTTTATTTATCTTCTAAAACTGGAGTGGATAGATCTATCTATCCCCCGGTTCACACTCCATCCACGTCTATTGACCAGGTTAAGAGGCTCATCCCTTGTTCCCTGTTTAGGATGTGGTTTCCGGCTTTCTCTTTTCCAATCTTCTCACCTTTTTTTTTTTCAATTGGAGTAGGTAGATCTATCTATCGCCCGGTTCACACTCCATCCACGTCTATTGACCAGGTTAAGAGGCTCATCCCTTGTTCCCTGTTTAGGATGTGGTTTCCGGCTTTCTCTTTTCCAATCTTCTCACCTTGTTTTTTTTTTCAATTGGAGTAGATAGATCTATCTATCGCCCGGTTCACACTCCACCCACGTCTATTGAACAGGTTAAGAGGCTCATCCATTGTTCCCTGTTTAGGATATGGTTTCTGGCTTTATCTTTTCCAATCTTTTCACTATTACGTAGCCCCTGCATATCAGTGGCGTTACTGCCTTGCTCGGGGTGATACGATTTAAAAAAAAAAACGTAACCTATCTGCCTGGTTAAAAATTAACTTTTATTATTGTTTATCTTAACAACATCGATTTGAATGTGACGCCTCACTGAGAAATGAATCGACTGTTTCCCGTAGTTGAAATATGTACCATACTTGATGGAATATAAGATTCAATGTTTTGTAAAGAAAAACTGTTTAAAAGTAGCTCTTCACCTTTGTGTCGAGCTTTCCCTTAGGCTCATTTTATTCACAACAACACGCTACTTTAGACTAGTATCCTCACTAACTTTTAAACTGAATATTTAAAAAAGGAAAAAGTTTTCTTCAAACTATTATTTTAGTTTTAATTGAAAACTAATTGATTAAATTTACTATTTCCAGTAAGCAAAATACTCTGGTGTATTTCAAACAGAAATTATATTGATTGGAGTCTAAAATTTTGAAATTTTTTTTTTCAATTTTTCGACCATTATTGAGCAATCGACACATTTGTAAACAAAGTTAATTCTCGGTTTTAAAAACCATGCAAAAATAAAATATACATTTGTGACACATTATTTTTAGAAAATTATCAAACTCAATGTTAAATTAATCTGATTTACGCAAGTATTACTTATTTATGGCATGAAATTTTGAATAAAACTATTTCTTAAATACAGAATTCAATTTTCTGATCTTTTCCTGTATGTGTTGACAGATTTACAGATATAAGATAAGATAAGATAAAGTAAAAGTGTACGGCGATCACAAGTGACATAATAGTACAATTTTTTTTCCGGGAAATAGAAGAAACTCTGAAACACATGACCTTTTAATTTACAAATAGAGATTACCATACAAAAATACTTCAAATGCACAGAAAAAAAAATTAAGCATTATTTTAAGATTAGGAGAGCACAACGATTTGTATTAATTTTTTAATTTTTGATTAGTAAATATAATCTTCGCTTAATAATTTCATAAATTAACCCCAACAAATCTTTGAAGTATTTTTTAAATATTTTAGAATATTTATACATTATTACAATAAAAAATGAAAATAATTCTTTTAAAATTTCATTATTAATCGAAAAATGTTTTTTCTTCAGAATATGTCTTTAATTTATATTATTCATTTAAGCAATCAAAAGCTTATCAAGTTAAATAATGTCATATATTGCATCTTTTTTACTATTGCGAGCAGATTTTTTAAAATAGAGGCAGAATTTTTCAAAGAAACAATAGATAATTCACATTTCTCAATGAGTTCCACGTTTCCATCATAAAACCAATTTTCCCTAAAAAAATTTAATTTCTTAAAATTTTATAAATTTATGTGAAGGTTGGAAAATAATGTAAAAAATATATATTTATTTTTCCAATATTTTTTTATCATAACTTCAAAAACAATTTCAAACATCTGTGAATAAGTCTTAAAAGTTTCCTCAAAATCTGACAATTATTTAATTTTTACCAGAATTTCCAAATTAATGTGTTTGTCACCGGAAAAAAAATACTGAGTTATGTAATATTACGTTTTCCATTGTAAATTCTCGAAACGATTTGGTTAACTGCTGACTAAAATCAAATCAATAATTTTTACAAAAATTGTAAACGTGTTAGAAGGGATTAAAAAATGTTTTAAAAATAATTAAAAATACTTTCATCCTTCCTCTTAATAATATCATAAACATTTTTATGGAAAAAGTTCGTTTTTATTAAATTTGGGTTTTTTTATTCATACTATGCTATTTTTTTCAGCTATTTAGTGAAGACTCCTACCGTAGATATAATTTTACCACAAGTGGACACTTTTTATTGAAATACGTTCACCAGCATCAGCCAATGATAAAATGCTGTAATGTTTTTTAGTGGGGGGGGGATCATTGGAAATTTCGCTGAGAAAAATTTATTACTGTCAATTTTTTTTTTCTTTGAAAATATATTTTTGCACTTTCATTGTTTGAGGGTTAACTATATACTCACAGTTGGGATACTAACAGATGCTACTCTCCGGGTCAGGGTTGACATGATAACAATAGCAATTAAAAGGTGGTTCCACGCTCCTCAAAACTTACCGATCAGAGGTCTTGATACCGAATATAGTTTATTGTCACAGTCAGGAAGCAAGAAGGACAACTAGAAACGGTAATGAATAGGTACGGTAAAGAGTAAAAATTATTACTGAGCAACAAAAGAAGGGTGTTCCGGTAAGACATGATCGCCCACGTTCTCAAAAGGTTTACTTTAATCGTTTATTTGGAAACTGCTCCGTAATACGATCTTATTTTTTACTTTTGTGTATGTGTATTACAAGTGGGTCCTGTATCAAAAAGAGGTCGACTGAAATAAGAAAAGTATAAAGAAAATGAATATATATTTATTTTAATTTTTGAACCTATTTTAACCCAGTGTTCTCAGGTTTTAGAATATTAAATTCATTTACAAATCACAAGAATTTTTCTTCCAACCTGGCTATATTTAGAAGGTAATTTTATTGATGAATTAATATGTCTTCACTACCTATATAGAATAATGGTCTTATATAATGATTTATACTCATTATTTTTTAGTTTTTTTATGCTGTCCTCAAATGAGGACACTGGGTTAAAATGGGTTAAACATTTCACCTCAAGCAAGACCGGACCACACCTAGTGCGCAGGGAGTTACTGTGAGAGAAAAGACTGGGTACAGTGGGTATTGAAGAAGGAAGAAAAGATGAACGTGATTAAAAAGAAAAAATAACAATTGACTTTGCATTTAAATCTTTGAGATTCTAGCTGTCAGGGAAGTAAATAAACGGAAAGAAGTTCCACAAGCGGAAAGTGCAAAAAAAAAAACTTTGGAGTAAAAGTGGCGGTTATATTTAACTATTTCAATAATAAACGCGTGGGACCTAGATGCCAATCTAGTAGCACGCTTAAATTCATGTAATCGGAGCACCAGGGTAAAACCAAAAACTCATCAGAACAGTTGTCATGAAAATATATGTAGAAAAGATAGATATAAGCTACATCACGCCCGTGAGAAAGTGAGTGAAGTCGAGATTCCAAATCCGGATCAATTACATTGCAGATCCTTCTTTGGATTTTGTCAAGAAACCCGAGATGAATAGCAGGAGCATCCAACAAGATGTGGCAACAGTATTCAATGTACGAACGAATGGTAGGTTTAGAAATGGGCAAACTGGATTTAGACGAGAAAAATTTTCTGACCTGACCCAGTGACCTTCCTAGAAGTAGATGTAGCTATACATTCGATGTAGTCGTTCCACATCAGTTCGGTTGAAAAAGTGAGAGCAAGGAGGTGTTGTGTGTTGCTCTCTATGAGACTAGCATGAGCGATGCTTATGGGCGACAGGAACATTTCTCTATGATGCTTAATGGAGAGCAGTTTTGTTTTTTAGGTATTAAAATTTACAACTGTGCCAGTTAATTATTGATTGGAGATCCGTTTCAACAGCATCAGTCAGGTTTACTCTGTCAGCCGGGTTAGGGTTTCCTATTGAGACGGGAGTAAATGGCGGTGTCATCGGCATGGATGTCTACTTAAGTGAGCATTTGTAATTAATCACATGACTTTTTTCATATAGGGGAGAAAAGAGAATGGTGGGATATTTAAAATATGACTGGTTAAATAGAAGTATATCAGATTAGGGTTTTGTTGCGATCTGGTGAGTGACTTCGTTATAATCTTTAGACTAAACTATCGCCCGGTTCACACCCCACCCACGTCTATTGAACAGGTGAAGAGGCTCATCCCTTGTTTCCTGTTTAGGATGCGGTTTCCGGTTTTCTCTTTTCCAATCGTCTCACTTTTTTTTCAATTGGAGTAGATAGACTAAACTATCGCCCGGTTCACACTCCACCCACGTCTATTGAACAGGTTAAGAGGCTTGTCCCTTGTTCCCTGTTTAGGATGTGGTTTCCGGCTTTCTCTTTTTCGATCTTTTCACTATTACGTAGCCCCCTGCACATCAGTGGCGTTACCGCCTTGCTCGGGGAGATACGATTAAAAAAAAATACCGTAACACTGAATCTTGCGCCGAAGGCCAGCATGCAAAACCCTGTCCAACGCTTTCGAGATATCTAGAGCCACAGTTCGAAATTTGTCATAATTATCAAGAGCCTGGTATACATAGTTATTTGACTGTGAGTCGATCAGCAGTAAACCTGGTGAAGCGGAAGTCATATTGTTTGTCAGAAAGTAGATCGTGAAAGGTGAGATGCTTAACCACTTCAGCATTGATTAGAGCCTAGAATCAGTCAGTCAGTCAGTTAAGTGTAATACGTGATACACGCTTGGGCGATCATGCATCTTTCAAGACATGACTGACTAGGCAGAATATTTTCAGCAGTAGGTTGGTATTACTTTCTACGGTAGACAGGTTGTCAACCAAGGCGATAGAACACAATCTGTTCTGCTATTCAACACATAGCCAGAGGGAGAAGAGATGGATTAATACCTTTCCCACGGTTTAATACCTTTGCTCTTAAGTGAATGAAACGAATTCAGCTGGAATTCGAACTTGGTTCTCCGATTTCTCAGTCCGACTCGATATCCATTACACCACAACGCACATCTTTTGGTAAAGAAAAGCTCAAATTTGGTTCTTCATACATTGCAACGCACTTCCTTAGCTCTGGTCTCTTCTTAAGTGATATTGTTTTTGTTTTTTTAGATTAGTTGAATAAAGTCAGGATTCAGGAAAACTGAATTTTCCGAACGCGACCAGTTATCAAATTTATTGAAATAAATACAAAAATTTTACTATTCGGAAAAACCACTCACGAGTCACACTTGGTAGTTTCGCCGTTCGTTTTTGTGCAGTCCCAGTGCGCACCATTCCTTCGTCTGTATAACGGTGGCTTTTAGCCATGGCATGGTATCTGAGAAGTGGTGGAATCGTTGCGAGGGTTATAGGGCTGTTTATAATTCAGTTTCATTTCCCAGGTATATTTATTTATCCCTTGTTTCCTGTTTAGAATTAGGTTTCCGGTTTTTATAAAGGCTTTTCACTCTCACTAACTCCTTGTGTATTAGTGGCGTTGTCAATTTGCTTGGGGTAAATTGAGTAAAAAGGAAAAAAAGTTATGGTTATGGAAATGTAGTGAAGAAGTTCTTTTTTGTTTGTTTTTTTTTTTGTTTTGTTTTTTTGTTTTGTTTTTGTGTGTGTGTCTTTGTGTATGTGCGTGCTCGCACGTGTTTTGGCCATTTTTTTATGTTGTGATGCTTCTGGATTTAGATAATGGTTCAAGAGATCGATAAATACCTTTCTTAAGAGTACTTGTGCGTAACTGAATGAAACGAATTCGGCTGGAATTCGAACTCGGTTCTCCGACTTCCTATTTCGAGCTGATATTCGTTACACGCAATGCACAGTTTCTAGAATACCGAAAAGCGTTAATGGCTAATAAGGTGGTAGTTAGAGGTGTCAGAGGGTTCAGTCAGTCAGTCAGTTAAGTGCCATACGTGATACACGCTTGGGCGATCATGTCTCGAAAGAGACATGCCTGACTGGGCAGAATATTATCCCGCAGTAAGTTGCCATTGCTTTCTGCGGTAGACTGGTTGCCGACCAAGGCTATAGAACCCAATCTGTCCTACTATTTCACCCATAACTGGAAGGAATAGTAGGATTAATACCTTTCCCAAGGGTATTTGTGCGTAAGTGAATGCAATGAATTCAGCTGGAATTCGAACTCGGCTCGTTCCGAGCCGATAAAAACAGGAACTACAGAAATTCTATTGTCATCATATATTGTTGACTAGTCGTATAGCCCGGCATTGCTCGGGTGTAATGAAAGCTTGTATATATATATATATTATCGATTTTCTGTACTATTGTAAGAACTGCAACCTTGAAACTTCTCAATATCGTTTCTTATGTCTTTGTCTATGAGTGTATCAAATTTGATTAAAATCGGGCCACTCTTTCTATAACCTGATTTTTGGAATATCGATTTTCGATATTTATCGGGGGTACCTCGACACAAAACCTAGCTTAGAACACTCGCAGATGCTTATAGTACAACTGTGTAAATTTTCAAGAAAATTGGTTCAGCCGTTTTGGAGTCTATAGGTAACACACACACACAGACAAAGTTCCATTTATAAATAAGTTTAGATAGATTTCTGTGTAAACACGCACTCCCTCTGATTCTCTTTAATCTCACTCTCTTTCCACTCTCGCTTCCTTTCTCTCTTTCAACGCACACACATATATGTACATAATATATATTGTGACGTACCCACGATTTTTATTAACGATATAGGCCTGAGGCCGAAATGTACTCCCAAAGAAAAGTCTCGGTTAGATATAAAAGAAAAATAAATAATTAAATAAAAATAAATAAGATCCAATGTCTTTAACTGGCGAGCGAATATGTCCTACGATCAGCCATACACTTTCCTTCTCTTCACACTTTCTTTCTCTACTCATCTACTCCCCCACACAAGCTACGAGTCCGCGAACTTTGAGCGACCGCGGCAAAGAATGATCTGGTTTCCAAAACCTTGCTGTTACCAGGAGGTCAGTCATAAGTGAAAACCTTGGCGGTCACACAAAGACCGCGTGACCCGCGTATCACCGTTTCCAGAGGGAGAGCCCACGTGACTGTTTTGGGGACAGCCGAAATCAAAAGTGATATTTCAGTTCCTGTCCACCCGGTGACAGATAAACGTCACTAAGAAAAGACTCGTCCCGACTTCGGATGACTACCAACAGAATTGAAGACAGCAAAGTCTGTCGGCTATAAATGAGAGCTGCTGCTATGCAGCTGGACTGACCGACCAAACAACTATACGAGATATCGTGAACTCCGAACAATCCCAAAGGAGAAGGAACCAGAGAAAATGGCCAGCCTTCACAAAATATTATTTTAAAACAGAACTTTCGCTTCGGCGACCCAATTTCTTTCTGCGAAAACGACGGACAGATAAGTGATACTTTGGCTTGATCTCTTGTTTTATATGTGTATTTGTATTCGCTCGCTCCTACTGTTTTCTTTATAGTCCCCTCCCCCTTTTGCTAAACGAACTTTCTTTTTCTTTTTTTTTTCTTTATATGTTATAAATAAATGCTTTATTTTAAAATCCGTCGTTTTGCGTCTGTTCTTCGTTGACTCCCGTGTGTTGCGTCCATTTCTGAGTGAAGACCGAGAAAGGATCCCACATTTTCTCCTTTTTTTTTTTGTTTAACCTGCGGTTCGACTATATGCTACCAGTTCGTAACAATATATATAATCTGCAATGAATTGATTGTTGACAAAATTAAGCAAAAATGAAAATAACACTGACATCTCATTTTAACATATGTATTTATGAAAATTACTCAAAAATGTCTTGAAATACTAAAGAGTAAATGTGTTCCATAAAATCGACATTGGCTTTAGCCACGACTTTCAGAAAAGGTTTTGTTAACCTCCCGCTCAACTGCAGCCCCTACATAGGGAGTTAGGTGGCCAGATACAAGGGGTAATGTGGTCGTGAGTTTATTGAAATCCTCAGAGCGTGACTGACTGATTATCGGTTGTTGTTTGCACCCACAGCAACTGGTTGCGGTTGTCTGTTGTTGTTTCTAAGTAGACGTGAAACACACCTTTTATCTACCCTCTGCCATCACCTACTCGAGACACCCTTGCCAAACAAACTTCAGAGGTCCCTGTAGAATTCACACGGAACACATTTGATATAACTTCTCTGGCTCGTTTAAGGAACATATATATATATATATATATATATATATATATATATATATGGTAAAATAAAATAAAGACAAGATGAAAACTGTATTGAAAATCGCCTACGCGTTTCGTCCGTGATGGACTTTTTCAAGGCAGAAAGACGAAATGAGCTTTATTCTAAATTACGTATCTATAAACAAAATTAGTGTTGGTAACCACAAATACGCTCACAAATCATTTCAAAAAAATTAACGGAATATTTCAGTTTTTAGAATTTCTTCATGTGCAAAGTCACGCGACGTTAAGATGAAGGGAATTTATTAGTTTTCTTTGTGTTTAGTATATTCCAGAACTCCCCCACGTGCAGTGCAAAAGCACGAGATTTTAGAATGAAAAAAGGAAATCAACCGTTTTCTTTGAAATTTAGATATATAGACGACTCTCTTCTAATCTACCCAGAAACTACTAACATAGCAGATTTAGTCGACAAACTTAATAACACTGAACCTACTATAAATTTTACCTTCGAAACTGAATGTAATCATACTCTTCCTTTCCTAGATATCATATTACATAAAAATAACAACAAACTCAATTTTGACGTCTACAGAAAAGCTACCAACAAAATCCAAATACAATGGTTTTTGTAGGAGTGAAAAGCCTTTAGAAGAAACCAAAAGCCTAATTCTAAACAGGGAACAAGGGATAAATAAATATGACTAGGAAATGCAACTCAGTTATGGACATCCGGATAACCCTTGCAACGACTTCATCACTTCTTAGAGTCCATGTCATGTCGAGGAGCCACCGTTATGCAGATGAAGGAATGGTACGCACCGAAACTGCACAAAATACAGCTTACAAATTACCAGGTGTCGCTCGTGAATAATTTTTCCGAATAGTAAATTATTTGTTAATCAGAATAAATTTGGCGATTGGTCGTGAACTGAAAATTTAATTTTCTTGGATCATGACTTTATTCAACTAATCTAAAAAAATAAAAATAAAAACAAAACAAAAAAAAAACAACATCATTTAAGCAGGGTCCAGAGTTAAGGAAGTGCGTTGCAATGTACACTACCGGCCATAATTATTAGGCCATCTCAGTGTTTTAAAAAAATGATGAACTTCATACTATTTCTTTTAGTATTTATTGCCAAGTGAATAATTGTAAATGAAAATAGAATGGTTCTTTTGTTAATATTGCACAATAACATGTGCATCAAATGAATTTATACATATTTATTAATTACCTATATTGCAGTTTCATCAATGAAAGAATGAAGAAAATTTGGGGTGATTCAGACAAGTTCATCTTTGCTTCCTTGCCTTGTAAAATTTTGCAAAGTAATAATAACAAAAGAACCATTCTGTTTTCATTTAGAATTATCCACTTGGCAATAAATACTAAAAATAGTATGAATTATATCATTTCTTTTTTTAAAATTTCTTCTTCTGTGTGTCTTGTCCTTTGAGGACGTAGGCAATCATGGCCTTCCACGTCTCCCTATCCCTGGTGGCTCTAAGCACGCTTTCTCCTGTAACGACTCGCAGCCCCTGTTCTGTCATCCCCTGCTCAGGCCCTTTAAATATGTTATCAACTGCTTTTCTCTGTCTCTTTTTCACTCTATCTGGCCTGTTAGTATCAGATTCTCCAAGCCCTCTTTCCTCATTGCATGTTCCATGAACTTCAGTTGTATCTTCCTTATACTCAATATTAATTCCCTTTTCGTTTCCATTCTTTCCAACACCTCATCATTGCTTACATGCTCGGTCCACGATATCCACAGCATCCTTCTGTAGAACCACATTTCAGCTACTTCAAGTTTTCCCTTCGTCTTTGTCGATATTGTACAACATTCACTGCCATATTGAAGAACTGACGTCACATAGTAATCCAGTATTCTCTTCTTTGTTTCTAGTGAAAGTTTTCTCTGTCTTAATACTTTACTCAGCTTCTGAAACGCATCCTTCGCCATGCCAATTCGCCTTCGGATCTCTGTGTCGCACTTTCCGTTTTCACTTAGCACACTTCACAGATATCCATATTTTCGTATCTGCTTGATTTTAACATACCCCCACCTCTGTTTGGCACTTTGGGCTGATCTTTTTGCTGATGACCATGCATTCGGTTTTTTGCAGTTTATTTGTAGTCCCTTCTTGCCACTCTCTTCAGCTATCTTCTGAAGGAGGTCCTGCCGTTTCTTTTCCGTGTCTGCAATCAACACCCTGTTGTCTGCGTATCTTATGTTGTTGGTAGCCTAATAATTATGACCGGTAGTGTATGAAGAACCAAATTTGAGTATTTCTTCTTCAAAAATATATAAATTAAAAATGATTGACACTTCTTTAAACATGCACAAAAACCATTCACAAACTGTTTTTGATTGAGATACAGTAGCGTGCAGAAGAGGGTGGGGGTCCGTGATGGCCTTGGGCATTCATATCCATACCCGGGTATTCAAACAAAGCGTGAAACAAGCATTTATATTTCATTTGAATAAAATCATTATTTCATATTTCTTTTGTTTTTACATATTTAAAACGTCTTCTTTTCTTACAGTTCTCAGAACAAGGTTGGATTGGTCCCACATCTACCTGAGTCTTAGAGACATACAATCAAGGAGTTGGTTCCGGCATCAATAGACATCAACAAACCTTGCAAATCATTGTTAAGACATTCAGCCTTCATTGGGATGCATTTGTGCTGTGTTTTGTAATTTGCTCTAAAAATGTACTCTTTCGGCTCACGGTTAATTTTTTCGACCAATATGAATCACAACTAATCGTTATTAGATGATTATATGATTGTATGATTATTAGGTAGTACTTTAGTTTTTTGGCACTTTTATTTATAAACACGTTTAAATAGCATTTGTCTATATTTCCGAGATTAGGTAGTATTTACAGTATTTACAGTATTTACGCTATTCGGACTATTGTCCTCATCTTTGTTGCCATTTGTACGACGTTTCGGTCGTTGTACGTTCCTGCCTTCTTCAGGTGCTGGGAATTTCGAACCGAACCCTTTATTACAATCACTGGGGTATATCATTCGCATCCCTTGCGTAGTAATGCCTCTTTTGGAAATCATGAGTTATCTCACTCTAACCCTGCAAGTTACTTGTTCACCACTGGTATTGAAGTCACAATTCTTTGGGTCAAGTCACAGGAACTAACCAACGTCTAAATCCACAGGGCCAGGTGTATTAAGCAGTTCGCGGACGAACGATAATAGAAGTCGTCTATTTTGTTTGTATGGAAGATAGACTAACATGTGCGTGCGTGCGTGTGTGCGTGTTGAAAGCGAAAATGCTTAATACACCCAATACAATTGTCATCTTTGATAATGGCTGTTGAAAGCCGAAAACTAAGAAATGTTTAAATAAAAAGCATGCATCAATATTGTGATTTTCTTTCCTCTTTCAACGATAACGCTATTAAGCTTATCAGACGATATGAAAAAAAATTACATAAAATAAACCGACAAAACTTGTCTATATTATTTAATGAAACATGCACCAATATATATATATATATATATATATATATCGAGAAAGTTTTAATGTTTTTATGCTTTATTTATATATATATATATATATTAATTCAGTTACTTCAATCCAAGGGAAAAAAGCAGGAAGGTAAATTCGAAAAACCCGATCCTAATTAATATTAAAAATTTTATTTTAATATTAAAAAATGATACAGGAAGAGAGCTCCATGTAATAAAATATTACAGAGTAAATATATATTAAAAAAGGATTAATTCAAAGATGTTGAATGGCCATTTCGAAATGAAGATACCCACGGGGGATAACACATCACCTCAGCAACAGAAAAATCCTTTCAGAAACTGGAGAAAAATTAGTCTACTTTTCCTTTTAAATAGATTTGCAAAGAAATTAAAAAAGAAAATAAAAAGGAAAAATAAAGGAAAAGAAAAAGAAAAAGATAAAATAAAATCAAATAAACAAGAAAAGAAAAAATTGACATCGTCTGGGTTTGCAAAAAAAAGGAAGAGAATTGTAACTAAAAATTAACAGACAGCCGTGTTAAAGCAACACGGAAAAAAGGTGGGAGATAAGAGAGATAAAAGAAGGAAGGGAGGGAAAAAGAAAAGAAAAGAAAGAAAAATTTTAAACTTACGTCGATTTAACATTTGATTTTGAATTAATCCTTTTTTAATATATATATATATATATATATATATATATATATTAGTAGTTTTTCTGAAAAGTAACAGGTTTCACTTTTGTAAGTTATCATGCATAGGCAAGCTCACAAGAAATGCATTACTTTACTTCAATCAACGCGACTAAACAAAGAAACAGAAATGGTTTTTCTAAGATTTTTTTCGAAGCGAGCAATGTAGAAAACTTGAATATTTGATTAGATTTCTGGAAACCCAACAAAATAGCGGGAAATATTCCTCCTAGCCCAGGAAAAGAGAAATTCAAACGAGTGAGTAAAAGAGAAATGAAATGAGGGACAAAGAAACACACATACACACAGTAGGTAATATAAATATAAGAAGCATATAGAACAAAGAAAAGAAAGACACAAAAGAAAAAAAGAAAGAAAAATTCGGACAATGGAATATAGTAGAAGAATGCCTTGACTTGTGGCCGGAATGATTACGGTCAAGGAGGACATTTTCAGGGGAGTTTTTTTTTTTTTATAATCATAATCGTTTCACCCTGAGCAAGGCATTTCACTGCCACTATTGCGCAGGGGGTTACATAGAGGGGAAAGTGGCGAGAAAGGATGGTTAGACATCGGAAATGTCAGCAGGAGGGTGATAGACGTGTAAGGATACCGAGAATGAGGGTTGGGTAGATGGTGAGAGTGTTTGGAGAACAGATGCAAGTTAGTGTGGTAGGAGGTGTCTATTGACCTTACATTTAAACTCCTGGAGATTGTAGAATGTACAAGAGATGTCGGACAAGTAAGATACAAATACGCCTAATTTTCGCCTATACCATACGTTTCTCTCAACCCCACTCTCTCTCTATCTCTCCCCCTCTCTTACTATCTCTCATACTATCTCTCTCTCTCTCTCTCTCACACACATACTTTAGCATTCTTGCACTAGTTTATATTAACGCGAGACTTTAATTCTCAGTCTAGTAGTTAGTCGGAATGTAATAACAAGCAATTCCAATCTCGTTAGCACTCGTTTTTTTTTTCTTTTAACACGAAAAGTCAACACGAGACCTTAACTCTTGTTTTTTATTCTTGTTTTATGCTACGTTTCAAAAGAAGAAATAAAGGAAGATAACTCTGTTAATTATAATTGTACCGCCAAAAAATTCAGTATCTGTTAAATAGCACAGGACACATCCTACCGCCAAGTTATATTTGTAGGATCCTCGTGATGATTGGTTAATTGGCTTTGTGCTAAACATGTCCGAAGTCCCAACAATTTAAATTTCAGAAGGTTGAAGGTCGAATGTTGAAATTTGAAAGGATAAAATATCTCCTGTGTACATCAAAACAAAGATTTATTTACAGAATGAAAAATGTGTAAGAAGAAAACTATAAGTGAAATTCGTTTTTTGTTTTTCAGAATAATTTAATTTTTTTTATTAAGTTTATAAATATATTAATGTTTAATTTAAAATTGATTTTTGTATTGTAAAATATTTCATAGCATTATAATTCGTCTGTCTGTTCCCCACATTAGACCACGTGCTATCGCAAGAAGGATATGTATCTGCCGGAAATACACAAATTAAGACAGAAGTCCTCTTTGAGGAAGGACAAAATTTCAAAGAAAATATCTTCTGTTCACTGGGTATGTGATGCTTTCTCTTTTGCTAGTAAGGAGTAACTATGGGAATTGACATTTGTTTTACAGGACTACTTCTTTGAAGTTATACTAAGTATATACTTAATATTGTTCTTTTTTCCACGCCTCTTTATATATATATATATATATATATATATATATATATACCACTTCACTATCTGCGTAAAATCATGGCTATAGAATGAATACAGATTAAACCTAACGGCGTGAAGGGGGTTGCTCCCAACGAGAGCAATTCCTCGCCCGGTCAGGACCGGCATGTGCAACAGGTGTCACATGACCGTCATCCGGCGACTGTTAGCAAGAACGGCGTAAAAGGGACAGTTTTTCCTAAAATATATTTTTTTTTACACCCATTGTTACAATTGTATTTATTAGTATTAGAATGTTGCAAATATAAAATTATTCTTGTGAAAAAGCATTGTAATGAACAAATGGTGTCTAATATTTTTGTTGTAAATTCTCAAAAACAAAAAAAGTCTCCATTCACTTTTATCGTATGTTTAGGCTTTGCTACATCTATCTATCTATCTATCTATCTATCTATCTATCTATCTATCTATCTATCTATCTATCTATCTCAGTACGTTCTATCTATCTATCTATCTATCTATCTATCTATCTATCTATCTATCTATCTATTCATATCTCAGTACGTTCATTATCTATCTATCTATCTATCTATCTATCTATCTATCTCAGTACATTCATTATCTATCTATCTATCTATCTATCTATCTATCTATCTATCTATCTATCTATCTCAGTACATTATTCATTATCTATCTATCTATCTATCTATCTATCTATCTATCTATCTATCCATCTATCTATTT
>JBBBDQ010002143.1:1740000-1745000 GCA_037127315.1 Ascarosepion bandense
GAATTGATAGATAGATAGATAGATAGATAGATAGATAGATAGATAGATAATGAACAAGAATTGATAGATAGATAGATAGATAGATAGATAGATAGATAGATAATGAACAGAATTGATAGATAGATACATACATAGATAGATAGATAGATAGATAGATAATGAACAGAATTGATAGATAGATAATGAACAGAATAGATAGATAGATAGATAGATAGATAGATAGATAGATAGATAGATAGATAATGAACAGAATTGATAGATACACAGATAGATAGATAGATAGATAGACAATGAACAGAATTCATAGATAGATAGATAGATAATGAACAATTGATAGATAGATAGATAGATAGATAGATAGATAGATAGATAGATAGATAGATAATGAACAGAATTGATAGATAGATAGATAGATAGATAGATAGATAGATAGATAGATAATGAACAGAATAGATAGATAGATAGATAGATAGATACATAGATAGATAGATAGATAATGAACAGAATTGATAGATAGATAGAGAGATAGATAGAAAGATAATGAACAGAATTGATAGATAGATAGATAGATAGATAGATAGATAGATAGATAGATAGATAATGAACAGAATTTATAGATAGATAGATAGATAGATAGATAGATAGATAGATAGATAATGAAATAGAATTGATAGATAGATAGATAGATAGATAGATAGATAGATAGATAGATAGATAGATAATGAAACAGAATTGATAGATAGATAGATAGATAGATAGATAGATAGATAGATAGATAATGAACAGAATTGATAGATAGATAGATAGATAGATAGATAGATAGATAATGATCAGAATTGATAGATAGATAGATAGATAGATAGATAGATAAATAAATAGATAGATAGATAGATAGATAGATAGATAGATAGATAGATAGATAATGAACAGAATTGATAGATAGATAGATAGATAGATAGATAGATAATGAATGAATTGATAGATAGATAGATAGATAGATAGATAGATAGATAGATAGATAATGAACAGAATTGATAGATAGATAGATAGATAGATAGATAGATAATGAACAGAATTGATAGATAGATAGATAGATAGATAGATAGATAGATAGATAATGAACAGAATTGATAGATAGATAGATAGATAGATAATGAATGAATAGATAGATAGATAGATAGATAGATAGATAGATAGATAGATAATGAACAGAATTGATAGATAGATAGATAGATAGATAGATAGATAGATAGATAGATAGATAGATAATGATCAGAATTGATAGATAGATAGATAGATAGATAGATAGATAGATAGATAATGAACAGAATTGATAGATAGATAGATAGATAAATGAACAGAATTGATAGATAGATAGATAGATAGATAGATAGATAGATAAATGAATGAATTGATAGATAGATAGATAGATAGATAGATAGATAGATAATGAACAGAATTGATAGATAGATACATACATAGATAGATAGATAGATAGATAGATAGATAGATAGATAGATAAATGAATGAATGATAGATAGATAGATAGATAGATAGATAGATAGATAGATAATAAACAGAATTGATAGATAGATAGATAGATAGATAGATAGATAGATAGATAGATAGATAATGAACAGAATTGATAGATAGATAGATAGATAGATAGATAGATAGATAGATAGATAATGAACAGAATTGAGATAGATAATGAAATAGAATAGATAGATAGATAGATAGATAGATAGATAATGAACAGAATTGATAGATAGATAATGAACAGAATAGATAGATAGATAGATAGATAGATAGATAGATAGATAGATAGATAATAAATAGAATTGATAGATACACAGATAGATAGATAGATAGATAGACAATGAACAGAATCTATAGATAGATAGATAGATAATGAACAGAATTGATAGATAGATAGATAGATAGATAGATAGATAGATAGATAGATAGATAGATAGATAATGAACAGAATTGATAGATAGATAGATAGATAGATAGATAGATAGATAATGAATGAATAGATAGATAGATAGATAGATAGATAGATAGATAGATACATAGATAGATAGATAGATAATGAATGAATTGATAGATAGATAGATAGATAGATAGAAAGATAATGAACAGAATTGATAGATAGATAGATAGATAGATAGATAGATAGATAGATAATGAATGAGAATTTATAGATAGATAGATAGATAGATAGATAGATAGATAGATAGATAGATAATGAACAGAATTGATAGATAGATAGATAGATAGATAGATAGATAGATAGATAGATAGATAATGAACAGAATTGATAGATAGATAGATAGATAGATAGATAGATAGATAGATAGATAGATAATGAACAGAATTGATAGATAGATAGATAGATAGATAGATAGATAGATAGATAGATAGATAATGATCAGAATTGATAGATAGATAGATAGATAGATAGATAGATAGATAATGAACAGAATTGATAGATAGATAGATAGATAGATAGATAGATAGATAGATAGATAATGAACAGAATTGATAGATAGATAGATAGATAGATAGATAGATAGATAGATAATGAACAGAATTGATAGATAGATACATACATAGATAGATAGATAGATAGATAGATAATGAACAGAATTGATAGATAGATAATGAACAGAATAGATAGATAGATAGATAGATAGATAGATAGATAGATAATGAACAGAATTGATAGATACACAGATAGATAGATAGATAGATAGACAATGAACAGAATTCATAGATAGATAGATAGATAATGAACAGAATTGATAGATAGATAGATAGATAGATAGATAGATAGATAGATAGATAGATAATGAACAGAATTGATAGATAGATAGATAGATAGATAGATAGATAGATAGATAGATAATGAACAGAATAGATATATAGATAGATAGATAGATAGATACATAGATAGATAGATAGATAATGAATGAATTGATAGATAGATAGAGAGATAGATAGAAAGATAATGAACAGAATTGATAGATAGATAGATAGATAGATAGATAGATAGATAGATAGATAGATAATGAACAGAATTTATAGATAGATAGATAGATAGATAGATAGATAGATAGATAGATAGATAGATAATGAACAGAATTGATAGATAGATAGATAGATAGATAGATAGATAGATAGATAGATAGATAGATAATGAAGAGAATTGATAGATAAATAGATAGATAGATAGATAGATAGATAGATAGATAGATAGGTAGATAGATAGATAATGAACAGGAATTGATAGATAGATAGATAGATAGATAGATAATGAACAGAATTGATAGATAGATAGATAGATAGATAGATAGATAGATAGATAGATAGATAGATAGATAGATAATGAACAGAATTGATAGATAGATAGATAGATAGATAATGAACAGAATTGATAGATAGATAGATAGATAGATAGATAGATAATGAACAGAATTGATAGATAGATAGATAGATAGATAATGAACAGAATTGATAGATAGATAGATAGATAGATAGATAATGAATAGAATTGATAGATAGATAGATAGATAGATAGATAGATAGATAATGAACAGAATTGATAGATAGATAGATAGATAGATAGATAGATAGATAGATAGATAATGAATGAATTGATAGATAGATAGATAGATAGATAGATAGATAATGAACAGAATTGATAGATAGATAGATAGATAGATAGATAATGAACAGAATTGATAGATAGATAGATAGATAGATAATGAACAGAATTGATAGATAGATAGATAGATAGATAGATAGATAATGAACAGAATTGATAGATAGATAGATAGATAGATAATGAACAGAATTGATAGATAGATAGATAGATAGATAGATAGATAGATAGATAGATAGATAGATAGATAATGAAAAGAATAGATAGATAGATAGATAGATAGATAGATAGATAATGAATGAATTGATAGATAGATAGATAGATAGATAGATAGATAATGAATGAATTGATAGATAGATAGATAGATAGATAGATAGATAGATAGATAATGAACAGAATTGATAGATAGATAGATAGATAGATAGATAGATAGATAGATAATGAACAGAATTGATAGATAGATAGATAGATAGATAGATAGATAGATAGATAGATAGATAATGAATGAGAATTGATAGATAGATAGATAGATAGATAGATAGATAGATAGATAGATAATGAATGAATTGATAGATAGATAGATAGATAATGAACAGTATTGATAGATAGATAGATAGATAGATAGATTGATAGATAGATAATGAACAGAATTGATAGATAGATAGATTGATAGATAGATAATGAACAGAATTGATAGATAGATAGATTGATAGATAGATAATGAACAGAATTGATAGATAGATAGATTGATAGATAGATAATGAACAGAATTGATAGATAGATAGATCGATAGATAGATAATGAACAGAATTGATAGATAGATAGATAGATAATGAACAGAATTGATAGATAGATAGATAGATAGATAGATAGATAGATAGATAGATAATGAACAGAATTGATAGATAGATAGATAGATAGATATAGATAGATAGATAGATAGATAGATAATGAACAGAATTGATAGATAGTTAGATAGATAGATAGATAGATAGATAGATAGATAGATAGATAGATAATGAACAGAATTGATTGATAGATAGATAGATAGATAGATAGATAGATAATGAACAGAATTGATAGATAGATAGATAGATAGATAATGAACAGAATTGATTGATAGATAGATAGATAGATAGATAGATAATGAATGAATTGATAGATAGATAGATAGATAGATAGATAATGAACAGAATTGATAGATAGATAGATAGATAGATAGATAGATAGATAATGAACAGAATTGATAGATAGATAGATAGATAGATAGATAGATAGATAGATAGATAATGAATGAAATTGATAGATAGATAGATAGACAGATAGATAGATA
>JBBBDQ010002143.1:1755000-1776400 GCA_037127315.1 Ascarosepion bandense
AAATGTAAAATTAATTATATTACAATATATAGAGAGAAAAATAGAGGGAGAGGTAGATAGATAGATTAGTCGCTGATGAACTGGCTGTGCGTCAGTTGGTACTGCTTTACATGGTACCTGGACTAATCGTAGAGTGACTTTACATAAAATCTCGCATATCGGACTTATTTAATTAATACGTTGGTTGGTTGATTTTGTTCAGTGGCATATCAACCGCTTCGGGTTATTTAATGCCAAAATCTAAATAATTTAAGCACAATTTTATCGCTTCAACTACAGATAAAATGCATTGCTGGTCATTTTACTATATGTATTATTGCCCCTTTTATTGTATTGTTGGTAATATTACGATATATTTTTTATAATTTCATAGTATTTTTACTTAGGGGCGTTATTTTTGTCCCAGAGCTGGGACCCTAGCAGATGTTACCATTTCGGATCAAGTTATACCTGGAAACAGTAGCAATTAAGACATGTTTCTACGCATCTCAAAACATCCAATTTCCCGATCAGAGGCCTAATTGCCAGATTTTATTTTATCGTCATACCCAGGACTAACTAATGCATCAAAATATTCCGTTCCTCTAATGGTTACATACACATATATGATTTGTTTGAACATTATTTTTTATCAATACTCGTATTTAAGTAGATATTCTGTTTTTAATTAAACAGTATTATATATTTATTTCTACCGGCCTGATTATTTACGATAAATTTTACGATATCTACTTAAATACGAGTATCGATCAAAAATAATGTTCAAACAAATCATTTCGGTTGTTTATAACCAAATTTCGTTAATCTTCGTTAATTTTCGTAACATGTTGACATTATGATACATTTCAGAGTAGATATGATTGTTGCAATGAATTGAAAATTGTGTTATATAGGCTTGATTATAACCTCGTTTAGACTGGAGGTCATTCGTGGTCGTGAGGTCTAAGACGTTGCCAGATCAAATGGTAGTTTCCCCTATGTGAATAGGGGTCGTAGGTTCGAATCCTGCCGAATGACACACATTTTCGTAATAAAAATTTATCGTAAATAATCAGGCCAGTAGATATAAATATATAATACTGTTTAATTAAAAACGCAATATCTACTTAAATACGAGTATCGATCAAAAATAATGTTCAAACAAATCATTTCAAAATATCGATTGTTTATAACCAAGTTTCCTACACATATCTACAAAGAATGTTGCTTAGAATGGCAATGAGACCCTTGCTCGAATCTCACAAGGGTGGATTGTCAAGGCGGTGACATGTGGATAATATCGACTTGGTAAAACGATCCCGGAGCGTGCTATCTTGAGGAAATGCTTACAAACAAAAGCCACTGATCTCCCCAAGCCTTGTGAGTGAAATTGGATAAATCAAAACTGTTCAGCTGGCATAAAGTTACAAGTCATCGTGGCCGAAGGTTTGAGTGCACTTGCCTCATTCAAATACTGATCACGCCAGATCATCCCAAAAAGCGCAACTAAGGTCCGCTCCGTACGGTTGCTGTAAAAACTATAGATTGGTTCTGCAGGTGTTGAATAGACCTGCATTGGGGTGTGCACGAGCAGACGTTGAAACTTACTGTTGTGGGACCTCCCTTTTATCTATGATAATGGACTCGACGTGAGTATACATATACTTCTGCCATAGTAAGATACGTCAGTTACAGTGAGAGTACCGGACTGATCCGTAAGATACCGAGAGATACCGAAGTTATACAGAGAATACCGCGTCAGCAGTCATAGTAGCTTTGAACTCCACTCAGCCAGAATAGTATTATACGGATATACTAATTCCAGCACGGCTTCACTTGAAAGACTTGTATGTGTATATATACTAGCAGTATAGCCCGGCGTTGCTCGGGTGTAATGAAAGTTTTAAAACTAATCCATGGTCCTGGAGCTCAGACCCTTTGGACGTTGACACGAAAGACTAAAAAGCAATAGTTGTTTCCAGTTAAAGCGAAACCGTAGACTGAAAGAAAAATGAATGGATGTAAGTTAAATTTTGATTTCCTGGTATCGATATCAAATTTTCTGCACTATTGTAAGAACTGCAACCTTGAAACTTCTCAGTATCGTTTCTTATGTCTTTATCTATGAGTGTATCAAATTTGATTAAAATCGGACCACTCCTTCTATGACCCGATTTTTCGATTATCGATTTTCGATATTTATCGGAGGTACCTCGACACAAAACCTAGCGAAGAACACTCGCAGACGCTTATAGTACAACTGTGTAAATTTTCAAGAAAATCGGTTCAGCTGTTTTGTAACTGACAAACACACACAGAGATACACACACAGAGACAAAGTTCCTTTTATAAATAAGTTTAGATTCCTTACTAATCGTATTCCTGGATTACTAATCTGCGTTCCAGTTGTATCTTTACGTTTAATATAACCTAATTTTCTATCACAAATATCTGTTTTGTTGTTCATTATTTTGTGTGGTTCCTCACCCGGAATCCACAACACTTAGGTAGAAACAATCAACCATTAATATTAATTACACCTATATTGAAGGTAAATGGTGCAATAGATAACGACGCGCAATTGAAAATTGAAAAGCGCAGTTTCAATTCCAGTCGGATTCATCACGTTTGCTTACGCGCAAATACCCTTGAATCAGCTTCTTCTCCCCTTGTTATGGGTTAAATAATATGATTTATATTAATAAAATATTATTATCTCATAAAATAAAATCATAGAATCCAAAAATATTTTCTGGTTTTAAATAACCTGCAAATGGTTGATAAACCGTAAAAGACAAATCAATCAAATCATAGATAAACATATTTGTGGAATCGCTTCTTAACTTAGATTCTGTCTGTTTCTCTCCCTCTCTCTCCTCTCTCTCTCTCTCTCTCTCTCTCTCTCTCTTCGTGTTTAGCTCTATCCTCTTTTGTTCTGTCTTCGTTGATATTTGCATCAGTTAGCCAATGACAGTGAAAAGCTGTTTGAAAAGACAATTCCATCAAAGTAAAATGGCGGAGCTGAAGTTACAAACAAGACAAATAAACAGAAATAAAACATTAAGCCCTCGAAAACAAATATAAAAGTACAGAAGAAAGCTTTAAAGTGGAAATGAAACACTCGTTCGGTCAAGCATCCATTTTTTTTTTAAATGGTTATTCCAAGTGTATATTTGAAAGAATTTGTCTTGACTCGTCGATTGAAAGCACCAATTCTTCCTCCGCCGCGACCCTGATTACATTTCCTTCTTCTTTATGTGCCGTGTCCCTTCAGGACATGGGCGATCATGGATTTTCGCTTGTCCCTGCCCCTTGTCGCTCTCTTTCCCTCTTGGTATATCTCCCAAACCCAGCTACGCCATCCACCTGCTCTACCCATCAAGTAGGTCTCATGCTGCTTTTCCCTGTCTCTCTTTTCCTTTATCCGTCCTGAGAGTATTAGATTCTTCAAGCCTTTCTTCGTCGTCATTTTCTGTCCTAGTGTGTTTCCTTATATACATATATAAGTTATCAATAATCCTTGTGTGTGTTTCAAATCAAAACTGTAAGCATGAAAACATCTTATTATACAAAAATCTAAACTTCTAATAAATATTGAAATCTGTCACGTTTTAAATCTTGGAAATTGTATTAAGCCTAATTATATGTACAAGATTAGTTATAAGTATAGCAACAACGTTTTAAAATATATATAATAGCAATGTTTTGAATTTACAATTATAATTATATATAAATTATAATTGTATAAATTATAGTTACATCAGTTAGATCAAACATCATACCCTTAGTTTTAATAATTGTTTAAACTAATTATAACATAGCGTGTTCATATATATATATATATATATATATATATATATATATATATATAATATGAGTAATGGTTGCTAATGGAAGTGCTTTCCAGTTAGATTTTTTTTTTTAATCGTATCACCCCGAGTAAGGCGGTAACGCCACTGATGTGCAGGGGGCTACGTAATAGTGAAAAGATTGGAAAAGATAAAGCGGGAAACCACATCCTAAACAGGGAACAAGGGATGAGCCTCTTAACCTGTCTAATAGACGTGGGTGGAGTGTGAACCGGGCGATAGATAGATCTATCTACTCCAACTGAAAAAACAAAAATGAGAAGATTGGAAATTTTACTTTAAAAAAAAGAGCTCAATACAAAAGTTCAGCATAAATACATGGTTATTATTATTAATATTGTGGCATACTGCAACTTGATAGCTATAAAGTTTCGGTGTTAAACACTTTACTGCCTGATGATGGTGTTTTAACACTGAAAATTTATACCTATTAAGTTGCAGTATGGCATTATAATAATAATAATTACCACACACACACACACACACACACACACACATATATATATATATATATATATATATATATATCCCAGTGCGTAAGAAACGAAGAAAAATGTTACGACATCCAAAACATTAATTTAAAACAGTGCTCGATATATAATATATAGAGCTGTGAATATTTCTTATAAATTATATTTTAGAACATATATATATATATATCCACTACAAATGGTACATTTGTAATGTTAAATCTGTCTAGAAATCAAAGACTCTCATTAATCAACCATTTTAACTACCCACACCACTTTCTTCAAAATTCCAACGGTCAATACACGTGACTGGTTCCCCTGTCACTAAATCCCACCAACATCCCAAACACAACTGACCAAATATAAGAAAAGAGGCTTTCCATTCCTATCCATACCGCCTGATGAGACATTGAAGTTTCAATGTCGAAACAAATGTACCATTTGTAGTGGATATATATTAACAAAAAATATGTACATGTTCTAAAATATATATATATATATATATATATATATATATATCCGAGTGAGTAAGAAACGAAGAAAAATTTTACAACGTCCAAAACATTAATTTAAAACAGTGCTCGATATATAATATATAGAGCTGTGTTTCCGTGTTGCTTAAACTTACGTCGATTTAACACGGCTGTCTGTTAATTTTTAGTTACATTCTCTTTTTTTTGCGAACCCAGACGATGTCAATTTTTTCTTTTCTTATTTATTTGATTTTATTCTATCTTTTTCTTTTTCTTTTTCGTTTTCTTTTTCTTTCCCTTTATTTTTATTTTTATTTTATTTTATTTTATTTTATTTTATTTTTTAATTTCTTTGCAATCTATTTAAAAAGGAAAAGTAGACTAATTTTTCTCCAGTTTCTGAAAGGATTTTTCTGTTGCTGAGATGATGTGTTGTCCCCGGTGGGGATTTTCATATCGAAATGGCCATTCAACATCTTTGAATTAATCCTTTTTTAATATATATATATATATGTGTGTGTGTGTGTGTGTGTGTGTGTGTGTGTGTGTGTGTGTGTGTGTGTGTGTGTGCAAATATAAATAACTATATAAGGACGATAGGATCACCGAAATAGAAACGCATAACAGAAATGTCAATGAACAGCAAACACTGGATGAAAGCAATATTATATAACCATATTATATAACAGTACAATTGAATTACCAAGTGTCCCTTCTCTGATACTGAATATTATTCCGATTATCGATGAATCAGTAGTTCGAAAGCTGAACTGTCCATAACAGAAAACAGATAGAAGCTCTTCAGAATGTCTGAATGAAAACTGGTAATTATCTCTTTGGCCATCTAACCTGGGAGATTCCGCAATTGTACTTCTACCTCGTTTCACATCTAATCCTCGAAATAAATCCCAATTAAGATTGGGAAGATTTATTCGAGAATGATATGCTCTTAATCGTTTGACATCTAGTAATCGAATAAAAATCGAATAAATAAAAATAAGACATAAAAAAATAATAAAATAAAATAATAAAAAAATAATAAAATAATAAATAATACATTTAAAACCTCATTTCTAAACACAAGAAAAATGAAATATTATTTTGAAAATTCTAGCACAAAATTTTCTTGTAAGGGTAAAAAATTTTTGAAACACGTGATTTTTTAAAGATGATGTCAACATATGAAGTTGATGATGTAAATCATGATGACATCAGCTACATCATGAGTTTTGTAAATCCATTTTATAAGATTTCCAATCTCAATGATAGAGTTGACAACAAACAATTATGTATCGATTTTTCATTTGTCGCCAAGGTGACCGGAGATTCTCATGGGCCAATGAACTTGATTCGATTAGCCAAATCCGAAATTGATATACGTAGTAAATACTAAGCATCAAGAAGAGACAGCTAAAGTTCTTGGGACATGTAATAAGGAAGGAAATCTTGGAGAATCTGATACTCACAGGCCAGAAAAGGAAAAAGAGACAAGAAAAAAAATGCGAATAACATATTTGAAGGGCCCGAGCAGGTGGATGGCGGACCGGGTTTTGGGTTGGGTAACAGAAGAAAGTGTGCTAAGAGCCACCAGGGATAGGGAGACGTGGAAAACCATGGTCACCTACGTCTTGAAGGAACATAGAAGAAGAAAAAGTCTGATAGATTTTGTTCTTCGGATCTTCCTAAAGTCAACTTTTTAATTAATTTCAAGAAACCACGAACCAAATATCTGAATACAATTTCGAATGGATTAAATCCTAATGATTCTTGAACAGATTTGCAGTCTGCAATCATAAAGAAAGGAATACCTTTGTCCCATTCTTTTTTATGGTCCAAACATTATTTTCATATGGTGTGAAATCTCTACCTGACACTTTGAGTTTGTGGGTGATAGGCATTAGATCCAATCGAAGTTATGCCTAGTTGTCTAACCACTTGCTGAAACATTTTCGAGACAAAGTTTGAACCTTGGCTTGTCTACAACTCTGGGTAGTGAAAAAGGCGATGAGGACTTTTACGATTTACCAAGGTGACATATTCCTTAAGGGTATTGCTTCCGTGAATTTAGTTACTCTACGACGTAATGCAATGGTTAACAAGCTTGTCTCGCTCAGATCTATTAAAACTGAATTCGATTCTCACTGGGTACCTCATACTTCGTGCCACATCTAAACGACGCTTAGAAAACCAACTCTTTCGGTCATGCGTAATTAAAAAGTGAGATGATTTCGAGATCTCTACCCTGCTCTATCTCGAACTGTCTCTTTGATAGGGAGATATCCAAAGAGGGCTCTATATTATCAACGCTATAGTCTCTCACGAGACTATCAGGATGACAGTTAAAATCCATATCGGGATTTTTAAAAGTTTGGGACAGATCGATCGACTTTTCTTTCGCCCTCACAAAATTTCTCTTTTTCATCTTTTTTTTTTTAGCCCGAGTTCGAGTTACAGAACCCGAAGTCAATATACCAGAGTTCTCTTCACCGTGTCTACCGAGGTGACCGGTTCTCGCAATGCCTTGAGATATATGGTTACCTTCCCAGCAATTAGTCTCTTCCCTAACAACATGAATGCCCCTTTCATAAGCAATATCCAACAACAATGGGTTCCGACACTAAGAACCCGATGTAGAGGGATACTAAGAAAATCATTACTGGTACACTGGGCAATAACAAATTAAAAACGACTGACAAGGTAATGCGGTTAAAGTTGCTGTTAATTTTTCATGTGTTCTTATAATTATTTCTTTTCTAGACATAAAATACTTAGAAATTGTCTTAATGTTATGTATGTTCAAACGCTTTTGGCTATTTTTAGCCATTATCAAGGATTATTTCTTGCCTTTAACTGAATATATGAAATGTTTATGTATGCATTTGTGATGTAATGGATATCGACTCAGAACGACAAATCCGCGAGCCGAGTTCGAATTCCAGTTGAATTCTTTGTATTCACTTACGCGCAAATACCCTTGGGGAAGGTATTAATCCGTCACTTCCCTCCAGTTATGGGTTAAATAACAGGACAGATTGGGTTCTATAGCCTTAGTCGGCAGCCACTCTACCGCAGAAAGCAAAGGCAACCTACTACGGGATAATCTTCTGCCCAGTCAGTCATGTCTCTTTCGAGACATGATCGCCCAAGCGTGTATCACGTATGGCACTTAACTGACTCTTAAATATAAAAGACAATGGATGTCTATTATGTTTAATCATGAGCCATTCTAAACATCGTACTTTGGCTTTAATTTCAGTTGAAAATAAAGACAAAAATTCTCCAACATTTCGATAATTTTTTTTTTATTAATTTGGTTCTAAGCTTCGGCTCACATGAGCCATCTTCAGAGAGGTTATAAGGTCGGTAACACAAAAACATCCATCATCAGCGACGATTTTATCTTGTATTGACATAAAACTCCGCTAAGCAACGATAACAGTTACCAAAAATAACAAACGCAGTTATCAAATTTGCAATGCTGTTCTATGACGTCACACCGCGTGATGACAACAGAACCATATATTTAAATGCAATGTTATGTGTTATGACCAGATTTAAACGTGATTTTATTAAGTGTGGGTTGTTTGGATTTAATGTAGATGGCCTCCAATATCTGAAGGTTTTTTTTACTGTGTGTATGAGTGAGAATTATTGTATTGTTGAGTAAAATCTGTCTGATATTACCTACATGGTTATGTTTTTCTGAGAAATGTTGTTTAATTGTACTCTGATCAGAAAGGTGACAGCTAAGTCTACGAGAGAGCGTGGTTGAGATACGTACTTAAAAAATCCGAAGCATTCAAACAATTTCTAACTTATGTTCAGAAATAAAAAAAAGTTATAAGAACCAAATTATATATATATATATATATATATATATATATATATATATAGGACAAGGGTTTTTACCTAAAATTCAACACGAATTCAATAGTAGAAGATAAAAAAGTTCCTAAGCTACAAAATATTTTAGGATTTTCCAAGGATTACGTGGATATCAACCAGTTTTTAAAATTACAACATTCAAAATATATATAGACTTTTGTGAATAGTAAAAATGGAGGAGTTTTAGAAAGAATTCTGGAAATCTTGAGTAAACAACTAGAACGTTTAGAACAAACACTTGAAAAATTCGGTGAATTGTTAAAACAACAACACAAAATGGTAACAAGTAACAGGAGCGACGATTCAAGTGCTTTTTCTCAAGATACTGTCATAAATGCAATCGAGGAATTTAATTATATTCCAGAGGATGGCGTAACATTTTCGGTGCATTTCTGAAGTACAAAGCCCTTTGCATATAGGACTGTGCAAATTGGTCCGAACACAAAAAGTTCTGATTTATTTTAAGAAAACTAGGCGCTGTCGAATACACAAAAGTTTATGAATTATATATTACCAAAGAAAACTAGTGTTCTAACGTTTAAAGAATCGGTTACTTTGCAGTGGGAAGTGTTCAGTCCAATGACATCATTGTTCCAAAAAGATGGAAATGTATGAAATTGGTAAAAAATGACGATGACGACTTAACAATGTTAGCTAGTATTGTAAATAAACAGTGCGAGGGATTCAAACTAGCAGAATTAAGCCCTGACAATTTCAAATGCTTAATATTTGCTCAATGTTTGGTGTCAACAAGAGACGCTGAAATCAGGAGAAGGGTTCTGAGTAAACTTGAAATGAGCCAAAACTCATTTTACAGAATCTAACAGAAGAGGGTCAGAGATTTATTAATCTTCAAAGAGACGCTAGGAATATCGAAGTAAGCGGTGTGTCGCACATTAACAAGGTCTGCCTTGCCTTTTATATATATATATATATATATATATATATATATATATATATATATATATATGTATGCCGACGACACAACGATCTACTCCCGCATTGATCAGAAACCAGGTCTGGACGACAAAGTGAACCTCGCTGCCGCACTTGAAAGGGACCTCCAATCCGTAGTGACCTGGGGTAGGAAATGGTTGGTTTTATTTATTTGTAAAATACAAATTGTGGCTCAAGGCCGAAAGGTGGGAGGGGGAAGAAAACTCGGGTTGGTCTTCAGTACTCTATCCTATACCTAGCTAATCAGAATCACGACCCATACATGCGTTACAATGGTTCTCATTCACCATAAGAATTTGTCCATCACCACTCATGCTTATCATGCACCAAAATGCCGCGAAAAACATACCGAGGACCTAAAAAACGCCCCAAATGTACATAAAAATTTGTGAATATTTACAATAGTTTGCAAAAATAACTTTAAAAATTTTTTCCATGAAATGAAATGGGCAGGGGTATGGAGAAAACAAAAAAACCCCAAAACATAAAGCAATTCAGATAAATGCATATACATCATGTTAGTAAGACCCAAACACACCCTCAAAAATAAAGAGGCCGCTGTATTCTGCCTTGAAGGACAAAATCAAGTAGCTCTCTTCCTAAAAGGGGGACTGGAGAGGCTGGGCAAAAAAATAAGTTGGACTGGAGAATATAAGACTGACCCAGCCGAGAATCAAAAATGGGACAAAAATAACAGTGGACAATGGGAATCTCGAACTGGATCATAACAAAAGCAATGGAGCCGGGAACAGGCTAGGACAAATACATGCACTCACATTAACTAGGTACACAAAAGAACTTCTTACCTAAACCGCGGGAGGGGTTCCAACGGAATCCACCCCGATGCGCTTAGCAGATCTAGAAGAGAAAATCAAGGCTAGCCCCGGTCACGCGAACCAGGCTCGCTGCATTTATCCACCTTTCACCGAAGTCTGTCGGGTGCAGTCGTTTCCGTTCAGTTCTAATCTTCATTTTGAGCTGGTGCTCAAAATATCGGATTAGATCCTGATCCGAAAGACGGCCTCCCCGCAAGACTTCCTCCAGACGCGTCATCCAAATCACCATTCTAGCCGTGGCCAGTAGCGACAGAAACACCATCCGTTTCACTCCAGAGTACGGGGGCGACACATTGTCCACAGCGTATGCGCGATCAATGAGCACGAGCTCTCGCGGCGCGATACGAGCAGTCAACTCGCCGACACGCTCCCACAACGGGCGAACGCGCGAACAATGGAAGAAGGCGTGCGCAGACGTCTCCTTGATTCCAAGGTCGCAACGTTCACAATCTGGCAAATCCGCCAGGCCCATTGCGAAACGCTTGTCATTGAGCGACAAGCCATTCCGAGCCAATCGCCAGGTGAGAGAGAACTCAGAGTTGCTGAGCCAATCCGCACCTGGCGCCCAAGACCAATGAGAGCGGTACTCCACTCTCGACATGCCGAGCTTACTGCACAGCTTATCCTTCACGGCACCCTCCACTAATCCCCGATAGAAGATTTTCCTAGGCTGTGAAAGGTCACTGGACCGTGGAATGGCCTGTAAGGCCGCCAGACATTCGAGCAGGAATTTCGGTCGCACCCAAGGCCTGACGGTCAGCCAAAGGATCGGGGGGGTGATGGTAAGGCAAGGGAACATGTCCCTCACTACCCCCGCAAGCAACCGATCTTCCTCCAACGCGCGCCTGAGAAATGCCAACCTCGAAGCGAGCACGTGGCTCCCTAAGTGTGGCATTCCCAGACCCCCTTGACACGGACGGAGGCAACAGGCTCCTTTGCTGACCATGTGTTTGCGTCCTCTCCACAGACAGGAGAATAGCAAACGCTCGAGCGCCTTCTCATGATCATCGCAAAGGGGAAGTACTGACAGTCGGTAAAGGATCATGGGAAAGAGGTATGTGTTACACACCTCCGCCAAGCCCTTCACGGAGAGACCCCGTCGACGCCAAATCTTGACCGACGCGCCGACCTTTGCCAGTACTTCTGACCAGTTTTTCTCCAGCTGTAAGTCCGGACCGAACCAAACTCCGAGGATTTTGACCGGCCCGTCCGTCCAGCCGAAGGGCCCCGGGAGGGAAACACCCTTCCAGGCACCTAACCGCAAGCCGGATGACTTGTCGCAGTTAATTCTGGCCCCTGTCACCTTCTCGTACCGTACAAGCGCCTGCTGTACCGCCTCTATGTCCCTGCGGGAGGACACAAAGGTCGTTACGTCATCGGCGTACGCGGAAACCCTGGCTCGAGCTCCACCAGGGACGGCGATTCCGCGTAGGACCGGACTGTGCGTCTCGTCCCTTAGCCGGCGAAGTAGCGGCTCCAACGCCAGGACGTAAAGGAGAGACGACAGTGGACAACCCTGTCGGACCGACCTAGACAGCGCGAAAGCGCCCGACAGCTTCCCGTTCACCTGTACCACAGCCTGGGGGGAGCGATACAGGAGGCTAATCCAGCGGCTGAAGTCGGGTTTGAATCCGGCGGCCTGCAGGACAGCAGCCAGGTAGCCATGGTCAATCCTATCAAATGCCTTGGACTGATCCAAATTGATCAGCGCGGCCTCATCGTCGTCTTCTACACCCTCTACGATCGTGCGAATCAAGTGCAGGTTGCTCTGAATTGTTCTCCCCTTCACAGAACAAGTCTGATCCGGTTCCAACAGAGACTCGGCAACTAGCTGCAGGCGATTCGTCAGGATCTTGGCCAGAATCTTTAACTCTGTGTTTAGCAGAGTTATGGGCCTGTAATCGTCTAATTCCCTCCCAACCTTCTTGCCTTTTCTCAACAGCGTGATCACGCCCCTGGTGATCCGACCGGGGATGGACCCCTGCCGAAACCAGTGGTTGAACACGACAGCCAAGATCGGGACAAAAAGGTGCGACATCCTCAAGTACAATTCATAGGGCAAACCATCCAAACCTGGCGACTTGCCTCTGCCGACCTTCTTCAAAGCCACGTGGATCTCGTCCTCCGTAATCTCCCCTTCACAGCTAGCCGCTTCAGCCGGCAAAAGCCGGGGAAAGTCAGCCAAATAGCTGCGAAACTCCTCGTCGCGGAGACCAGGCTCCTTGGTAAAACGGTGTTCGAAATGCTGCCGGAAAGCCTCGCACATGTCGTCAGTGGTCCTTAGGAGATGTCCCTCCGGGTCGCGCACCTCTCGAATGTACCGGTCGCCGGCACGGCGAATCTCTTCCTTGCGCAGTTCCGCGCCCATGTTCACAGCTTCGGAAGACATCTTGCTTAACTTATGTCTAATTACCTGACCCATGTAGCGCTCGTTAGTCGGGCGCTGCAGGGCCTCCCTGGCTAAGGCTATCTCTAGGGGATCCCCACCAGCCTCCGCCCGGGCGAAATTAGCTCTAAGTGTCTTTGCCTTCGCAGCCTTATCTAGGTTGAGCCGTTGGCTGTATTGGGTGGCGAAAGACCTAATGCTATCCTTAAGGCTAGCCCACCACTTACTCCCAATGACTCGCCCAATTAATGCCAGCTGAACTAGTCTAGTCAGCTGGTCACGAAAGTCCCGCCTGTCCAGTAAGGACTGATTGAACTTCCAGTAACCAGCCATTCTAGGCCTAAATTCTAACGCCACCCGGGCACAAACGAGTTTGTGGTCCGAGTAGCCTAGCCAGTGGAACGTTGGACATTCTAAGAAGTCTATGTCGGCTTCTCTCACTAACATCCTATCCAGGTACGCTGATACCCGGGTAGAAGGCCAACTATGCGTCCACGTCCACATGCTCCCATCCGGATGATCGACCCGGTATCTATCGACGAGACCAAATTCGCCGATCAGATCGACCAGGCTGCGATCACCACTCCACCCGCTAGCGCCCCTCCCTCTATCCCATTTGGGGGTTAGGATGGCATTCCAGTCCCCAACTAAGATTAGCCGTGTTGGATTCACCATGAAGGGCTCCAACAGCCGAAAGAAAGAGACTCGCTCACCTTGAACGTTGGGCGCGTAAACCGCAATCAGCCGGAACGTCCTGCTTTTCACTGCAATATCGGCCACGATGAGCCGGCCCTCGGCACCGACATGGACAAGGTCGATCCTCGCGTCCAGGGTACGCTTGACCAGCAAAGAAACACCTCTGGCATGCCGGCTCCCGTATGCTGAATAGACGACAAAGTCGTTGGACAGCACACACGAGTCGACTTCGCAAACAAAGTGAGTCTCTTGGATCGCGGCAACATCCACGCCGAAGGACAGGAGGTCACGAAGCAGGCGAGCCGCCTTACCCCGATCCCTCAAGCCCCTCGCATTCAGGCTGGCTATCTTGATAGACATCTAGTAGATCTGAAAAGAGAAAACACTTAAACACGAGCGCATACCGGGTAGAAATCATTGGGGGAAAGGACCCCGACGGACTGTCCAAGGGAACCAGTTCCTACGTCGGACGTAACCCGTCCGTCATGGACAATGCCGCCAACGTCCGTTGGGTATGTTAGTTTTACTACCCTATATAAAGAGGGGTGGAGCAAAACTGGGAGTCGGCCTGCACAATTTTTCGCCATTTTGCGTAGTTCAGGAGTACCACTCCTCATCATGACGATGTTGGGATAAAGTTTTTCGGCAGCCTCCACGTGATCCCACACTTTTAGATTGCCCCCTGTAGTCCTGATGAGGGTAATTACCCCCGGGGCGTCGGGGAAGTTGAAAGGGTCTTCGGACGACTTGCCGTTGACCTCTTTGAGCTTGAGGAGTGGCTTCAAAAGTGCACGCCTTTGTGCACTCCACTCCCTAGCTACGTCCTTTGAGTCTATTTTCATTAGGGCTTCGCCCCTCGGGAGAGTCTTTTTCTTTCTGGGCTGGGACGTTGTAGGAGAAGGGGTGGGAGTGGGGGAGAGAGTTTTCCTTGGTGTAAGGGGGGTCAGCTTGAAGACCGGGGACTGGGAAAAGGAAAGATGTTTGCTGATTTTTTTGAGGGGGGAAGATGGGAGGCTGCTTGCCTTTCTGGCATAAGTCTCTTTTGGTCTCTCCGGAGACCCGGGTAGCGAGACGGCTGCATGCGTCTTCCTGTCGCTGTTTCTGCTCCTCCGCTGCATCTTGAAGCTGTGTTGCTGCTGCTGTTCTTCTTCGTCCTCTCTGTTTCTTTTTAGGGAAGAGGCTCTTGGTTGTGTCGCTGAGCCGACCTCCATCCGCTCCTCCGTCGGGGGTTTTTTGGGTTTCGCCTGTGGGGCGTCCTGTTTGGTTGGCGAGGGTGTCGTCGCCTTTTTCCTGGGAGGAGCTGCCGACTCCTTTGGCTTGGGAGAGGGCGCAGGAGGGGACGCTGGTGCTGCTGCTGCTTTGGCGGGTTGCTTTTCCGCCGACGGTTGGCTCTTGGGTTTGGTTCCTCTCTTGCCAACCGTCTTCCATTCTCCCTCCTTTTGCTCCGCCGGGCCACTCTTTGGTTGTGCCGGTTTTTCTGGCTTTTCTGCTGTAGTAGCGGCGGCGGCGGTCGTCTGCGGAGGTTGGGTTTTGGGTGCCGGATTCTTGGTGGGGCACTCCCTGGCCACGTGGTTGGAGTCTCCGCAGACCCAGCAGAAGGGCTTCCTGCCCTCCACGATGACGTAGATTCTTCTCCCCCTGCAGTTGATGATGTTGGGGATTTTGGCCAACTTTTCGCGAGCGACCGTCGCCTGCAGGGTGATGTCGCCAGTCAAAAATCCTTGCTTTGAGGTGAGCGCCTTTACTTCCTCGACCCTGCCGTATTGAGTGAAAAAGACCCCGACATGGTCTGGTGAGATGTCCATGGGCACTCCGTGCAGGGTGATCTTGGATCTGCGCGTGCCCATGTATTCGGTTTCCAGTTGCAGGGTCTTGGTCTTCATGATGGTGCCGGCCAGTTTTCTCGCTTCGTCGGCGGTGCTGAGCAGGACGTCCCACGTGGCGTGGCTACGCCTAGCCACCATCTTCCCGTTGATGTTAAGGGCTTTGATGGCCTCCTCTATGACGTCCCTGCTGACTCCGATGAGTTTGTGGCTTTTCAGGTCCTTGGTCAGCAGGGAGAGGATTCTGGGCTCGATCTCGCTCAGCGTTTCGGGTATCGGGAGGATTTCTGATCCCTTCACGTACTTTGCGTACTTGTCCTTGAGGGATTCGTAGTACGCAGCGCCCTTGAGTACTCTCTGGATGGTCCCCTCTTTCCATGCCATGCTGGTGGGTACCGCTGCTGCTGGTTTCTGCTGCACAACTTCCGCCGACGTGGAGGGAACTGGAGATACTGGTGCCGCCGGTAGTGCCGGTAGTCTTGGTAGTCCAGGTGATCCAGGTGCTTCGGGTGCTTCTTGTGCGGGGGTGTTGGCGTAGCTGGCGGTAAGCGCCAGTCCCCCTCCGTGCCTCCCACCGACTCCATGGTGAGAGGATGGTTGTTATCCGGCCCATCGGAGGCCATGCCTCCTACGTGGCCTTACACCGGACAACTGCTTTCCGGTGTTTCGCGTTTCGAAAAACACTACTTTACGCTGGCCCCCCGAGCAATAAACTCAGGCTGGAAAACAGTTGCCCAAGACACAAAGCAATGGCAAATATCACTGCGGAACAAATGCTACGCTTTGAGCTTCTTATTACAAAACAACACAAAATCCCGGGTGGGAAATGGATGGTTTTATTTATTTGTAAAATACAAATTGTGGCTCAAGGCCGAAAGGTGGGAGGGGGAAGAAAACTCGGGTTGGTCTTCAGTACTCTATCCTATACCTAGCTAATCAGAATCACGACCCATACATGCGTTACAATGGTTCTCATTCACCATAAGAATTTGTCCATCACCACTCATGCTTATCATGCACCAAAATGCCGCGAAAAACATACCGAGGACCTAAAAAACGCCCCAAATGTACATAAAAATTTGTGAATATTTACAATAGTTTGCAAAAATAACTTTAAAAATTTTTTCCATGAAATGAAATGGGCAGGGGTATGGAGAAAACAAAAAATCCCAAAACATAAAACAATTCAAATAAATGCATATACATCATGTTAGTAAGACCCAAACACACCCTCAAAAATAAAGAGGCCGCTGTATTCTGCCTTGAAGGACAAAATCAAGTAGCTCTCTTCCTAAAAGGGGGACTGGAGAGGCTGGGCAAAAAAAAAATAAGTTGGACTGGAGAATATAAGACTGACCCAGCCGAGAATCAAAAATGGGACAAAAATAACAGTGGACAATGGGAATCTCGAACTGGATCATAACAAAAGCAATGGAGCCGGGAACAGGCTAGGACAAATACATGCACTCACATTAACTAGGTACACAAAAGAACTTCTTACCTAAACCGCGGGAGGGGTTCCAACGGAATCCACCCCGATGCGCTTAGCAGATCTAGAAGAGAAAATCAAGGCTAGCCCCGGTCACGCGAACCAGGCTCGCTGCATTTATCCACCTTTCACCGAAGTCTGTCGGGTGCAGTCGTTTCCGTTCAGTTCTAATCTTCATTTTGAGCTGGTGCTCAAAATATCGGATTAGATCCTGATCCGAAAGACGGCCTCCCCGCAAGACTTCCTCCAGACGCGTCATCCAAATCACCATTCTAGCCGTGGCCAGTAGCGACAGAAACACCATCCGTTTCACTCCAGAGTACGGGGGCGACACATTGTCCACAGCGTATGCGCGATCAATGAGCACGAGCTCTCGCGGCGCGATACGAGCAGTCAACTCGCCGACACGCTCCCACAACGGGCGAACGCGCGAACAATGGAAGAAGGCGTGCGCAGACGTCTCCTTGATTCCAAGGTCGCAACGTTCACAATCTGGCAAATCCGCCAGGCCCATTGCGAAACGCTTGTCATTGAGCGACAAGCCATTCCGAGCCAATCGCCAGGTGAGAGAGAACTCAGAGTTGCTGAGCCAATCCGCACCTGGCGCCCAAGACCAATGAGAGCGGTACTCCACTCTCGACATGCCGAGCTTACTGCACAGCTTATCCTTCACGGCACCCTCCACTAATCCCCGATAGAAGATTTTCCTAGGCTGTGAAAGGTCACTGGACCGTGGAATGGCCTGTAAGGCCGCCAGACATTCGAGCAGGAATTTCGGTCGCACCCAAGGCCTGACGGTCAGCCAAAGGATCGGGGGGGTGATGGTAAGGCAAGGGAACATGTCCCTCACTACCCCCGCAAGCAACCGATCTTCCTCCAACGCGCGCCTGAGAAATGCCAACCTCGAAGCGAGCACGTGGCTCCCTAAGTGTGGCATTCCCAGACCCCCTTGACACGGACGGAGGCAACAGGCTCCTTTGCTGACCATGTGTTTGCGTCCTCTCCACAGACAGGAGAATAGCAAACGCTCGAGCGCCTTCTCATGATCATCGCAAAGGGGAAGTACTGACAGTCGGTAAAGGATCATGGGAAAGAGGTATGTGTTACACACCTCCGCCAAGCCCTTCACGGAGAGACCCCGTCGACGCCAAATCTTGACCGACGCGCCGACCTTTGCCAGTACTTCTGACCAGTTTTTCTCCAGCTGTAAGTCCGGACCGAACCAAACTCCGAGGATTTTGACCGGCCCGTCCGTCCAGCCGAAGGGCCCCGGGAGGGAAACACCCTTCCAGGCACCTAACCGCAAGCCGGATGACTTGTCGCAGTTAATTCTGGCCCCTGTCACCTTCTCGTACCGTACAAGCGCCTGCTGTACCGCCTCTATGTCCCTGCGGGAGGACACAAAGGTCGTTACGTCATCGGCGTACGCGGAAACCCTGGCTCGAGCTCCACCAGGGACGGCGATTCCGCGTAGGACCGGACTGTGCGTCTCGTCCCTTAGCCGGCGAAGTAGCGGCTCCAACGCCAGGACGTAAAGGAGAGACGACAGTGGACAACCCTGTCGGACCGACCTAGACAGCGCGAAAGCGCCCGACAGCTTCCCGTTCACCTGTACCACAGCCTGGGGGGAGCGATACAGGAGGCTAATCCAGCGGCTGAAGTCGGGTTTGAATCCGGCGGCCTGCAGGACAGCAGCCAGGTAGCCATGGTCAATCCTATCAAATGCCTTGGACTGATCCAAATTGATCAGCGCGGCCTCATCGTCGTCTTCTACACCCTCTACGATCGTGCGAATCAAGTGCAGGTTGCTCTGAATTGTTCTCCCCTTCACAGAACAAGTCTGATCCGGTTCCAACAGAGACTCGGCAACTAGCTGCAGGCGATTCGTCAGGATCTTGGCCAGAATCTTTAACTCTGTGTTTAGCAGAGTTATGGGCCTGTAATCGTCTAATTCCCTCCCAACCTTCTTGCCTTTTCTCAACAGCGTGATCACGCCCCTGGTGATCCGACCGGGGATGGACCCCTGCCGAAACCAGTGGTTGAACACGACAGCCAAGATCGGGACAAAAAGGTGCGACATCCTCAAGTACAATTCATAGGGCAAACCATCCAAACCTGGCGACTTGCCTCTGCCGACCTTCTTCAAAGCCACGTGGATCTCGTCCTCCGTAATCTCCCCTTCACAGCTAGCCGCTTCAGCCGGCAAAAGCCGGGGAAAGTCAGCCAAATAGCTGCGAAACTCCTCGTCGCGGAGACCAGGCTCCTTGGTAAAACGGTGTTCGAAATGCTGCCGGAAAGCCTCGCACATGTCGTCAGTGGTCCTTAGGAGATGTCCCTCCGGGTCGCGCACCTCTCGAATGTACCGGTCGCCGGCACGGCGAATCTCTTCCTTGCGCAGTTCCGCGCCCATGTTCACAGCTTCGGAAGACATCTTGCTTAACTTATGTCTAATTACCTGACCCATGTAGCGCTCGTTTGTCGGGCGCTGCAGGGCCTCCCTGGCTAAGGCTATCTCTAGGGGATCCCCACCAGCCTCCGCCCGGGCGAAATTAGCTCTAAGTGTCTTTGCCTTCGCAGCCTTATCTAGGTTGAGCCGTTGGCTGTATTGGGTGGCGAAAGACCTAATGCTATCCTTAAGGCTAGCCCACCACTTACTCCCAATGACTCGCCCAATTAATGCCCGCTGAACTAGTCTAGTCAGCTGGTCACGAAAGTCCCGCCTGTCCAGTAAGGACTGATTGAACTTCCAGTAACCAGCCATTCTAGGCCTAAATTCTAACGCCACCCGGGCACAAACGAGTTTGTGGTCCGAGTAGCCTAGCCAGTGGAACGTTGGACATTCTAAGAAGTCTATGTCGGCTTCTCTCACTAACATCCTATCCAGGTACGCTGATACCCGGGTAGAAGGCCAACTATGCGTCCACGTCCACATGCTCCCATCCGGATGATCGACCCGGTATCTATCGACGAGACCAAATTCGCCGATCAGATCGACCAGGCTGCGATCACCACTCCACCCGCTAGCGCCCCTCCCTCTATCCCATTTGGGGGTTAGGATGGCATTCCAGTCCCCAACTAAGATTAGCCGTGTTGGATTCACCATGAAGGGCTCCAACAGCCGAAAGAAAGAGACTCGCTCACCTTGAACGTTGGGCGCGTAAACCGCAATCAGCCGGAACGTCCTGCTTTTCACTGCAATATCGGCCACGATGAGCCGGCCCTCGGCACCGACATGGACAAGGTCGATCCTCGCGTCCAGGGTACGCTTGACCAGCAAAGAAACACCTCTGGCATGCCGGCTCCCGTATGCTGAATAGACGACAAAGTCGTTGGACAGCACACACGAGTCGACTTCGCAAACAAAGTGAGTCTCTTGGATCGCGGCAACATCCACGCCGAAGGACAGGAGGTCACGAAGCAGGCGAGCCGCCTTACCCCGATCCCTCAAGCCCCTCGCATTCAGGCTGGCTATCTTGATAGACATCTAGTAGATCTGAAAAGAGAAAACACTTAAACACGAGCGCATACCGGGTAGAAATCATTGGGGGAAAGGACCCCGACGGACTGTCCAAGGGAACCAGTTCCTACGTCGGACGTAACCCGTCCGTCATGGACAATGCCGCCAACGTCCGTTGGGTATGTTAGTTTTACTACCCTATATAAAGAGGGGTGGAGCAAAACTGGGAGTCGGCCTGCACAATTTTTCGCCATTTTGCGTAGTTCAGGAGTACCACTCCTCATCATGACGATGTTGGGATAAAGTTTTTCGGCAGCCTCCACGTGATCCCACACTTTTAGATTGCCCCCTGTAGTCCTGATGAGGGCAATTACCCCCGGGGCGTCGGGGAAGTTGAAAGGGTCTTCGGACGACTTGCCGTTGACCTCTTTGAGCTTGAGGAGTGGATTCAAAAGTGCACGCCTTTGTGCACTCCACTCCCTAGCTACGTCCTTTGAGTCTATTTTCATTAGGGCTTCGCCCCTCGGGAGAGTCTTTTTCTTTCTGGGCTGGGACGTTGTAGGAGAAGGGGTGGGAGTGGGGGAGAGAGTTTTCCTTGGTGTAAGGGGGGTCAGCTTGAAGACCGGGGACTGGGAAAAGGAAAGATGTTTGCTGATTTTTTTGAGGGGGGAAGATGGGAGGCTGCTTGCCTTTCTGGCATAAGTCTCTTTTGGTCTCTCCGGAGACCCGGGTAGCGAGACGGCTGCATGCGTCTTCCTGTCGCTGTTTCTGCTCCTCCGCTGCATCTTGAAGCTGTGTTGCTGCTGCTGTTCTTCTTCGTCCTCTCTGTTTCTTTTTAGGGAAGAGGCTCTTGGTTGTGTCGCTGAGCCGACCTCCATCCGCTCCTCCGTCGGGGGTTTTTTGGGTTTCGCCTGTGGGGCGTCCTGTTTGGTTGGCGAGGGTGTCGTCGCCTTTTTCCTGGGAGGAGCTGCCGACTCCTTTGGCTTGGGAGAGGGCGCAGGAGGGGACGCTGGTGCTGCTGCTGCTTTGGCGGGTTGCTTTTCCGCCGACGGTTGGCTCTTGGGTTTGGTTCCTCTCTTG